>JAOVVF010000032.1:7717723-7736828 GCA_028565595.1 Duopalatinus emarginatus | reverse complement strand
ATCAAGAATTGTAAGTAACTTTTACTTTAAAATATGGTCTGTTAAATTTACTAGCAGTTTTTACGTGGAAAAACTTTGCTAACTTTTTTTTAAGTAAATCCTACTCCACATTTTTTTCAGTGTATATGTATAGTGATATATATATTCGGGGCACCACTTTATTTTTATTTAATTTTATTTAATTTCTTAAATTAAGAAACCTCATTTAGCACTTTACTTCAGTCTTTTATCTGAACTGGTCCGTCATAGCAGGCCAAGAATGAGACATAAGAATCACACACCTTCCTTAGATTCAATACGAATAAATGTTTATTAATAAAATGATAAAATAATAGTTGATTAAAAAATATGTGTATTATGGAGATAACACTGTATAGTGAGATGGAAAGGATTGTCAGGTAGATGAGAGATGTTGATGTGTAGAGTGGAGAAATGAATAGATGTGGAGAAATGAATGTCTGAAATGGATTTACCAGGTTAATGTGAGCAGAAACCCGGCTTTCCGGCCTTAACCATGGGATCCTTACGGGAATTTATGGGGATTTAGGCAAAGAACAACCTATATCTAAATTATGGCAAATAAGGATGGCTAGTAGGCTACTAATGTAACTTTACTTATCAACAATAGTGCAAAGAATTTACAGAACTCGAGATTCCACGTGAGCTTAACGAAGTGCAGTATCTGCTTGTCGAGCGAGGATCCGAGATCTGAGTTTTCACCTGCGAGATGAGAAGGGCGCTTCTGCACCAAGTAGGACGCCTCTGGTTTGGTTTGATCTGAATAGTGTGTCGCACACTTCCGGACCAGCTCGTTGAGCGCGTCTGGGTTGAGCCGGTAACTGGCTGATACGATTGTAGCGTGTAGATAGCTCTTGCAGCCTGGTTCATCCAGGTGTTCGGTTGGCGAAGAACTCTCTGTGAGTTCTAAAAGAACTTTGAGAAGAACTCACAAACTCCAGGTGGGGAGCAAGAACTCTCGAATCCTGACAAGAACTCTCGAGGAGCTCTGTAATGAACTAACTTATCTTAAAGTCAGCCCTTATTTATAGGGCTGAGTAAGTTTAAACCAATAAGTTTAAACATATAAGTTTTAGCACTCCTAAACCAATAGGGTCTCAGTTTTGCAATCTGAAGGCATGCCAGAATTGTCCTTTGTGCCAACCTTCATCAATAATAATAAAATGCCATTTGGAATCTGCGGGATCATGTCAGTAGGAGGGTGGAAAGGGTGTGTGACCCATTTGGTGTTTGTGTGTGTGTGTGTGTGTGTGTGTGTGTGTGTGTGAGTCTGTGTTTGTGTGTGTGGAGGTGTCCAGGGGGTGAAACCCCAGGTGGTGTGCCTCTACTCCACTGAGAGAGAGAGAAAGAGAGAGATCAAAGAAATCTGTGAACATTAATACTTTTAAAACAGTCCTAAGTATCACAGTTGGCTGCACATTTAACATATAAATATATACATTTAAATACAGCTCCAGTCATCTTCTATCGATATGGGTGGTCCAATGTTTCTAAAGGTAGCAACAAATACTAAGTTTAAACCAACTAACTTTAGATTAGTTAAACTAACTTTGAACTAAACTTAAAACTTAACTAAACTTAGTTAAACTAAACCTAATTAAAAAAAGGATAATATCCAAGTAGTAAATAAAAAAAAAAACATGCAGACAAAAACAAATACATAAACATTAATGATGGCATTAGGAATACTTTGGGTCATTCCAGTACCATGGGTGAGCTTAGCTGATATAGGCTGGTAAACAGTTAACTTCCTTAATAATAGAATCGCGCCTCATTCTCATCCCTACAAAGATGTGTCTGTTAGAGTATTCTGCGAGGCATGTGATGGATGGGATGTCTCATTCAGGAGGAATATGTCTTCTGTATCCTGGTCTTTGGGTTGTAGAGTTATAAAGAAACCTTGTGTCTGAAGGGAGTTCGTGTCCTCTGAGGGAGATCTAGCAAGGTTCAATTGCCCCCTAAGGGTTTTTGGTATCTATCCAGCTAGACCTATTGGCGCCGGCCATCTGCTGAAACCATGAGGGTTGTTCGGCTTTCATGATCAAAACTTTAAATGAAAGTCATAAAACTTTGAATCTTGAATGATCTTCATGCTGTTTCTACTAGATATATATATATATATATATATATATATAATTTCAGAATTTCTTACTATTTTTATGTCCTATATTTGCTTTAATGACAGTGTGCTGTCGAACTGGCATGGACTCCAGAAGTTTGTGCAAAACCTTATGATACGTTTTAGATCTTTCATATCTAGAGTCTCTTCTGTACACTATTTGAATCCACTGTACAGCACATCTAATAAACCTAAATAAAATGAAATAAATCACTAAATTTCATGCATGCATCTTGCAAAGTCTCCCTCAAGAGTCCTTGCATGTGTTTGATGCCTGTTAGAGTGAGTAACAGTCTTTGATCCATAGCCTGTATCTTAAGCCAGTGGTAGGCAGATCCAAACACAGAGTGAAACAAGTGAAATCAAGTTGCAAGTCATTCATGAAGTCATGGAAACATGAAGGCTGAGGACCCACCTGTAGGGAAGACATCCCAGTACCCCAAAAGAGATAAGGCTGATCCATACAAGTACACACAGGTGCTCTATACCCTAGGAAACTAATAGGCAAGCAATACACACACACTGTGATCTAGCACACCACACATCCACACAATGACTAACCTCCCCATTGTGTGTCCACAACCCAACCAATGATACTGACCGCAGAACACAATTTAAACACAGGACCTGGACTACTTGGGCCTGACTAAGAGATGTAGGCAGCTACAAAGGTTACCTAGCTGAGTGACACAAGCCAAAAAAAAGGAAATAATACAA
The DNA here is from genome assembly GCA_028565595.1 of Duopalatinus emarginatus. Taxonomy (NCBI): domain Eukaryota; kingdom Metazoa; phylum Chordata; class Actinopteri; order Siluriformes; family Pimelodidae; genus Duopalatinus; species Duopalatinus emarginatus. Next base: position 7,733,974 of record JAOVVF010000032.1, on the reverse strand, counting down.
CACAAATCTGGTTCAACATCATAATGAATGCCATGTTCGTTCACCATAAAGCACATTTACACAAAAGAGAACAAAAATTACAAAATTACAAAACAATTTAGGCATAACATCCAGCTACTTGATGTGCAGTCCCAACAGTCAAGGGTACCATGGGAAGAAGGCAGCGTCACAGCACCAGCACCAGGCAGAGAGCCAGAAGAAAACCATGCTGAAAGCGAAGGCAGCAAGCACAGAAGTGCAAGACTCAGAGACACACAGTAGTTGCAGATGCATCAACACAAACAAGAAACACAAAACAGAAACAACACAAAAGCAAAACAGCAGAAGCAGGTGCTGACTCAATCCTCAACCTGTTTACCGTTTGTCTAAAACAGGAAACGGCAGAAGTTTGGGAGTAGTTCGGCTGGCTTGACACTCACTAATACTCCAGCCGTTTGCAGCAGAGTAATTACACCCGGACACCACTCAATCAGGAAGGGACAATGGCACATTTCCTGTACCGGTCTACTAGCAGATGTTTAAAGTGTGACTTCGAGACCATAAGGTGGTCACCAGGGGAAATCTTGTATCGAGATTTAACTATGCTTGCACTGCAAGTTGACATGACATGGGGTCCTGATTGATTGGCTAGCGGTGTGCTCTAAAATGCGATATGAGAATTTTACCCAGGAATCATTCATGAAGTCATGGAGGCATATGTGCAGGTAAAGTGTATGCACCATGTAAGGTTATTTCTGGCTACTAAGAGATGATGTGCTCTGGTGCCAATTTGAGAACATTTTTTTAATGATTCCTCCTACAAAGCCATGCCATGTTGAGATGAATAAAGATATCTGGTGTAGTTTCTAGTGTGGTCCTTTCTAAGTGTTCCTATCTCTCCTTGGTTAATTTTTAGGGACTCTATAGTACTCAATACACTGCATTGAACAATCAATAAAATAAGGACTCTTAATTAAGGAAATTGTTCATAGGTGTAAATGTGTGTATTCGCTTTCCATGTTAGCTTTCCACTTACCAAAGCAAGTGATGTTATGCCACACTGAGAAATTTTATCTTTGAATGAGCTTAAATCAATCAAAGCAAGAAATAGGAATGATTGTCTTTCCAAACTTCCGCTATGGCACCTTACACAACAAAATGTTATGGGACGTTGGGTTTGGCTAATGCAATAAAATATGTCTGTAAAGTTGCAAATGATTCCTGAACGGATGCCTGAAAAGTATCTGCATGAATATAAAGTATAAAGCATGAATAAGAGAATCAGTAAACAACTTTAAATGGTACAGCAGCAGAAGACACATACTGTGATTGCACCCAGAGAAAAGAGGGTGCTTAACAAGTTAAGCACCACAGTGTGCAAGCAAAACACACATTCTGAGTATCAGAGCAAAAACAAAGCAGCCACCCACAGTGCAGAAGGTACGGAAAAGGAGGCACACAGCTTTTAGAATTGTCTTGTAAGGAAAGCAACATGTAACCTGGCTATGCAAAAGTGTGGGGAGATGTTAGTGCCAGCCATAAACATGAACCTTGCTTGGTGAAAGTGGAAAAAGAATACAGAAACTGAATTTGAAATTTGAAATTGGCACTGAAGCCAGTTTCAGAGTGGTGCCATTCACTTTATACAGTTAAAAACTATTTTAGCAGCCTGAAATGGGACTCTGCAGGGACAAGTACTGAAACCACTGCATGTCAAAAGGAAATTCAAAACTACTAGCAGCAAAGGTGACAAATACACAACCTATGATATGTATGTGGTAACCTTTGCTTGGTCTCCCTGCAATACAAGTCCTATATCATTAGGTTTGATGTGGCATCTCTAAACACCACTAGAGAGGCAATGAAGTGGTGAATATGAGATTGTGCTCAAACCAAGTGTGATGTGTTTCTCTCTGCCCAAGATAAAATAAAAGCTGGTCAAAATGGAGTCACTATTGGCACACATTAGGTCAGCTGCAGGGGTGCTAAGGTTTGGAAAGCCAGGGTTTGTTTAGATGGCATTCTATAAGACCCATGGTATGTCTACAATAGTCTCTGGCAGGTCAACGCTATGTGTTCCTTCTTACTATTTCTTTTACAGATAGGTAAAACACATTTATGTCCTTCATTCATTGTTATGGGTTTGGCCTCTTCCAACAGGACAATCTACCATCACACACATCTGGAAATGCTTCATTTTTCCTGGTTAAGTCCTCATTAGTTGATGCAGCCGCCCCCCCGTTCTTCTCAGTGAAGAAGAAGCCACCTGAAGCGGGGGAGGTTGATAGACAACAATAGTCCTGCTGGAGGGCTTCTTGAATACATACTTCCACTGCCTTTGCTCTGCTCTGGAGAGTGGGTATACATGCCCTTGTGGTGGTGAACAGACTGGGGGCAGTGATAAATCAGGGGCATTTGAACACTGGTTTCAGTGCTTTCAAATTATGTAGCCTTAACTTGGGGACATAGCCAGTTCTTTAAAAAAAAATCTCACCACGACCTAATCTCATGTAATTACAAAGAGATTTAAGTAATCCACAGGGAATGTGCTGACCAGCTGACAGATATGTTCATCTCCCTGAGCAGTAGCACCATCCCAATGTCTCTTAATCTACCAGTATACCTGTGTCAAAGAAGTCATTAGTGTCCTGCCTTAATGACCACTGTCCCGTTACACTCACACCTATCATCATAAAGTGCTTCAAGAGACTTGTCATGAGGCATATCAAGATCCTGCTGCCTCTTTCAATAGATCTCCTGCAGTTTGCATATCTTCCCAAACACTCAACGGATGACGGCATAGCCACTGCCCTTCACCTAGAACTCACCCACCTGAATAATTAAAATACATCTGTTCGAACGCTGTTCATAGACTTTAGTTCAGCATTCAACACAATCATTTCTAAGAACCTGATCAGAAAGCTGAAACGCCTGTGCTTAAACACCACCCATTGTAGCTGGACCCTGGAATGACTAACGGATCAGATGAAACATCTCCAGCACCACCACGCTGACTCACGACTGTGCAGCAATGCACATCTTAAACCACATTATCAAGTTTGCAGATGACACAACTGTGGTGGGTCTCATCAGCAAGAACAATGACTCAGCATCTACAGAGAAACCAAAGAGAGCATCCTTCACACCTGCATCACTTTCATGAAATTGTACCATCTCAGATTGCAAGTACCTGCAGGATAGTGAGAACAGCTGAGATCATTGCTGTCTCTCTCCCTTTCAAAACAGACATTTACACCACATTCTGCATCTTTAAAGCAATCAACATTGTAGATGTTCACATACACCATTTGCACACCCTCCTACTGTCTGGAAAAGGTACCGAAGTTCTAGTCTGAACAGACACACACACACAATATCAACAGAACTGCCCCAGCAGCTGAACCCATGCAAATATGATTGAAGAAGACTGACTCCAGTGGCAGCTGCAGTGGCTCTTCAATTATGGCAAACCAAGCCATCTCATTGTGCAGTACATCTAAAATAGAGCCCAAGCACCACTGACTAAGAACTATGCATTCACCTGTGCCAACATCTTCTCAGTCATATGAATTCCTTCCCCTCTTTATTTCACATAAAGTATTAATGTTACAAGTTCATGGCTGGGAATGCCTTGGACACCAATACAGCAAGCAAGGTAAACATGCCACTTTATATTTGAGACTTAAATAGAGGAACCTAGTACCACTGCAACTGTGATTTAGTGTGCTTCACCACAAAATCACCTCCTTCCTAATTACGGTGTTTGCCAACCACCGTGGTTTTGAGATTCCAGTGGATAGTGGATGCAGCATTGCAATCCCTTGAATACTCAGAATACTTTGGCCAAACCAAAGTATTCATGAAATTGGATTTATGCAGTGCCTACAACCTGGTCTGTATCTGAGCTCCAGATAAGTAAAAGGTGACCCAACACTTCTGTGATCCACTCAACTTCAGAATACCTTTGTGTTGCAAGCGTGCAACACAACAGTTAAATGGGTTGTGGCTGGGGCACTACTGCCCCAACTAGACCTCAGATCACCTGCCGGTCCTCCTCTTGCACTTGTAATAAGGCATGGATGGGCTGCTCTTGCATGGCACGAGGCACACAGGGCTCAGGTTTAGTTCTGGCAAATACCCAGATCTGGGTGAGTTCTCTGATAGACAAGGACTCCATGACCACATATCTTCCTCAGTTCCTGGGTTTTGTGACCAGCAGGGCAAGTTTGTTTGGTTCAGGTGAAACAAGGAGTCAGGCTTGAGGAAATTCAACATATATCAATTTATTATATGTTATATTATATTATATTATATATTAATATATCAATTTATTTTTATCTACTATCACTTTCCGCATTATTAATTGATCACACAGACACATACACAGACAAACACATAGCTTTGTGCTAGCTCTAACCTGTGCTAACTGAAACACAGAACACCAATTAAAGACAATTCAAGGTAGAAATCATCATGTTTTACTGCTGATTAAGCCTGCTTCTCTCCACTCACAGCCAACCCTTTACCGTGCCCTCACTGCAACAGGCTGCTTTGCATAAGGGCTGTGCGATATCCCATTTCATATCCCAGTATAGCTCCATTCATATCCCGATAACGATACGCATCATTTTATAGCACATTTTCTGTAAATTCAGTGAAGTTTTTTTATAAAATGCCCACATGGAAAAAGGCGATTTTTATATGTTGCATTATAAGTCAAACAATTCAAGATATTTTCTGTCATATGCTGTGCTGTGGGAGAAAGAGTCTTTCAACGCCTGGGTCTGAGGTTTGTTTTGTACACTTGACTGTCATTTTGTGGCAGGCTCTCTTCGTATTGTTTAACATGATTTTTGAAAAGGGTGGTGAAAGAGGTTACTGGTGCTTAAGTCTGTCATGGGAACTGATTTGTGACATAGCTTGCAAAGTACCTGTTTCTGATTAAATAAAATCAAACCCTTTTTTGGTAAAATACTCAGCAGATGTTTACTTCATCCCAATTGCAAGTAATATAAACAACACATATATTAAATTTGTTCCCACTTATTACATTTTTTATTGAAATGTAACAAAATAAGGAAATGCATCATAAAACAGTTATAACCGGAAAATAATCAAGAAATGTACAAATTAAGCATGTTTTTCTAAAAATGTAGTGTATATTTTTTGGAATTTCATTGGGAATTCACCCTACTCAGGTCAGTTTACACATTACATTTGTCTGAAACATGTCATTGAACATGGCAATTTCCATATCAGTCTATACCACACACAAGGGCTGGTCCCGTGGCTTGCTGCTCACTGTCTGGTGCTGGGGCTGGCTGCTGGCGGGAAGGTCCTGAGGCGCACTTGTGTTTTTCAGAGCTGGCTGGTGGGCTGGTCCTATAGCTGGCTGCTCACAGGCTTCTGCTGAGGCTCGCTTGCATTTAATAGCTGGCTCATGGGCTGGTCCTATGGCTGGCTGCTCACAGGCTTCTGCTGAGCCTCTCTTACGTTTTGAAGCTGGCTGATGAACTGGTCCTATGGCTGGCTGCTCACAGGCTGCTTCTGGGTCTGGCTGTTTGCGAGCTCATCCTGGCTGCTCACAGGCTGATCCTGGGGCTGGCTGCTCACAGACTGGTCCTGGCTGCTGAAGGGCTAGTCCAGACACTCTTTTATGCTTTAGGGCTGGCTGATGGTCATTCTCCTCTTCAATGATCCTCACATTCTGAAACTTTCTCTGCATCACCATCAAAACCCCCTATCTCTTCCAATATGAACAATAAGGCAGTCTGAACAGAGAATCAGTTGTGAAATGGAACCACACTGACAGACCTTTTTGTAGTGTCAGGTCCCCAAAATTGGTTCCCGCAAAACATAGTGTTGGGTGCTTCAATTTTGCAACACACACACACACACACGCACACACACTAAGGCCCAGAGAGAAGAAAGGGAAAGTGAGGCTTTACAAGACCTGTGATTTCCACGCTTTCACTAGTCCCGGGTCCAATTTTTATTATTTAAAAACTGAAACCGGTCCCACATACCAGAAGACTTCATAAGGGTTAAAGATGCCTGAGACCACCTTCTCTCCTAACACTCCTAACACCCTAACTTGCACTTTGTACACATCTTTACCTGCTTTCCTTGTACTTTGTTTTACTGAATAGATTTATGGTATGGACATCCAGGGGAAGTTCATTCGACCACCTTAGTGCCAGGACAGAGTACCCATCTGGCTTTGACCATTGCCATCATGTAGGAAGGAAATGGAGAATTCTTGGCTTTGTAGGCCAGCGTCAGGGATTTATTTGATGTGGGCTGCTACAGGAAGCCAGAAAAGGGTACACAGTAAGGGTGTGACATGGCTAAACTTGGGAAGGATGAAGACAAGTCAAGCTGCTGCATTCTGGATTAGCTGCAGATGCCTGATGGCATGCATGGAAAGACCAGCCCAAGAGAGTTGCAGTAGTCTAGTCTTGAGATGACAAGAGACTGAAGTATTACCTGTGCGGCCTCTTTTGAGAAAAATGGTTGAAACCTCTGAATGTTATAAAGGGGAAACTTGCATGACTGGGTCAGGTTACTGCATGACAACCAGTTACTCCTGGGATTTAGAGCAGCTCTGTCTTGTTAGGGTTGAGCTTGGGGTGGTCGGCAGCCATCCACAAAGCAATGTCTGCTGGACATGCAGACCTGGGTATCAGAGGGAGGAAAGGAATGGATGAGTTGGGCATCATCGGCATAACAGTGGTAGAAGAAGGCATGAGAAGAAATGATGTCCCCAGTGAACGAGTGTGGAGTGAGAACAGAAGAGGACCATGCACTGAGCCTTGTGGAAAGTTTGTATGGAGTTGATGTGGAGCCCCGCCATGTTACCTGATAGGAGCACTCCTCGAGGTCCTGAAGTTGGTTTTGGGAAAGACGGCCAGCACATTCAAGAATTTTTGAGAGGAAAGAAGGGAGAGATACCGGTCTGTAGTTTGGTGTTGTTAAGACTGGTCTTCTTTAGGATAGGAATCAACCTAGCAACTTTGAATGAAGCTGGTATGATTCTTGGTGATAAGGAGGTGTTAATGATTGAGGACATGAAGGGTAGGAGCTCCAAGGAGATTGTCTGGAGTAGTGTAGATAGGATGGCATTGAATGGAAAAGTTGTGGGACTGCTGGATGTCAGCAGTCAAGTACTTTGTCTGTTGAAAGAGGAGAGAAGCAGGTTAGAGATGCAGGGAATGGGGTGTGAGGGCACATGGTGGCCTCAGAGGGTGGAGAAAAGGAGTGCCAGATCATGTTGACATTCTTTTCAAAGAAGGAAACAAAATCTTTTGCAGTAAGAGAGGTGGGGGAAGGAGAAGGGTGAGGGGTGAGGAGAGATGAAAAGCTGCTGAAAGCTTACACGGGTCTGATGGTGGTTGCCTTAAGACACATTGGGATGGTGGCACTGCTCAGGAAGATATTGAAGATTTTGGTTAAGACATCTGTTAGTTGGCCTGCACATCAGTATAATGGCAATAAAGTTTTAACAAATTGTGAAACCCTTAAGCTAATTAGTGTGTGTCGATCATATTTGAGTGCAACTCCAAACTCAGATTTTGATAATATTTTACCTCTTCTCACTCTCATCACATTTTTACTCATCCCCGCATATACCAGTTACTGCTACCATTACATTAACAGTCAGTGAAAAGTTATTCTTTATTGAAAATGTATTTTAATGTATAAATATTTAGGTTGCTATAACCTTGAGTCAGGCCTTCAAGCAGATTTGCTTGAACATACTGGTAAATAAATAAACAAATTAAGTAAATAAGGGATCATCTGCATCTATACTCAACTGGCAATAATTTCATTACATTAGTTGGGGTGTTCTATGGTATTACCTCAACCATGAACCATTCCATAATTTCCGTAGCAATAATAATAATAATAATAATAATAATAATAATAATAATAATAATAAATAGATAGATACATAAATAGATAAATAAATAAATAAATATTTCCAGGTCAACCAGCCATCTCTTAAAATTATCACAGTACTAGAACAACTGCTAAAATGAAATTGGGATTTAGTTAAAATCTGGATGGGGAATTTAGTGAGGCTGTGCCAACAGTACTCATATTCATATTCATATTATTTTTTGCTCATCTCTGCTCAATCTTTTTGCTCTTTGGGAATATTATGAAAATGGTTCTCAGGTTAAAGCAGACCATTCTACTTTTGTAACATAAAGCAGGAAGGACACTTGATACATTGACATACAGTAGTGCATTTGTGAAGCAAATAGGATTTCATAAGTCCCCCCCCCCCATGCATGTATATGCATATGCAAACATTGCTAAAACATTACAGAAAAATATTTGTATATCAGTAGTTAGTAAAAAAAACAAGCAGGTTCTTCACTGTGCAGGTCCAAAACAGACAATATCCAAAACATGGTCTACAAAACAAAGTCAGAGATCAGGTTAGGGTCAGACTGGCATAAACAGGAAGAGACAGAAATCAAAGTAAAAAAAGCACAAAGGGTCAAAAGCTAGAATATAACCATGAGAATACACAAGTATGGTACTGGTACTGACAGCACAGCATCTCATTCTTTGCAGAGAAACAACTAAATATCAGGGCTTAAATAACAATAACTAAATAACTAATTTTTGGCTCCTCTGGGGCAGTTGGAGGTCTTTGGTGGCCAGTCTATTGGAACACAGACTGATATTGCCCAGCATTTCATGCTCAACTTAACACTAATCCATTGACCTGCTGTATAATTCTGGGGAGCTGTAAAAACCACACCAGGGGCTTTAGAGCTTCAAGGACCTCACACTTGCACATGGCATCCCATGGGAGAGACAGGACCTCGTTTGACCATCTCCTAATAACACACTTAGCCATCTAACACACTGTTTAGTGTGCCTTCATGTACACACTTGCGCAGGATTTTATTGCCCTAGTGCAATTGAAGTCTTGTGTGTGTTTTATTGCACCCATATTTCATTTTGGCCTACTTTCCCTAAATTGCCTGTGGGGTTTGGTGAGAGGAGTGGAGCGTGGCTGCTTCTAAATGAGATGGGGAAGAACAGAGTGAGTGACTCTCTCTCACATACACACACACACACACACACACACACAGCGACAGAGAGACAGACAGAGAGAGACGGAGAGAGAGAGGATGCAGTCTTCGAAAGCATACTTAATTGTGGCACTGACTTGTGAAAAAAAGTGAATGGACTTTTAAAGGGAGAGAGAGAAAGCGGAGAGGAGGTGGGGTGACAGTCTGGTCATTCCGAGTAAGTGAGGGTCATTGTGTTGTGCGTAGGAGGGAGAGAAAAAAACGATGATGGCTATAAATGATGTTGCCTGTAGAAGAGAGTAAATTGTGTTTTAAAGCTGAGAAGGAGAGTCTATTAATTACTCATAGTCTTCAGGGCCTTTTTAAGACTAAGATAAGAGCAAGTAAAAGCAATTGTGTCAACTTTCTACAGAAATATTCAGTGACTTAATTTGAGACACATAAATGTCACAGATCTCATGGATTCTACATAAAAATGTCACTCATGCAGCATAAAATTAACAGGTAAACATTTACTACTTTCTGCCTTACTACTTTTAACCTACAATTAGACAAAAATGTAAATGCCCATATTTAATATAGATATAGGGTATTAAATTTTTCCCCTTTACAATAGTTTTAAATGTGATTTAAATGTGTCAGGAAAAAAGAAAACAATTGGATGTCAGTTAAATTTAAAAGAACACAATCTGTACAAAATCTTTAGTCTTTATGTCAAGGAATTGGTGTTAATATCAGTTAGGTAATATAGAAGTATGTAACAATCTAATAAAGAGCACAGCTAGTATGCTAATATGCCTAGACAGAAAATATTTCTGAAATATTATAATGTAATTATTATCCCATTAAAATTATGTGAGAACCACCTCCTTGTTGTTTAATTACTTTATAAGGAAAATTTGTCCAGACATGTATATTTTTTAGAAATAGATTTTTAATTAATTCTCAACCCAACATGTGGAGCACAATATTTAGTGATTCTGGACCAGAAGAATGAAAATATGACACAAGCAATGATACGTGTTAGGACTGCAGCTGAAGTTCAAATTCACCATGGCAAAGCAAAATGCCCACCAGATCGTAGTCCCCAGTGTTTAAGTACTTTTTCCCATTCAGTTTGTGCGTCTAATGTCTGATTTGGTTCACCTATGTTGTGTTTCTGCCTCTGTGTTATTCCCTATATAAACCTCATGTGCTTTTCAGTTGATCATAGAGTATTTGGATTTCTTTTCTACAATGGGAATGAGACAAACAAACCAAAATCTGCAGGTTTTTAAAATGAGAAAGGTTATTCTTTCATGTTGATTGTTGTTGCTTCCTTTGGTTGGTTTTCTCAATTTTTTTCTTTTTTTTCTGTCATGACGATAGACTACAACAAGCTGAACTCCATTTCCTATCAGCCCTTGATAATGGCTGCATCCAGAGCAGACTTGCCTCACTACTCTGCTTGTTCATCGACTGACCATTTGGCTGTTAGTGGATTGTGGGGAGAATGCACATATTAGATTTTAGATTAGATTAGATATGCAAATTGTTTTTCTCCTACCTTGAAAACTAATTATTAGCTTACTTATACACAGGATGCTGTGCTATAATAAACATAAATGTACATTTTTATACAAGTCCATTAATATTACTGTTTTATATAAGTCCATTAATAATATCATGCACTGTAATTCTATTAACTACTGAGATAACAAACATTATTTTCTGGTTAAAAAAATGGTTACATAAGGCTATAGAAACATAACATAAAGCAATCTCAATTCTAAAAGGCTGCTAACAATGACAATAAAAGGAACATCACATTGAATGAACTAAACATGGTTAAAACATCTAGACAGTTTCTATAGGTAAAGCATTTGACAAAACATAAGGAATAAAATCTTCACCACTGATTTATCATAGCATATCCTGAATTAATTACTAAAATGCAATGAATATAATATGAAGCATGGCTAACCGTTTGTTTGGTCAGTTACCTTTGGGCATTGCCAGGGTTGTAGTCCTCAGCATCTGATGGGGAACACCTGGCTGAGTCGCTATTTAAGCTGAGCTTCAGCCAGGGCTTCCCCATCAAACCTTTCTGTGCCCTCTTGTGTGAGATAAAGGTCAGGGACAGTGGTAACAGCGGACCGTATAGAGGGTCAATGGTAGGCCCAGGGGGCGAGGTAACAGTAAAATTGGTGTGACTCAGGCTATTGGTGTGACTCCTTTTGATCTTTCTCCACAGCGGAGAAGTCAACACGCCATTTTTCTGGCCTTTAGGCCCTACCTCTTTCACTTTTCAAGCGATCCCCTCCCAAGCCAGGAAGGGCCATTTCTCACTTCCTGGTCCTTTTCTGCACCGGCCTCCGGGCTCCTGAGTGGTTCGCTCCACACTGGGGTGAGTCACCCTGCTCATCCATTTCATTGGTCACCGAACCAACTCTGTGTCGCACCATCATAGGCATGTGAGACATCCGGCCCTTGGCCATGTGCTTCACCTGCGTTGGGGGTGGAGTCATCTCGCGCTCCTGCGCCCAGTGTAAACCCACACTTACGGGGGGAAAAAATTATAAAATAAAATTAAATAAATAAGAAAAAAGGGAGAAAAAGAAAAGGGGGGATAAAAAGATAAATCAGTAAGTAAAATAAACAAAAATAAACACAAATAAAATAATAATACAAAAAATGGAAATAAATATGTATGTATGAGATGAGGGATTTAAAAGGTAGAGTGGGTGAAACTCCCTGTGATCTCGCACTGATAGCACACTGGAGCTAGTGGGGGTTTGAAAACACCATGGCCACTTAGTTGGTGTTTCCTTATTTCTTTTTTTTCATTTTTTTTCCTTGGTTTGAGACCTCTGCATGGCTCCCTGGGCTCCTTCGGCTGGATATTTTGTTTCGCGAGTGAGGTACTTGGCCTCCTGTGGTGAGCTGGGGTAGTGCATTTGCTCGGAGCTGTAGTGATCCGTGTTCAATTCCCCCTAGGCTGAGCTGATTCCACTCACGCTAAATATCCCTTTTTTTATTAAACGCTTGGCCAACAGGTACCGTTTATTTTACAAGCCCCTTCCATCCTCTGACAGTTGGTTTTCCATTCTAGCACGGGTTCCATGTCTGCACGCTTACCTAGGTTCTCACCTCGTTGGAATAATAACATTTTGTCTCTGAAATAACACTAAAAATTGTAAAAATAAAAATACTTGCAGATGTGGTACAACATAGAGATGCTCATAGTGATAAAGGCAATTAAGCATGAAGTATTTTTCAGATAAATATTATATTGAAATACACATTCATTACCTGTGTATCAATAGGTATCACAGTTGCCAAAGTTATCATGTACTCTATGTGTCAAACAACATTCTGCTATCCCCAAAGCAAATGCTAGCATAGCCATGCCAAATGCATAATAAAGTTTTTTTCAGCTAAAATCCTTAAAATGTTTGTAAGTGGCACTCCAGCATGCTAGCATTACTTATTAAAAAGACCTAGTGACTGATACATATTTATGACCAAATAAGTACAGCTAAATAAAGCTTTAAGGATGTATTCCTGACATTCTGTTGGGTAGTTTGGGAATGAGGAGGAATGAGGCAGGCTTGGGACAACTTTGTGAGTGGCCTTTATTTTGATTTTTACTAGTTTTTTTTCAGCAATTTCTTGGCATACACATGCACATCTACATATGCTTTAAATAAACGGTGTCAATAATCACATCAAGGGCAGGCTCCCAAGTGGCGAACCAAAAAGTCTAGACAGCGTTAGCAGACGTAATGTAGTGTCTGTGACACAGTGGTGGGATCTGATGGCACTGAAGCTATCAGATCAGTCAGTTTAGCCTGCTTGTTTGCCCCTGGCCTTGGATCTGCTTTGTCACCAATTAACTAGTCATGTTCTTAGAATATCTGCAACCATATTGAAATGGATTGCAGGCCAGCCTCGCCCTCGAAATTACTCCAATTGTCTCTGAAACCCACATGTAAGCATGGCATGTACCCCCTTAAACACTTACTGCTATGTGGCAATGCCCCCATCTCTATTATGTGGCATTGGTCCTGGAAATGCCTGGGCTCTCCACAATGCCAGCACACTCTCCTAGGCCTTAAATTGTTCCCTGTTTCCATGTTGCAGGGATAGGGAAGGACAGGGAGAAAAGGGTGACAAAAACAAAAAGTGAGAGAAAGAGGGCTAGGTAGCTTATCCCAATACACCACCAATTATTCCACAGACAGTGGGATTGAGTGGTCACACTTGATACATTCTGCCATCCCCTCATGCAGCCAGGTGATGAGTTGCTTCAGCATGACCAGACTGACCAGAACGTATGTACACCACTTCATCTTAATCAACCACCAAGTATCATGTTTTTGGCAGGTGGGAGGAAAGCAGACAACCTAGAGGCAACCCATGTGGATATAGGAAGAACACACTGACAGTCTGGTTAAGACCTTGAATTCATGTCTGATCAAACGATTTATTAAAATGAGAAAGCATTATTAAACAGACAGCTAACATGTTAATATTGCTAAACTGTGATGTGCACTGATTCATGATTTATCAAGAGACAATAAAAGATTTTGTGGAAAAAACATCTCCCTTGGCAAACTAGTTAGAGCAGTAAGTACAAGTGATGTAAGTATGTGTCCTGTGGTGCTTTCTACAGGGCAAATACAGCACATTTGGGCTTGTGTGTGCATGTGTGAGAAATACACTGTGTCTCCAGTGTTATTGCAGAGAACATTTTGCTCAAAGTGCACCCCCTGTGTAGTGTAAAGAAAGACAAAAATGTCTTTCTGCACTTAAGACTTCAAACCTTTGCAACACCTCCATCCAAACAAGAAACAGAAGTAAATAAAAAAACTTCCTGTAGGGTTTCCTGGTGTTTGATTCCAGACTCAGTTTATAGCTATACCCCAGTGACCTGAAGGTGGTCCAGTATAATCCAAAAGACTCAGTGCAGTAACAGAATCCCCCCCCCCCCCATTATTTATAAAGCCTAATACAAAGCCTGTGTGTTATTAGTGCTTAAGCTGAGCTGGGGTCACATTCTAATAGTTTTAACAAAATCCAGGAACTCCGACCAGATATGTTCTGTTTAGATTCAAGTGTTACATTCAACCTATACTGTATCAATACGTTTCCTTATTTGCTTACATTAACTTTTTTTCCAGTTTATTATTTAAATTTGTCAATGATTAATATTTTAAGATTAAACATATTTAGTGTAAGCAATCAGCCGCCTAATTGTTTTATTTTATTTAATATGATAATGCCTCCACCACACTTCAAAACCCTATACTGAACCAATGTAAGGTCTAAATACTGCCCCTGTCCTTCACTGCAACCTAAAATATTTGGATGTGTTTCAACATTAAACAACAATAATGGGTATTTGTAGCCTATGTAGAAGTGTTTTCTTAAGAATTGACTTATTTCTTGCTTTTTTGCTCTCAAACTCATACAAATAGTTGTCAAAGTGCAGCTTTTTACCAAACTCTAACTGAATGACCAGCAGTGACCACATGTTAAAGTATCTCTTTTTTTTCCCATTTGCACGTTTTCTTTTGATCCGCCCACTTAGTATGGCTTTACAGTTATCCATGTTACCTGAATTCTATTTTGTTGCAACTCCTAATTGGTTACAAATTCAGACACAAAAAAACAAAAAAAAAAAGAAAGAAAAAAAAATGTACAGACCTCCAGCTCTTTGTAATATCACTGTTGTGCCATAATTTATACATTTTATGAGGACCCTCTTCACTGTGTTCCATTGTATATCCAGTGCCATGGAAATCTTTTAGTAGCCTTCTCCTGACTGAAACCTTCTAACAATAAGGCTTTTTAAGCTTTTTAAGCTCTTCTAATCTTACTAGAACAGGTAAACTTTATATGGCTTGCGCATAATGGGCAACAAGTCTAACCATTCACTCTAATAGCAGAGCACACTAGTGGCAGGTCCTCTGGTTAGTAATCCATCGCTGACCTTGTTCTACATGTCACAATTCAGACTTTGTAAACTACATCGTATAACTTTCTTCTCCTCTTTCTGTACATACTCAATTACCAGAATGCTTGGATTAAGATCGATTTTATTTTTGCACTATTGTGTCTTATGTTAAGATATTAAATTTGTATGATAAAATTAAATTACACATCAAGGCCAAGCTATCTTAATGTATTCTGTTTTATATATTTATTTATTTATTTATTTTGCTTTCATTCAAAAGCAGTCCTTCAATTTTTTTATTGGCTTTAGTCTGAGAGTGACATCTCCCTTGATGCTGCAAGTGATTTGGAAATAATTTAGGACCTTCCAACCCCACATGCTGAATTGCATGAGTGATATATTGGTGTGTCACCTTACTATTGCATGTGTCCCTATTTGATTAAACTGGAAGCAATTTATTCATAATATATGCCAGATTTGATATATGCGTCACATCAAAAATCATCTATTTATATGTAATACAAAGATGGCATGATGCATAAAATACATAAAAAAACATCTATAATAATAATAACAATAATAATAATAATAATAATAATAATAATAATAATAATAATAGAAGAAGAAGAAGTAGTAATCTATGTTGTATACAGAAAAAAAATATTTAAAAAATAACAATGAAAAAATTCTAGTTAATTATTAAAAGTATAAAATAATATTTTAGGAGTGCTCCAGATTTGCAAGCAACACATGATGTGCCCAGTAATTAAGTAAAAATAGCAGGAAATCATGCTAAAAATTTGCTGTAGGTAACCGTCTGTTAACTCACGATCATCCAGTTGATTCACAAACTGTTAAAAAATGTCCAGGTATGCACCTGGGGCCTCATTTATAAAGAGTGTGTGAAATGTATATGAAATGTATACAAAATGTTATAAACGGGCCTGAAATGTGCATATGCATGTTCTCACGCAGAAATTGTGATCTGTAAAGAAATATTTGACATGAAAACGAGCATACATTTTAGCAAGGTTTGGAGCATCTGACACTAACTATGGTCCGAGTTTTTTCTAATGCTGATGTAAGTATATTTATTATATTTGAGTAACACATATTAGATCAATTGTATCACAGATAAACTATTAGTTACCGAGTTGTCTAGTGTTGAACTATCCAGAATCTGCAGCGCGCTTTCCACCACAGTAGTGCCAGAATAGGAGCACAGAAGATGCAGTCTCCATAGCACTTCACTCTGTCCTCTCACACCTGGACAATAAAAACACC
>JAOVVF010000032.1:7693749-7717623 GCA_028565595.1 Duopalatinus emarginatus | reverse complement strand
TGTGTGTGTGTGTGTGTGTGTGTGTGTGTGTGTGTGTGTTTATATAATGGAACAAAGACCTTATGTGTAGCCTGTTCTGTTTTCTCAAATACTTCAATGAACCAACTATCATTTGTATTATATATTATGTCCCAAGATACGCTACATAGTCCTCTTTTAGCAAAGTAAATGCATCCTAGAATAAATGTTTACCTTAGGTATTACCCACAACACCCTATACTATACATTCTGAAAATATACAATCTGTGTGGGACTAAAAATGCCTCTTGGTGTAAAGCTGTTCAGTCAGCTCTCTCTGGTATTGTAGCTGTGCAGTTTTTGTTTTATTTTTGCTGAGAGCCATGTTTGTATTATAGAACACCAGCTATATTTTCATATGCAACGGTGTCATTATCCCAGAGCGATTTTTCAACACTCTCCTAAAGCAAAAACGAGATGTATCGTACATTACTGCTGAGTGTGAGAGGCTGGTGTGGAGTTAATAGAGTTATCTGAGGTCCCCCGCATGAGGACAGTGAAGGTGTAACTGCACCAGAGAGACAAGGAAGTAAAGAACTTTGTACAGTAGCCCCCACTTTGCAAAGATGAGATTTAATGAATCATACACATGTGCACGCACACACACACACACACACACACACACACACACACACACACATGCACACACAGGTTACACACACACACACACGTACAGATACACACTAAACAATGCACACACATACACTCATTCAGACACACATGTCAACAATCACAGAGGAATA
Source organism: Duopalatinus emarginatus (assembly GCA_028565595.1). Taxonomy (NCBI): domain Eukaryota; kingdom Metazoa; phylum Chordata; class Actinopteri; order Siluriformes; family Pimelodidae; genus Duopalatinus; species Duopalatinus emarginatus. Next base: position 7,716,862 of record JAOVVF010000032.1, on the reverse strand, counting down.
CCTAAGTATGTAAACAGACAGACAAACAAACAAACAGGACACATTGTAAAATTGGTGTGTTATGTTCATAAGGTAGATTTAAAATGTAACTCTTTCACTCAGACATTTTTAGTTTTAGTAAAATGTTAAGGTTTAAATAACTATATAAAAAACACATACTATATTTATATCTATTAAATATTTTCCACATCACCCTAAACAAAAACCACAATGTGTATATTAAATAAATTAGTGATTTTGTTCACTTAAAAGATGCATGCCTCTGTAGACCCTGTTAGTATGACAGTATTAATAGATAATGTAATGGAGAATGTATAAAATAATATGGCCAATGGATATTAATGTTAATTGAATTAATACATAATTACATATCTTGTTTATAAATCTAGGATAACATACAGTAAAATAAAATTAAAAATAAAACATTTTGAGGCATGGGGGAGTTTCTCCTTTTTTCTTTTACTCATAGCAATGTAGTCATATTATTCCTTACACAAAAGTATTGAGTGCAGTACTTTAAGTATTACTAGAGGGCGCTTTTTGGTTCCCCACCATTGCGATTATGAGATCAATCAGGAGATTAAACAGCCCACTCCAACACTCTAATATGAAACTAGAATAAATCTCTCTCTCTCTCTCTCTCTATCTATCTATCTACCTCTCTCTCTCTCTCTCTCTCTCTCTCTCTCTCTTTCTCTCTCTCCATCCTCTCTCTCCCTCTCTCAGTGGAAATAGGATTATGCCGACCTCATAAAGCTTGTACAAACAGGTTAAAACTTGAGAGGTGTTTGAGTACCAATGAATAATTAACTATATAATAGACAGAAGCTTGGACAAAAAGAAAAAAAAAAACAGAGCAGACATCCCTTTTTCTCTTACACACACTTTTTAAAGTCATGCTACATTACAGATAAAGGTCAAACTGTAATATTGGTGATAAGAATGATAAAATGGTCTGCAGGTAAAAAGATTTCTCTTCAGATCATTGGTGCTTATTGAACACTAGACAATCGAGTGATCATAGATGATGCCTTCGGTGACCCGAGATTCCTAGTGTCTGTACATTAGGGCTGCAGATTCCATTAGAGATACAAAGATCAATTAATGGACATGCTTTTTCGTTGTTATACTAAAGTGCCGGAAGAACAAAGACTAATGTCTGATGCAGTTTTTAAACTTGTGCTTTGTCATGCTGCATCCTTTAAACTACTTTATTGTGACATACTTTAGTGTCCTGTATAGAACTATGGCCTTGTCCCCAGATAGTAGCACAGCTTGGAATTAGCCATAGGACAAGAGGGCATTAGGTGTGCATTTAAGGGGGACACTAAATCATCAGGGTATCATATGTTGGTAATCTATGGATATTTATGTCAGGATTTTACATGCTAAATGTAGTTCAAAAACCTGTGAAACTTTTGTATTCCCTTACCATAGGTTGTATCTCATGAATCCTGAATACATTAAGCCTACTTTGTAAGCTGTAGACAAGTCTCTAACACAGTCTCAACAAGGTTCAACTCTCTATAAAATCTATGCAGGTTCAGGTTGTTTATTAGTGGTAATTTTCTAGCCAATGAACATAACTTGTCACTTAGCCTTAGGAACGGGTCTTCATTAGTCCTCATGGATGTTGGGGGCAGCAGTATTTTAGTTAGTCTAACTGCTTTAATTAAGAAGCCATTTAGAGTGTAGTAGTCATGACACAGATGTTGTGGTACACTTAGACTAGCAGCAGGAGGGTGAGCAGTCCATGAGGGTGGGAGAGAGCATACCCAAAGCTAACCTTGAAGATTACTCACTTAGAGTAAGAAGTGTTAATAAGTAGGAAGGCCTGGATGATCTTCGTAGCTCCACTCTTGATCTAACGTGATAGTGTAGTTTCCACACCAGACATCAAGACAGCTGGGCAAGATGCTCTCTAATGTGACAAACTGTAGAAAGTGGTGAGGATATAAAAACCTGAGGATCTGACTCTCTGTTCAGTCATCTCTTTTGATTTTTAGTATCAGTGTGACACTTTACCTACAATAGATTTTAAATTACAGGCATTTTATCAGATTTTTAATGAAACATAAAGTCCCATTTTGCATATGTAGATCTGTAATCTAATCCTGAAATGAATCAAAGACTGTTTTAAACTTGCACATAGATGAAAAAAATTAGTGTTAAATTCATTATATCTTTGAGGGCAGTAGTCTGGGCAACAAGAGGCAGCACGAAAACGTTGCCGTTATTAACATACAGTTGAATCTAACCTGAGGCGTGTTTCCAAAAATGATGATAACGCTAAGTACATAGTAACTAGTACTTAAGCTCAATCTTACATTTATGAGTTTTTCAAGAATCCCGTCATAACCTACATAGTACTTAAACTCGTTCGTAAATTGCGAGTACTCTGACCCATTCGTAACTTACTAAGTACTTCTTAACCCGAACTTAATGTGCAGTTTTACGTCAAAACAGACAGGCTGCTAAATCTATGTTTAAAAATTCACTGATGTGCTGACTCAGTACACAGCACATAATATACAGTAATGTGTAGAAGTCTTAGGTACATGCAAAAATGTTGTAAAGCTGACTTAAAAAATAAGGAAATCAATTCTTTATTACTTGAAAGAAAAAGACAACAATGTGCAGTAAACAGTATTAAACTAAAGAAAGTCAGTATTATATGTGACAAGCGTTTGCTTTTTTTCTTAAATATTAGGTACAGTTTATACAGATTTATTAGGAAATTAGATGTGGAAAATTTGCCACAGTTATAACAGAATCTGTACCAAAAAAAGAGGGTGCCTAAGACTTTTGCACAATACTGTATAAATACCAATTCACTTTGTCAAATCAAAAAAAAAAAAAAAAGAAGAAGAACAAAAACGTACTAGCTTGAGTTCTAGTATTACAGTATAAATTAGCATTACAGTATATAGTATTTCCTAGTGTTCAGGCCATATCAGTCACTACCAAAGCCATGGATTCGTGTCTGAATAGAAATGTTTTGTTAAATTAATTTCATGCACCTGAATCAAACTATTTAACTTAATTGAAGTACATGAGAATATCTGCTGATGTGAATTGATGTAAAGAATTAAATACCTGAAATAAATAAATGTTTATCCAGTGTGGTAGTAAATTAATACCTGTATTTTTGTGATCAACAGGCAGCTGCACACAGAATACTATTAACTATAATAATATACTAAAATATATTAGTATATATTAGTATATAAAATATACTAAAGCAGAGATGCCATTTTAGGCTTTGATATCACTCACGAGACCAAACACATCTTAATGCAGCTCATCCTTTAAACATGTGTTTTTTATATACCAGTGATTTATACACTTATTTCTTTTTATAATAATTACTCTCCTAATTATTATTATTATCGTGGTATAATAATGAGTAAATATAAGTGAATTGGTGGTTCCATTTTCGACTGATTGTGCCTTACCAGTTTAGACACAGAGAAGCAGTTAATAAAAAACTACTTAAAACTTGTTTGTAAGTTTGTAGATTAAGAAGGGTTTTGGGAAACACTCGTAAAAATGATTTAAGTTACATCCTTATTAAATTTTTTAATAAATCTTATTAAAAATGTTTCATACATTTCATAAAGATTAATCGTTATTGGGAAACGCACCCCTAATCGATAAATACAGTCTCAAATTGTGGCAAGTATAGTGCAGATTTTTCTAGTCTTTAATAGATCTTTACGCACACACACACACACACACACACACACACACACACTTCTTTGGGATTTTAAACTATCATTTCTTTTTTTTTTTTCCTCTTTAATGAATAAAAAAGAATATGACAATAACAAGAAGACTTACAAGAAGGTCCACAAGTGAAGCAGAAATCCTAAATGTCATCCTCCAGGATCAGCTGTTTGCTGTTTTGGTACCCAAGCAACATCATTACACCCAGGTTGGACTTTCACCTGTTTGAAGATAGACGTAGTCTGAGTAGCCAAGGTAAGAACAAAGCACATTCCAAGTCCTTCTTCATCTTAGTGATATGCCTGCGCAGTTCTATTTAGTCATGCTTTGATGACCATGTCCAGTCCATGCTCTGATTTACTTGGATCACGATAGAACCATATACTAAAAACATATTTTCTTCATGTTGTTCCAGATACTTTCACATGCACATTTATCCATAACTAACTGTACCCCGTATGTGCATTGGCATCAGTGTAATAATCAGATCATTAACAGATACATGCTTTCACAATTTTGGTTGGTTGGTGTAACACTTTAGTGTTGAATTTTGAATCTCATCATAAATCCAGATCAGCTTTGCTTTCTGATGCTGGGCATTATTATACCATTTGGCACTGTACTTCTGGACCTGAAGTTACCATAACATTCTGCATTGCCTTCCAAAGAAAGATGCGGAGATATATAATATAAACAAGCAAGAATTAATTGTGCCGATGTTTTAACATGAAGATGCATGTTTTAGCTACATTTAAAGTTGTAGAAGCCTGAAACTTAGCCTGAAATACATTTAATGATATACATTTTATAATAACCCGCAGCCACAAAAAACATAAAAGTCATGTTTATTGATTCAACCACAAACACAGATAAATTTTTGTACATGGAGTGGGTGATTACTACAAATCCAGAATACATTAATACTAATCTACCTTTAGCGTTAAAAGTGCCGAAGCCGAAGCACTTGTATTTCTGCTGCATTAGCACACCCACTTCAACCCAAGTGAATATCGTGTAATTAGCAGTTCTTTAAAACAGTTTTTTAAACATGGCCCCTGAACACCTTGAATGGTTTTCTGTGATCCCAACTCATGTAATTTGACTTATATAATTATAAGTTGCAAATACAAACCAGGACAAGAAAAGACGTACATGGGTGACTGACAAATAAGCTTTTTAATTTCAAATCTCTAAAAAGTGTTTGTGTTGCTGTGACTCTAGACAATATGTAAGTTTTCTTTTTAACTTTGCATTGAAATATGTATACATGAATATTTATACATGGATTTGCTGAGTTAGTGCCTAAAATTATCATATGATGTGACATGAAAATTATTTTATATAAAATGAAACTTACATACTTCTTTCTTCTTTAATTTCAAAGTCATTTTAATCTTGTTTGCTTTAATATTTAACATGAATATTTAGAAGAAAAATTTAACATTTAGCAAGTTATGATACCAAGGAGGACAATAGCACCTAAGTCTTACAAGATATTTTAGCTTAACTATGATATGCCTTGTAAGAATCTTCTTAAAATGCTTGAGATTCTTGCTGATACCATTATGTTCCCTTATGTTCTGTTGATGTTGTTATGATTTATAAGTTCTAAAGAGCAAAAAAGTGTATTTAATGAAGGTTATTCACAAAAGAGATAAGATAAAGTCTTTTTTAAATGTTTGTCAAATTTATCTTGTGGCATAAGATAAATTATGGCATAAAAAATGTGTGTGTGTGATTGTGTTACGGCACCTTTTCAAAAAACAAAACAACAATGGTACATTTTAGTAAACAGTAAAACAATAGATATGATAACATTGTAGAAAATAGTGTTTTAAATTTTGCTTTCAAACTTTGAAAGAAATTTACAGACACATTTAAGTGTTTTCACATGACAGTTAAAAGAATTGTGTAAATAATTGTCATTGAATTGTAAAGTCATTATATGAATGAACATGTGCCTGTAACAGCAAAATAGGTCAAAGTTTTAAACTGTATTAAGGAAATGTTCAGACATTAATATTAGTGTTTTCACATAATAAATAAGTGAGATAAATGTTATTAGTGGTCATGGCTGTTTATACATTCTAATGACAGTGCTTATGAGGCATTATAATGTTATCTTATAAGACTTTAACTTGAAGTGTCACAAAGAATTATAAAACTACAATGTGTAAATTGTCCTTTTATATGCCTGATTGCTCATGCCACATAATAGAGTTACAAGTGCTCAGTGCATAGTATAAGTAAAGTGAGATGAACATGTAATTACTTATGAAGATCACTTAGGCACCATTACAGACAACAAGTAAAGTGGTATGTTTCCCTAGTATCAAAAGGCCAAATGTATAACATTCTTTGTGACATTCAATTTGTAAATACTTATATGATGCCTTATGAGTACAGTCAAGAGACCTTATAAACAGTTATGAATACTAATGTCATCAGTTATAAGGTTTTATAAATGCATTATAACCCTAATCCATTTATAATGTTTAATGAATACTGGATTCATAGTAAGCGTTACCAAAATGTTACTATGCAGTTACTATGCAAAACTTTCAACTTCTCTTTGCTGTCTGTCCTGAACTCACATTATCTAGGCTATTTACTTTTTTCTCCTTTCTCTGAAGACTTCCTCCCTCCTTGCAGGGTCTACATTCAGTCTTTCCCTGTACTTGCGTGTCCTCTCCTTGCTGGACATGTCTACTTCACACTGTCAGGAAATGTAAGAATTTTTTTTTTTTTTTTTTAAATGCACATTATATGGCAAACATGGTACATTTTAACATAAAAAAGTATATGGTCACGTGCATGCAACTGGCCACAGTGATTTTTAAAAATTTATAAGCAAGATTTGTGAAATATAACTATTTTTTGTGTAAATGATGTCACACCATAAGACACAAAACTTTGACCACTGTTGATGATGTCAGATACAGAGCTTTTTAACTAAAAATCTAAAAAGCAGAACTCATCTCCTGGCCATGCCAATACTTTCATACAGGGCCCTGGATGCTGTGTTAGTGGTTAATGTCAGCTTGGTCGTACAGCATCCTGTCGACTCCAAATTTGTGCTCCAGAGCCAAAGTATTGGTTTACATTACAACACATGCAATTCCACAGTCTAAACTAACTCGTCATTTTCACCCTTCTATTTACAGTACAAGAGGACCTGCAAGCCTCCATGGGGTTCTCTCAATCTGAATTATTATAAAAGCCTTTGGGGAGCAGAAGTAAAAAAGAATGTTCTTTAACTTAGAGAAAAACCTCACACAATAAGGCATTTAACAAAGAAGAATTTTGGTACAGGCACAAAAATGTCAATTATGATTGTATAATAAAGTCACTTGGCTACCTTTCACAGGGAGAAATTTCAGCGCTCATATCATTGCCTACATCAAGGTCCAAATTGCTCATTAAGTGACAAGGGAAGACATGGTCTCTATGGCTTTGGAGATGACCATTCCAAAGTGAGAGGAGCTAGGATCAGAACTAAATCTAAAATGGATAGCTCAATCCACCCAAGTCCCTTGTGGAGCTCACCTTTCATCATCCCAAATCACAGATATTACCAAGTTGCAGGTGAGCAGGTGAAAACATACTCTAGATTCATGGTCCTTACCAAAGCTGTCACCATTTTTTTTTATAAGGAGTTATGGTCAATTCCACAGCAAGTGCTTCAACCAGCAAAGCATAGTTTGTAGTGGCAATGGTGGAAAGGCACATGATCAGTTTAGTACTCATTCAGAAATCCATGTTAAATTACACATTCCAAATGCATACCTAAAACCAAAGTTGCAGTTTCAAGTGTAAGTAAAATCATTGGTAAACAGGGTCACCATAGGAAAAAAACATGGTTCTAAATCACACAGACAGACAAAGATCACAAAACCCAGGAAATCAAACCCTGAACAAAGGAAACACTGAACTAGGAAAACATAAGCTGACGTGTATGAACTCTTAATGCTTTTTCCATACCAACAGATTTTGGACAATTTCATGCTCCCAACATTGTGGGAACAGTTTGGGGGTTGCCCCTTCCTGTTCTAACATGACTGCACACCAGTGTACATAGCAGGATAAGCATGGATGAGCGAGTTTGGTGTGGAAGACCTTGACCGGCCTGACCTCTACCTGACAGAATACCTTTGGAATGAATTGTGACTGTGAGCTTCTCGTCCAACATCAGTGTCTGACCTCACAAATGCGTCTCTGGCAGAATGGTAAAAAATGCCCATAAACATACTCCTAAGCCTTGTGGAAAGCCTTACTAGAAGAGTTTAAGCTGTTAAAGCTGCAACAGGTGGGCAACATCATATTAAACCCTATGGATTAAGAATGGGATGTCACCATGCTTACCTGCTGATTTAGCCTGCTTTTCTCAACTCACAGCCAATGCTTGACCATGCCCCCACTGCCCCATACTCCCACCACCTATCTCAGGCCGGGGAGCCCCTAGAAACCCCTCCCACCTCACCTTGCCCAGTGGGAGAGGTTATCCGCTAACATCATCTGTGTCCTGGCCTGTGGACCACCTAGAACTTAAATCACTGGAGTGCTTGATACCAACAGGTGATTTTTGCTTTGGAGCTACTAAAGTGGGGTGTGATCTGAAAAGAGTGTAAACAGGGCCCAGCAGATGGTAGTGGAGGGCAAGGACCACCTATCTGATATGCAGACAGTCCTACTAAATTATGTACTCAGATTCTTTCAACAAGAGTTTTTCTTCTGATGTACAGTTTGGAGTGTTCCTTCCCATTCACCACCTGGAACAAAAGACAAAAGAAAGACATAATAGAAATGTCAGGTGAATGCAATAGTGGCCCCTTACACAAAGCTGCCTTGATCTGATCTGGCCTGCTCACATGGCTCCATTTAATTGACTCGATTGGGTCCTTCCTGAGGTCAGTCAGTGGGGGCTGGTAAAAAATTAGACACAAACTGGCTAGAACAGCCAGCCAGTCCCTTTTTGTCTTGGACCTTGGGGAGGCTGATGTCTTATCAATTTGGGGATGTACTTGCCCAAGAACCAAGTGGAGACCCTGATACCTCTACCTTCATACCTCCACCCACTCAATTAAACACTTTATTGGGTTAACTCTATGGCCCGCCTGCCCTAAGTATCTCAGGATGGCTCTCAGTGCCATGGCTAATCATTCATTTGAATGATAATATCATCCAAGTACACCGTCATGTATGCACTATTGTGCCCATTAGCCATTAAAATATGATAGGCACTCCAAATAACCTAAATGGAACTGGTGTAAACAGATTGGAAAAGTCCCTTTTTAAAGAGACTTGGGAGTCAAGGGGATCTGCCTATATCTCTTGTTAAAATCCAGTGTCGAATAAAAGATGTTAATCAAGTAGTGACTGTTTCACCTGTTTATGTGGAATACCCTGTCTCTGTGTTTTGCCTTGTCTCAGACCCTGCTCTCTGTTTTGTGTTTAGTTAAGTTCATGGCCAGTGGTTTTGTTTTTTTGTTCAGTGTTTAGTGTCCATTTAGTTTCGGTTATGTGTTTTGGTTTATTCATTAAATCATTCCCTGCACTTACGTCCGTCCTCAGTTTCGTGTGTGTTTTAATGAACACACACCGACTCCACGACATTACACGCAGGCAAAAACAACAGAATATTACACTTGCACCTGTGCTGTCTGGGATATGCAAGAGGTGGTCTACACAAGGGGACCGGGATGAAAAGAGCTCCTACCTCTACTAAAACACCATTGACAGAGCCACAGAAGGCAACATTTCTCCATCAGTTTTACAAAATTGAGGTGGTATGTTTGCCGTTTGTTCCCATTTGTTTGCCAGACCTCATAGTCAACATCCATATCTCACTGTGTGATCTCAAAATGCTCAATGTGGGCGGTAAAATGAACACATCATCTGCTGGTGTGAATTGCCGTAGCTGAGTGCCCCTATTATAGTTGGGCCTTTCATTCTTGAACCTGTAGAAAATTCTCTTCTGCAATTTGTCTGTGTCTGAGTTTTGGACACATACTGAATACACATACATACTGAAATTCGTTTCTGCTATTTGAAGGTCCCTCCTCATATTTTTTTCCCTTATGACATCCAGGATGCTGGACAAACACCTGCCCATACTATAATTCAGATGAGGAAAATCCAGCCATGTGCCTTGGTGCTGTGTCGCTCAGCTGGACACACTGTATGCCACATGCTTAGTTTTAACAGCAGATTTCTCTCTCAGACTGGTAAACCAGCCATAGCTAACAGTTCGCAGGTAATCAGAGATTTTGTAGGAGGATAACAATCAGACCCAAACAAGGATGTTCTTTGGTGAATCTGGACTCGCAGAAATCCTGGAACACAGAATAGAATCTGTAACTCACAGCTGGATAAAACACCTTCTTTACACTGAACCATAGTATACCTCAAGTTTCTTTTAATGCAGCACCTGAAAGTGGGGGTGAAGCTATCATGCACATTTTACTCATTACTATGAAAATGCTAATGACAACACAGACATCAGACTTTGACTCTGACTGGGAATAAAAAATCCCTTTAACTTAGTTAGGATTTCATAGTATAACCGGGATCATGTAGTTTCCATTACTGTACAGTCTAGACATCCTTAGGCTTCTTAGGATCAAATGGTCTACTCAGCAATTTACAGATGTCACTACACAGTCTTCCACAGTCACAGTTAATTTACTATGATTTTTTTTTTCTAAAATTATAAAATTTATAAATTATTATAAAATATTTTATATAATTAATTATATATATATATATATATTTAAAAAAATATATTTTTATACACAGTACATAATAATTGCATTCACATTGTATACTCTAATGACAAAAAAAATCTTAATATTTAGAACAAATAGTAGATATATCCCAAATGCACCATTTAACACACACTTCACTCATACACAAGTACATTTTTAGGTAATATTGGTCTGTCTTATTTCTGCGTAGACCAACTGGCCCTAGATTTTTCTAGAACTACAATTAAAAAGGGAGCAAATTTACTGTATTTTTGCTGTTGCTAAACCTAAAAACTGGTACCTATTGTCCTGGCATATTGAACCATCAGTATATTCTCTGCTCAACTATACCAATTATCCAACCCCAGTTATCACAGGTGAAAGCACAGCTGTGTGATTTTTACAGATCTTTAGAAATCAGAGCATAAACCCTATAAACAGGTGAAATATTGACAACTTTGGTTGACCACGTGATGCTTAGTACCCATGGTTTTAGTATTTGGGTGTTTGGGTGTTCTGAGTCGCTACACTGTAGTCAGAATCATTCAGACATATGAAAATAAGAATGGGTCAATACAATTATTCTTTGTACCATATTACTGACACTTAGACAACTGAATTGTTGTGTAGTACCATATCAGTTACAGTCATTTACATATAACTTTCAATAATCTGATTACCACTTGCTGCTAACAACATATTAATCCCCCAAAACCAGGGAGATGGACTAGAGCAGTCCAGGTTTGTTGTTGTTTAGGGGCAACATAAGACTGCACCAGGCTTCTCAGCTACATGATTGGTTGAGTAAACATCCATAATTTGTTGTGCTTTACCTGCCACCATGCTCTTAATTCCTGAATCCTACTGAGGAGGGGTTTTTTTTCAGCATGGAGGTGAATGATCACCAATCAGTTGCCAGTCAACACATACCCATTCTCAAGGTGATGGAGGAAGCCTGCACTGACATTGATGAGGGAGCATGCCAGGGGTGGATACATCACTCTAGACAGTACTTTTTCTGCTGTCTGGCCAGAGAGGACATCACCTGCAATGTTGATGAAGCTGGACCCAAATAAAAGGCGAGATGCACCCTATTTTTTTGTTTTTTTCAGAGTTACAAGTCTTTTTTTGAATATTTTTTTTTCTCTGTCATTTATGCTTTACAATATATATATATAGCATGTGTGTTGCAGTTCTGTTCATGTAAAAAATCCCTTTGTAATTGTGTTTTACTTTATGGTGCATTCTGCATTTAGTGAATATGCATAAATAGCCTGTATTTGTGACAATATTTCCTTTAGAAGAAGCTGTGTACTGTATCTGTTTCATTTAAATTCTGTGTTTTGTCAGAGTCTAAGCAATAGTAGTCAGGCTGATGCTTCCTACATTGTGAAATACCAGGTTAGCCTCTACAGTAGCCTTTACAAATCTGGTCTGAATTTCTCTGTTTTACTGCAATGTCAGCAATGATCATTCCTAGAGTAACATGCTCTTGGTCCTCATTAATGAGTTTTCCTCCTCCCACAGAGTAATTTAGAGGAACATAAATACATCTGTATTAGCAGTGGGACTAGTGGCCTACAGTTACTGTGGGAAATAGCAACAGTCAGGATAGACAAAGCCCTTTTGAAATGCTTACCTATTAGTATAAAAGGGGCTTTGAGAAGGTTTTGGAAGCCACAGTTGATTGGTGTGTCACATGGTCTATGATAATAACTTTTTTTTTTTTTATCAAACAGCTCTTACTCTCCTTTAAACACCACCACACTTTTCTACACTTATCTGTACCTCTCCTTCTCACCTGTCTTATTCCAACTATTCCTGTCCTCACTCTATGGTCCTGTATGATGCTGTGTACCCACACTGACCACATTAAATCCAAAAAGCCTATGTCATTGACAAAACTTCAACACCAACACTGTGGTTGGGCTATTTTATACTACTTACATTGGTTATTTCTCAGTGTGTGAATAATCTGTTCATTTATAACATTCATCCATCCAAGATACATCATATTGTTATTGGGAAAGCTTGTATGTACAAAATGTAACAATCTCTGAGTGATATAGTAAAGTGCAGGGAATGTTTATTTAAAATAAACAAAAGTAAACATGTTTATATACATATATTTATATTTGCTACACTTTGCACTACAATGTATATATAACATTATATTACTATTGCTGTCTCTCATAACTACCTTGAGCCAAGGCAATGAAATTTTGATCATATGAGCACTGCACGGTGCAAATTTGAATGACAATAAAAATCTATCTAAGTCGGTCTAAGGATAAGTCTAATTGAGTGCATATTCTTTGAAAGCAACAAATTGTGTTAATGGTGTAGTCCAGAAAATGTTACTACATTTAAATAGAGGAGAAAAGGATGTTAGTGATTGTAAGAAACAAATAAATTAACAATTAATAAACAAAAAAAATTGTTTAATAAAAAATAGTGCAATATATTTATTACAACCAATTTAAATGTATGATCTTTATTTTTGAGACTTCATGATCCACAGGGAGTACAAAAAAGTTTTGTCTGCAGTTACTTCAAATCTTGATAGTTAGGCGATAATTACTGCTAGATTCTCAGGAGATCCACAAGCTCCACAAGCACTGAAAACCCCTTAAAACTTTAAAGGCTGTAAATTATAATCAACATAAATCAGATATACTGTTAGATGCACTGTTAAAAACCATTGGAGGCTTTCTAGGTAGAAGCCTAGAAGTGTTTTTCTATCTAAAACCACTAGTCCAAGTGGAATAATTAAGAATGTGATAGATTTCATTTATACTGCTGCTGTCATGTGAAGCATTCTTGTATGTTTAATTCTGTGGTTTTAACATGCAAATATATGTACTGACAGTTTACTACAATCATACTTTGCCATTCTAATCTTTTATAAAACTTTTATAAAACATTATTTAAATTACATGCACAGAACTCAAGTGCTGTTGCTTATTTTGTTATGTCATGTCAAGAGATAAGTAAGTATGTAAGTATGAAATGAGAGTGAAAGGAGGACCCAGGTGCAAGGACCAGGGAAGGAATAGAGGGTAATATAACAAAGAGGTGTTGAATGCATTGGACTTATTGGTGTACTTTGGGATTGAACCTGGGTGTCTGCATGGGGGGTTCAACATGTTGGCAGCTTTCATCTAATCCATCAACCAATCTCAATAGCTAACCAACCAAAGCTGAGCCAAACAAAACAAAGAAATGGACCACATTTCCCTTGACCAACGCAAGTAGGACTGTAGGCCACATGGCTAAGTAGCCTGAAATAGCTAATAAAATGCCTAGGAAGTGGCAATGCATTACTCCACTTTCTGTGTGGAGTTTCATATTTTCCCCATTAGCATTCCCATCCTATAGGGTCTCTGGTTCACTCAAAAGTCCAAAAGTAGACCATTTATAAGTAATTATGTATAAGTACATGGTGCCCTGAGATCCATGTTATATTCCCACCTTAGACTGAATGGCCAAAAAACTGTTGAAAAAACTGGCTTCAGAATAGTATGGGGTTTGTTTAGCAGTCATTCCATGGGACCTCTGGTATGTCCACAAATGTCTGACAGGTGAACATTGTTCATAACCTGCAATCATTCTGATGGGTTTAACATATCTGCAATGCCATGCAATGTACTGTGAAACACAGAAATCCTAAACCTCAAAATACAATAGAATTGTGGACTGTTCTGGAGCAAGTATGGTGTTTATTGTCAACAAGTTATTGGTACACCTAGGGCCTGCTAATACCAATCCATCATAATTTGCCCATTTCAATATTGTTGCTGACCATGACCGTGTCCACAATTAACACTGCATGAGTGGCATTTTTGTGAGTGAAAATGCTTTGCTCATAAAAGAGGTGCGAAAACAATGGGCAGATTAGTTCAAACTGACAGGAAGTATATAATAATTGTTATATCCACTATTTTTTTAAGCAGAAAAGCACCCCAGCATGCACAAAAACACCAAATATTGGATGGGTGATTACTTTGGGTTCCACTCCCGACAGCCTAGAATAAGTATAAAAAGTGTATAAACTATATAAAGAGACATATAAAGAGATTAAAAAGAAAATAACCTTTTTTTTTAATTTTCATCAACAGTTTTGGTGTGTTTGGTGTGTTCATGCCACTCGAAACTGAAAGAGTATACGTCTATCACAGCTTGATTGCTTCATTTCAAGTCCATTATGGGGATATACAGAAGCAATTGTATATAAAAAAAATGTGCAACTGTCCAAATATTTATAACTAAATACAGATATGTGTAGTATATATAGTTTATATGTGTATTGTCTTCATACATTAGCCTGTATTAGTTTTCAATGCATTCTTTTGCAACAACGTCTTGGACGTGCAGAATATCAGTTTGTGTTTTCTAGGGAAACACTATTGCCTTGCTGCTTGTAAGTGAGCTCTGCATCAACAGTCTAAGAAGCATATGTTAGACAAACTAAAATGCTTCTGACTAGCATCCTTACGATTACATCTTATTGTGTGCTTTAATGTGCATAATGAAACTTCCCCCTTCTTTAAAAAAAACATTCCTATGTAATCATATCCTAAATTTGCTTGATTGAGTTTAGACTGTAATTAAATCACTAATCACAATTATTTCCTGATTCTCCCTCCCCGTTTCCGGAAGCCTGGGATATTTATGGGAGCATTGTAATTGACAAACACATGCTGCCTCTTGAGTAACACTGAATTAGCCAATTTGGCAGAGCCATTTTTCCTCATTTTCTTCTGATTAGCTGCCGGCGCTGACTGAGAATGGAATGAGCAAAATAAAGGAATGTGCAGTTCCAAGAAAATAGCAGACAAGTATATATGCAGAAAAAAACCTTCAGTGTCATGCTCCCTTCAGTGACTCATCTGCATCTTAGCAAGGGCCCCTGACAAGTCACACCGTTTTACATCTCAATAGACAAATTATTATTACCTGGATTCACTTTTGATTAGCCCAATACATAATGGTGCATATGATGCCCTGTTAGTATGTGTGCAGTGGGTTTAAAATTATAGTTTAAACAGTTTGTGAGACCAAAACAAATACACATTACCAGTGTCATATTGTTTCCAGCATCTCAGAGTAATTAGATCAGAGTCTCATGGAACACTGAGGCAGAAAAAACTGCAGTGATCTGTAATGTTTTTCTTTTTTTTTTCTTTTACAGCAACCTAATTATTTCCTAATTATAGTATATTATAAGTACAACAACAGCAATATGCTTAGGGCATTGGTTCTGTCAAAATACCATTGTTTAACAGACACTAAATTCAGTATTCAAGATGGCCACTGCCACTAATTATAGCTGTAAATCTATTTTACATTTAAATCTGTTTTGGTACAAGTCTGACCTTTCATTTAATTGAGTAATAATTTGTGCACAAGCCTTTACATTAAGGTTTAATTTAAATTTGTAAATGTGGGGTAAAAGACAAAAATGTATTTGAAAACAATTGAAACCATTTTAAGTTCATGTGTGATTTAAAAAAATATATATATTAAGCTTTCACTTTACTTCACAACTACTACTGTAAACAAAATAAATAAAAAAACAGTAAATCTGAAATGTGATACAAAATTACATAGTGTTAATTTTCCTTGTTTTGTCACAAAAAAATGAAAAATCTAGTTCTTTAAGACTTGAAGTTAACAGAATACTTTGCTAAACAGCCTGATCTAGTTTTATAAAATGATCACGTATAATTAGATCAATAGAGCCTATTCACTTCCCTCGCTTTACTTTGAGTGATGTGTAGAGGAAAAGGGCTGTGACCCTGTCAGACACGCACCAAAACGGCAATTGTGTGTGATGACCAGGGAAGAAAACTCTAATGAGAATGTAGGGAAGAGGAAAGATTACAAAACACCCAGGGACTGATTAGGAAAGGTGTGTAACGCTCACCAGGAACAGACATATTCTCCTTTGTGCACACTTAGAAGTATAAATGCTTTGCCCCTCATTTACCCTCAGTGTAAAAATCATGTGGGCACTGGATGCAGCACACCTAATATATGGCTAAGGGAATTGAAGAATGTGGCTCGCTCACCTCACAGTGTCAGTCTGCCTAATAGTACCCGACACCTGCAATAGTCTTCTGCAGAATTTGCAGGCCCAAATTTCATCATTTCTACAATTCTAAAATCACATGCTTCCACGCATGTCATATTACCATGCAGTATTCTTTGAGACAGATTTATTTAATTGTTTTTTACTATATCAGAGGGTGTTTTTAGTGGGTTAAAAAACAAGTGGGGTAGCTTCACACAAGCTTATCACAATACTCTAAACACATTCAGAGGCAAAATGGTTAAGGCTCTGGCTTTACTGATCAGAGGTAAGGGCTTCTACTTTAGGTCACTTTGTTGTCTTTATGCCATTGTGTTACAACTATGAATGTATATGTAAGATTATTGTCCTACTGGAAGACACAGTTGGAACAAAGTTTTAACATTTTGGCTGATGTGTTGTTTCATTATTTGTAGGTAATCCTCCTTCTTCATATTCTTCTTTATATCTATTTTTTTTTTTAATGCACCAGTCTCTTTTTTTATCAAAACACACCATTATGCTGCCACCACCCCGTCCCCAAGTTTCTCATTTGTGATGGTGTTCTTCAGTTTAAAAGTCCCACCTGTTTTCCTTCACACATAGTAGTCATTACGATCAAACAATTCAATTATTGTTTCACCTGAGCATGACTCAAATTTCCCATAAGTCCAAAGTACTAAAAGACTAAATAACTGCATCCCTAATGAAATCAAGCCCGTTGCTAATGAATGAATGAATGAAAGAAAGAAAACTTACTTTCTCCACTATTATTTATTCTATAAACTGATTTTAGCAGCATAAACTATTTAAGATTGAAAACAAAGTAATAATTTTATTACTTTTGGGGGGGGGGATGATTGAATACATTAATGGTTCTAAATGAGCTGCATTTGGGGTGCTTAATCAGCGAATTATTATAGAAAGAAATTTTGTCACATGTTTTTGTCACAATTATTTTGATGACTGTAGGGCATACAGCTTCATTACACAAGCCAATTAGAAATCCTAATGAACAAAAATGGCTTACTGTAACTATATATACAGTGCTGTGCAAAAGTCTTAGACACATGCAAAGAGATGTTGTAAATGTTGTTTTTACTATATGCCAGAAAAACACCACAATGAGTGGTAAACACTTATGTCATGGAGAATCTCTGTTTATCTGGAACATTATTATTATTATTATTATTATTATTATTATTATTATTATTATTATTATTATTATTGTTATTATTATTATTACTATTATTTATAATCTTTGGAAATCTAAAATCTAATTAAATTATTTGAATTGCTTTGCATTATGATACGGGCACATGTACACAATTTAACCTATATAGACATCTGTGCATTGAAAAGCACATCCTGTTTTACCAGTGTCAGGAGAGCCAGAGTTATTGATTTTCTGACTCAGAATACGTATGTTTCAAATTGCCACATGGTAAAAGAAAATATCTAAGGGTTTAAAACATTTTTGGGGGAAAGCAGTTCACAATCGGGGGATTGTGAACACACATATTTTATGGAATCAGTCAAATAATCAGTCAAGATAAAATAAGACTTTATTAACCCCATGTTTTAAGTGTTACAGCAACAGACAATAAAACAACTGCGAATATAATTCAAAAGATATAGCAGCAAAGGAATATCTACATTAGGCCGAATAACACTATGCAGATATAAACACAAAATGTAATACAACATATAACTCAATATAACCACGTACACGTATAATTAAAGTCACAAGTTTACACCTTAGCCACATTTATTTAAACTTAGATTTGAACAATTCCTTTTCTGATTCAGGAACAGGCTTGGAGGCTCAGGAATAGACTCAGTAACAGATTTGAAAACTTCTTTCTCAGACTCGGGAACAGTCTCAGGAGCAGGCTTGGAGACTTCCCCCTCAGACGCAGGAACAGATTCGGGAGCAGACTCAGGTGCAAGCATGGGTGCAGGCATGTGTTCAGGGTGTAATGCAGGCTTTAACAGATCTGTGAATGCTCCTGTATCAGCCTCTGACGCATCACTCCTGGCAGAAACACAGCACAGCTTCTTTGAGTATGGGGCTTGCACAGGATGCTGATGATCATTTTTAAAGATAGGGAACAGACTGACTGGAGTAGGCGGATCTCCTGCGGTCCTATTTCCGGATCTGTCCCAATCCCAGTTCCTAGCTTTCCCACTCCTTCTGCAAAGTGGGGGACAGGGTAGAATAACGGTGCAGGAAAGAAACGGGAAGTGCATCAGGTGCAGGTTGAGTAAAGAGATGAACTACCTTTAGAAGAAGGTAAAGTACATACAAAGTTAAGAAGATTAGAAGATGATTTCCTTACCTAGCATGCAACCAACGAGGTATTTTGTAAAGTTTGTACATTATTTTTATTTTATATTATTTGCTATCATGTATGCTAACTAGCTAACGTGTTTTTATGTCTAATACTGTGTATTATTAGGCTTCATGGTTTGTTATGAAGAACACCTCAGAAAACCTGTTAAAATAAAACACTTGTGTTTTGGGAGGGAGTCACACAAGTGCTTATCCTTCTATCAATTTGAAATCATCATGGAGGCCCCCAAACTGTCTTTGAGCTCCAGCAAATGACCTCGGGTTGCCTCGATGGACCTGTGTGCATGTGGGAGGAAGATATATGTTCCTTCTCAGTGCTTGTTTCTGCACAGCTGGCAGCCTGGAGGATGTGGCTGACCTGGTAAGTTATGGCGTCGTAAGGTTCAGCATATAATTCCTAGGAAGAAAAGAGGAACCTTTTTGCATTTCATGCTTTTGATTTATGAGTTAGTTCTTGATAGTCCCAGTGCAACCTTGACTTTTCAGGCTATCAT
This sequence comes from Duopalatinus emarginatus, assembly GCA_028565595.1. Lineage (NCBI taxonomy): Eukaryota > Metazoa > Chordata > Actinopteri > Siluriformes > Pimelodidae > Duopalatinus > Duopalatinus emarginatus. The sequence goes on along the minus strand of JAOVVF010000032.1, from coordinate 7,697,476 downwards.
TGTTAAATCCAGCCTCTGCTACTTAAGGTAATATACAACTTTTTTCAGCTTTCTGACAAAAAGGTAAACAGTGTTTTATAACCGCATAAATTCCATATAAAGCTAGTTTAACAAGTGAGATGCACTTGAATTTCACATGAATTAAGTTTTATTTAAGTCTACTTGGTAGAGTTCATTCTAATAGCTGATCTATTTACTAGTGATTAGCAGTTGGTCCACAGAATGTTATTCTTCAATGTTATCAATAATCTCAATAGATTCAATAGCAAACAACTGAATGAAAAGAAGGCTGATCAAATGAGTGATTGAAAAGCTTCTGTCAGCTACGTAGAAGGAGTGAATCAATTTATGCAGAATGAAAGAAGGTGATGCTGTCTCATTTCTTTCATCCGTTTATTTTAACATCATGCTGCAAAAACTGATTTATATCAGAACTGATATCAAGTGGCTGTACAACATTTAAAAGCAAAAATAGAGACATTCATTTTGGTTTTAATATTGGAGGGGGGGGGTCATTACATATCACACCAATACTTTAAACTTTTTCCCCCAATGAGCTATTTGGATAGCCCAAAGTAGCAGGTTGACCGTTGTAGAACCATCTATAGATTTTTCATGCAGATATTCCAAATACATTATATATACTGTAAGCTCCTCCTCCTGTCCTGTTTATAGGTGCTCTATGGTGGAGTACACTTGCTGAGGTGGGATTAAAACATACTGTAAGTGCAGGTGTTTAAGTAACAAGAAGCAAAAATTGAGGGCAAAAACATGAGCACAATTCAAAACCAGAAAATTAACTACAGGAAACAGGCTTACTACAGGGCAACATGGCTTCCTAATACTTTGCAACTTAATCTGTGAGAATAAAGTGTATAAATAAGCAGGGACATAAAGCAGGTGGGTTGTGAAGTGCAGGACATGGGCACAGCCATCTTGGCTGGCTGCCATGAATTCTGATGAAATGCACCTTGTCTGTAGACATTAGATAATTCACTGACTGTCAACATATCCATATTTGATTCACTTAATTTGAATAGTCCAGTCTAGCTTCTGATGTTTGTTTTACCTGTAGACTAGGCCTTGTAACTGTCTCCTCCTTTGTTTAATTCTTTTATTTTACAAATGAGTATTAGATACATCAATGACTAATCCCGTTTACTAATATTTTGATATTATATGAGACACATTCAAACAAAGCACAGTTTAAATAATGTGTGTACATTTAAGACCTTTCACTATCCTGGCATACTGAACTAAGGATAGGAATTCCATCTATCAATGTTTAACAACTAATATTGTGTCTTGTTATTATTGCATATTAGCTATTAGAAAAAAAAACAAACAACAACAATCATGTCATTTCATGTCATCTTCAAACTAGACCTGTTTGTATTTCAATGTTCTTTTGGATTATCTAGATTAATACCTTTGAATACAAGATCATGACAACAATGACAATATCAATGGAAAATCTTTACCCATGTGTTTAACATCAGTCTAACCAAACTTTCAGCAACAGAATAATTCAGCTCCACTGCAGCAGGAAATGGTACAGGAGATTTATACCAGTTTATACCAGTTATATCAGTTTAAACCACTGATCTCACTGTACAACTCCTGTCAATGGTGCCCCAGACCATGTCTGTAACATATCTATCTATCTATCTATCTATCTATCTATCTATCTATCCATCCATCCATCCATCCATCCATCCATCTATCTATCTATAAATTGCTATGTAATTTAAAGTTCTATTTGGAAACTAGACAGGCAGTCATGTTTTGGGTCTGACATACAATTAAGTGGTGTATGTTCCTATTTATTTTTTATACCTTTTCTTTTCTCCCCTGTTTGTCTTTCTTGCTTTTTTAAGGTATGTAATGTTCTTTTGTCTGCCCCTTACTCTTTCAACATTCATTCCTCTTTTTCCTCACTATGGTCTTATGTATTTCTTTTTTTCTTTCTTACTGTTTTCTCTTCTTTTTCATTCTTTCTCTTTCTCCCTCTCTCTCTCTCTCTCTCCCTCTCTCTCTCTCTCTCTCTCTCTCTCTCTCTCTCTCTCTCACTTTTCTCTCACAAAACTCTTGCACTTGCTTGTTGTGTCTCCCATTCACCAATCCTTTTTTTCTTTCTACATACCCATTTCTATTTTACTTCTTTCTTGTACCTTCTATCTCCCTTTCCCGGCCACTTTTTTGTTTTCATGTTTATCCTTTCTTATTGCTGTCTCCCTGCTCTTCTTGCTCATCATTGGTTTATTTTTGCTCACTATCTCTAATACTCTCATTCCATTATTCCTCAGTCTCTTTTTATTTTTCTTCTAGTTCTTCTCTGTTATTTCTCTTTCTTATTTTCTCTTTGCACCTCTCCCCATTTCCCCACCTCTTTCTCCTGTCTTTTTCTTTATCTGTTTCCTCACATTCTTGCTCCACCCCAAACACACACCCTATCCCGCATCCTCTCTCTCAGTCTGAAAGCAATGCTGATGTACACTTCTGGGAAGCCCAACTCGTTTACAAGTAAATCAATAGCTCCAGGTTCTCTGGCTCTTATTGCTCATCTGTGATTAATCTTTTAAGAGAATTTCATCTGACAGCCTCTTCGCCCTGCATGCATGATTAGAGTATATCTTAGCTACGGACCCTGGCGTGTATGAAATAAATACTCAGTTTCCTCCACTTGGGCACTTGACAAATGCTAAAGGCATCACAGTGAGTGTCTACAGTTTCTTTTATAACAATATTTTTCAACTCAAACTGCTAAGCCCCCAAATGTTTTGACAACATTTTAATATCTTTCATTAATCCAAATTATTAGTTCTTAATCATTTGGTCATTAATTGTGACAAATTCATTAGTTATTCAGGGTGATGATGATTTTTATGTTGATATAGATCATGTGTGTATGTGTGTGTTTTGTGTCACATATTCAATTCTGTTCTGCCTTGGCCCATCCATCCTCTTTGTTTTTCCTATTCTGTCTATCATACTGTATCTTATATTCTCTTTCTTCTGCATCTCTCCATTGTTCCCTCTGTTTCGTCTCTTTTACCCTCCCCCTGTAGCGCACATCATGAATAAGTCAGTGCTAGATGTCCTTGCACACCCTGAGACCTGTGACACAAATAGAAAATGTCTGTGAACTATTTTCTATGCACTTGTACAAAACCTCTCTGTATGCATGTCATGTCCATAGCTCAATTAGATTTTTTAGTTTGACTTAATGGGCACATGGGTAAATGTTAGAATTGTGAAATATTCACACAGTCCGACTTGTGGCTATTTTTTTCTTACTTACTGCATATACTATCCAATAAGGAGCTATTTTGCAATTACTCATTTAATCCTTAATAAATACACTTAGGGGATAAAACTAACAAATAAAAAAGGCGGCACTCCTCCGGGTTAAGTGGCTAGAGATGTGCCTCAGGTTGGTGCTCAGGCTGAGGACCTGTGTTCTGCTTTTTCAAACCAGAAACATGAAGAAGCCTAGGCAGGAAACAGATGTCCTCTCTGGGACTGGGATCATGCGGACGTTTGATCAGGGAACTGGTGCCCTCTTTCCGACCAGGATCAAACAGAAACTTGAGCAGGGAACTGGTGTCCTCTCTTAGACCAGAATTATGCAGTACACTGAAAAAAATGAATTTTTGACTTAGTAAATTGAGTGGAGATTATTGAAGTACTTTCTACAAGAATTTACTAGTACTGTCTTTCTACTTCA
>JAOVVF010000032.1:7668644-7689720 GCA_028565595.1 Duopalatinus emarginatus | reverse complement strand
GGAATTACAGCTGGGGACAACTTAAAGAAAAACCCAGTGGGTCTCTTATGCTTTGGGGGTGTTTATTTATTTTGCTGGCACATTTTGCATGGTATCTTCCAGGATGACTGGAATTACAGCTGGGGACAACTTAAAGAAAAACCCAGTGGGTCTCTTATGCTTTGGGGGTGTTTATTTATTTTGCTGCCACATTTTGCATGGTATCTTCCAGGATGACTCTGCAAATATCCACAATGCATGGGGGCTCACTGTCTGGATCTGGAGGGTGTTGCCATGGACTAGGGCAAAGTGAAAGCTGTCATGAACTGGCCCATTCCCAAGACCATCCGACAGCTGCAGAGATTTCTCAGATTTCTATCACCAATTCATCCACACTTTTAGCACCAATTCCAGTCCACTCACATTGCTACTAATCTACGACAGAATTCTGAAAGGCATTCACAATCTGCAGCTGTGCTCCAGCATCCAAACCAGTCTGCTTCTTAGCCCAGGGGAAGAAGTTTTTGCCTAATGTTTTAGACTTTGTTTGCCTGTGTGAACTTTGTATTAAAGCACTGCACTCATGTTCTTAATCCGACCCCAGCAAGTGTCTGTGCACACCATTATTACAGGAACACATCTAAAATAGCTGATTGTAAAACTGAGTGTGCAGAATGGAAGTTTATGTCCATAAACTGAGTCCTTATAGCACAATCACTGGCCTTCCTTGGTTGGAGGATGCTATTGTATATGTAGCTGTGAGGATGAAACTAGCTAAATGGCACTGGATCACTATATACATAGCTTCATCTAGTGTAAAAATGTACTCAAATAGGACGAAGCAATCTGACAAAAATAAGCTGACTAACATGACATATATGTACTGAACTACATTACATGCAATGCTGTATGTGATTTCAGTTTATTGCCAGACACATTTTAATGCAGTGTCCCTTGCTCCTGAACATATCAGCACACTCCCGTCTAAATGGGAGATACATCAGATTATTTAATAGTTTATTAGTGAACTATCAAATGTCTTAGTCATGCAATCCCATCACTACAGTTGTTTACGTGTTCTACATTTACGCATTAATGTTTTTAAATGTTAGGCCACAAATTTTTCAAAGTTCTTGTCAAGTGGTGAGCTTAATAAAATTAAAGAAATAAATAGGTACATAGGTACTTTAGTTATTGAGTTAGCAATGTCCCTACTATACCATTAGCTCCTCTTCAAAACATGTTTCACACTATATTTACTATATATGAATTAGTTACCTAGCACTATCTCTATTTTCTCAAAGTGAGGCAGGATTCCATCCATCAAAATGTTATAGGCCATAAAAAGTTCCCAGATGTTGTACTAGGTCGGGAGAGATTTGCTAGTACGCTCCACCAGCACACTCTACCGAGCCTGGCATATCCCATAATTCACTGTGAGTGAACTGAGAGCCTATTTTATCTGTAAACGAGACAGAGCGAGTTTACGATTACCTGTGTAGGATGAGCTGAGGTAACATTTTTAATTACAAACAAAATTTAAAGTTAATTAAAATTTGAAGTATATAAATAATTGTCTGGGACTCAAGTAGTGTGACATCTTGGGTCAAAGATTGCTGGTAAGATGGCGGATCAGGTTCGTTCAAGGTGGTGTGCGTACTACACGCTTGCATATGAGAAGTGTATACTAGTTTAGTGGTTAAGCAGTATGTACTCACTCCAAGCTAGTAGACAGTATTCAAGTATGCCATTTCGGATGCAGCCCTAGTGTCTTTGTCTGGGTTTGTTAGACCCCAGGACATGTTGGGACATGCCCAGTGGGGATCTTGTGGGCTGGTCCATCTCCAGAGGAAATTCTAAATCTATATATTATGATATATTATGATTTCTTTTGTACTCCATTTTGTTTTGTATGTACATAAGGTACATATATGTGGGAATGATCAGTCATTTAATGTTTGCCTCCTCCTCACTCTAGAATGGCTTGGTCTCATGCAGTTTAACTGCTTGGGGGAAGGCTGTTAAAGGGGTTCATCTTTCTTGGCTAAGGAGGGGAGAGTGAGTGATTAGGTGATGATGTAGATCACAGATTTTATAGCAGACTTATTTTGAGAGTGTTTTAACAAAAGTAACAGTTGTGGGCTGTTTGAAACCTCTCTTATGTATATTTTGTATATATCTCTTGTGTGTGTGTGTGTGTGTGTTTTCTTTATTTTGACAATGATAAACACTCTCACCCTAAATGTGCTATTTTGTCTGTCATATTACTTGTGCCAATAGTCCCTTTGTGGGATAAAGTCCCACAGTCCTGCGATGGTCACTACCTGCACTATATTACAAATGCTGAAAAATAATTTTAAAAAATTATAATAAATGTAGTACAAAATAAATACCTGGATTTCACTAACCTGTCCCGGCATGTACTACCAAACAGAAGGGGAATGGGCTAGTGGTGGATAACAGAACAAAAAAATCATAGCTTATGAGAGCATCCAATAGATACCCTAGGCATATTCTATTTTAAGCATTTATTAATGTATTATATTTATAGAATAAAGTATTAAAGGTACCTTCTAATAAAACCTGCCTTGTTACAACTTTAAAAAAAGGGGGGAAAAAGCAAAGAAACTAGAAACATTTAGAAATGTGAAAAGTGAGAAATATTCATTTATCAGTAATATAAGAAAATATATCATATATACTTACACAGTTCCTTCTGCATATCTATTTTGAGTTTATTCTCCTGTATTTTTTATTTATTTATTTTTACTGTCTAAACCCACATAACACAGTACAGGCTAAATTCTCCACTGTGAAATACAATTAGTGAAGGACCTTTATGTGGGTGTTACAGTGTAATGTTATCTTAATCATAACACTCTAATGACAAATATAAATATGTGACATGTGACAGAAAAATTATAGTTTAGTCTGATCCTGTAATGCTCTCATAATTGAAAAATGTGCATCAAAATTAATTGGTGAAATTACATACTTAAAAATAGAAGTTTATTCATATTTTGTTTGTTCTTGATGACTAATAAACCTAAGCACCCTCTCTCTATTATATCCAGGAGGAATTCTGGATATAATAAATTCTGGATCTAATATGTTGGTGTGATAAAGTAGTGTTTATATCATGTTTGATAGCTCTCAGATGATGAACCTGAGTCTGTTGTAAGGGAACCAAGTCGGTTTGCTTTTTAACATATCTTGTGGCAATTTGCACATTGCAAGCACTTGTATTTTATTACATTTTTTATCATAATTACCATAATCAAAGGTCAAAAGATGAAGAACAATCTGTCATTATTCATCTATTGTTAGACAGGGAATATATCCCATCTTCACACACAAAACAAAAATTTGCATCGGACGAGCAGCACCTTCTTTACAATGCATCGGCATTCTGTCACAAGCATACATTGCATAGCAAGAACCTTTGATTTGAAAGTAATCATTAAGTTATTTAACCTAACTTTAAAACATATTGAACACAGTAACAGGATACAGAAAAGTAAAATGGTTGTGTAGTCTCAGAAGCCTAAAAGATTTTACAATTTATATTACTATGCATCATCATATATCAGTGGTGGTGGATGGTTGTAAAAGCAGGGGTGGAAGGAAAGTAAGCTTGTTGAATGACCAAAGCTGTTAGACATTAATCAGTTTCTTTTTTTATATATATAAATTACAGCATGTTTGAAAGTTTAATCAGAAATACAGTAACTCTTGTTGGAATCTCTTAAATTTAACCCGATGAATCTTTTCTGTAAGCCAACAAATAGACTCACAAACTCATCTGCTATGATTGTTAGAATTTATTGGAGTAAATAGTCTTCCTTCTGGTTAGAGATTGCAGTCTGTTCAGCGCCTCGTGCTCTCAGCTCTCAGAGAGATAACCAGGAACTGACCCTGAGCAGAGAGTTTCAATCTCTCATCTAGTTTTGACTGGCCATTGTTTTCCCCTAGTATGTGTGTGTGCTGGAACCAGTTTCTTCTCATTCTTCTCTGTGTGTGCGCATTCTCCTTATCCAGTTTTTGCACCTAAGTTGCTGAACGCAGCTGGTCGCCGTGACCCCTGCCTGTCTCTCCTGCAAAATCATATTTATCTCAAAACATGATGATCTTTTCTGTACATGATGATCTTTTCTGAATTCAACACTCTATGGTACATGTGCTGTTGAACCATACCATTTGGTTTGGTAATCTTGATTTTTGGAACCCCCAAAATCCCCACTGCTTTGACACTTACTGTCACTGTTCACTGTAGTCAAACAAGTAAAAAGTAAGGCACTAAATCCAGGGCCTCTGTTTAAACTTGCCTAAAGGGAGGTTCATCATTTCTACCCCCCACCCCCACTTAGGTCTAATCACACTGTCTCTCACTTCAGAGAAGAAGTAACCAGCAATAGCAGGCCTGTTAATTTACAAACACACATTGCAGACTATTCATCAAGTTATGTTTAATGTGGGATTAATAAAACGCATGATGTGACAGAATATCATCTTCACATGCCAAATTAAAAATCTCAAAACACTGTGGTTTCTGTAATACACTCTAATAAAATAAGTAAGTAGGTATAAATAGATAAATAAATAAATAGATAAATAAATAAATAAATAAATAAATAAATAAATAAATAAATAAATTCTGTGATAAGATTATGAATTTGTTAAGACAGAACAAAGGCTGTAAAGCAGAGTTACAAATTACCCTTTGGTTACTTTGTCTAAATAACTCCCATTTCACGCAGGTGTTTGTTTTGTGGTGATGGACAGGCAGATTTTTTCTATTCTCAGAGCACTGAGGTGAAGCAATTTATCATGGCCTCACCTTAATGCACAGTAATAATCATAGCTAACACTGTTAAAATATGAGCTTTGGATGAGCTTTGTTTCACACTGTTACTCAGCATTAGATTGCATCTAAATATAACAACTACTAGTAGTTAAAAAAGGGGCTGGAGCGACTCTATCTATGGCCTGAAACCATGCAAATTTGACCTTATAGGAACTAAGGTGGGGCCAGGGGCATTGCTCACTGGCACAATTGAAACTACAATCTGGGCTTTGGTCGATTGGAGCAGCACGCGGACTAGACTTGAAAAAAAGAAGGGAGAAAAAAAAACCCACCAGAACTCTATTTACTCGTGTTGGTTTGTTGATTAATTGTCATTTGTATACATCTTTTCTTACTGCTGTTGCCTTCTCCAAAAAAAAAAGAAATGCTGAGATATGACCAGTTTATTCTGTACATACTGTTTTCGTCAAATGTGTGATTTTTAGTTCCTTGTCTGTGTGTGTGTGCTGATTGCACTGTTCGAATCATGACAGATGTCCTCTGAAAAAAATATGTAGGAAAAGACAATGATGGATGGAATCCCGCCTTACTTTGAGCCCTGATGCCTGACTCTTGCCCTGCGAAATCCATGAAGCAGAAGGAGGGCAAGCCATATTAGCACAGAACTTTACAGGCAGGAGAGGAAAAAGAGAAAGAGAGAAGTGCACTAGAGTGCAGTGTACAGTCTCTGGAGTGTTCGAGTCACCCAGCATGGCATCGATCGGGCAAAATCTCATCACAGCTGCCTCTCGAAGTAGTTAAGAGCAGCTCTCCCTTGACTGGGTGAGTGGATTGCTTTTCTCCCAGGTCATGAATGGTTATTTTTATATGGATGGGGTAAGCCAGCCTTACACACGTTAGTCATACTGGACTGACATGGGTAAGATTTTTTTATTATTATTTTATTTACTAGGCAAAGACGGAGAGCTGGGTCTACGCAAAATGCAATGTGAAAATTAGGAATGATCAATTTCAAGTGCAAATAATGCATGAATGAATATAGGCAAACAGATCACAATATCCTACCATTGTGTCTCTCTCATTAGCTTGAAATCACCTTTTTTATATACTTATATTCTTAATTTTGTACTCACATATGAATCTACATATGCTTGTGAAGTCTACACCCAGCCAGTAACACCTGGATCTTTAAGTGGATCTTTCAGCAGATGTAGAATATCCACACATTTGAGAGAGAGAGAGAGAGAGAGAGAGAGACAGTATGAGTGAGAGAGCTATTGTGTCTGTCTATTGCAAACATAATCACTAGAAACCATCTGTTCTTCACTGTTTAAACATATGCAAAGTTACTTTTGCTTCATGTGTACCTGTTTTGTTTTTTTTTTTCCTTTTTTTTTCTGTCTATGTTTTACAGTGGGTCCACAAGATGCATGAGAGGTATTAGTGGGTATTACCCTTTCCAAGATTAGCATTGCATAAGGCATTAAAGATTTCAAAATGAATAAAATATTCATAAATATTCAAAAAAATAAAATATTGCAAATAAAATTAATAGATATGATTAGATGATGTCAGTCGGTGAAAAAACGGTAACAGAATACCAACAATGTCAAATTTCCCCATATCAAATCCATTAAGATTCTGACACTCAATGTCTTGCTCAAAAGCTGTTAGCAGGCTGATTACATTTAACCTCCCTGTATGCTGTTAAAAAAAAACTCTGGCTGTAATTAAGATCTATAAAGACTGACACAGTCTACAATTTCTACAATTTATTTATTTATTTATTTATTTTTGCTTTTTGAGTTTTTCTGATCCCAAAGACCCTTCCTTCTTTCATATTATTCATCCCAGATTTGTGACGACCATGACAAGCCAGGGGTAGTAGATCTGCTTTATATAGAACTGAGCCCCAGTCCAAATGGATTCTGTGATGGTTTCTGTCTCTGCAGGACCAACACTCTCTGAACTCTGAACCCTTTATCTCTCTCTAACATCTTGTCACTGGTGGCAAGCTAACGACATCAACATTGCTACTAGTCCATTTTAGTCTGCCTTTTGTTTTCAGCATCTTGGTGTGCCACATTATTTTTCCATAGTTCTTTAAGAAAAGACAAGTCTTTTGTGATAAAAACTGATTAAAATAGGACTACAGATACTGTCTACAAAATGAGCTGGTTGGGTTTTTGGAAATGTTAATGATAATATAAATTATAATATTGTCCCATTGTCTCAAATATTTTATTGGTTACATATAGATGTTGAATCTGTTTTACTACAAGAAAGGTGTTTAGGTTTGTCATGTCAAAGACCAACCAGATGGCCTCCATAGTTCAGCCTGGCCTTGTTCCTGTTTCAGCTAGAGACATAGCCATTGCCAAGTCCAAACCACTAGTCTGGCTCTGTTTCTGCTGGGGATGTAGCTGTCGCCCAGTCCAAAACCATGCTTGTTCTTGTTTCAGCTGAAGACACAGCCCTCACCTAGCTCTCACCATGTCCCAGCCCTTGCCTTTTCCTGTTTCAGCTGGGCATGTAGCCATCAGCTGGCCCAAGCCCATGCGTGTTCCTGTTTCAGCTGGGGATGTGACCGTTGTATGAATGTTGACTCCCATTTGTCTGAGAGTCTATAGGTCTTGAACTAACATTTTATGATGAAGTTGTATAAAAAACGTGTTTAGACTGTTAACAGCATGACCATAAGACTGTGTTTGGGGAGGACGTAAGTATTTTTTTAACATACAGTTAAAGTGAATCATAATCTATTGGCAAGACAGAGTTGCTTTTCCGATTTTTCTTCAAAATGACAGTTTTCCTGATAAAATAAATGAAGTAAACCTGATCCAATAACCAAAGACAACTGTGTGTGTGTGTGTGTGTGTGTGACCTTGGTCATTGGGTAATAAGTAATTTCCCTTGTTGCTAAGTTACTTGTAGCAGCACTGCTAGGCAACCCGAGACTAAAGCACCACAGATGTGGTATCTAACACTGTGTGTGTGTGTGTGTGTGTGTGTGTGTGTGTGAGATGCATGCCACCAGTTCTGAAGTGAAGTGGGAGGTAATTACAAAGCCAATCATGACACTGTTGACATTCGCTATTCCTCGAGCATTCTGATATAGAGACACTGACATGGAAGTATTCTTCTATCAGGAAACGATTTTTGTTTTTGTTTAGCTTTTTCACACTCTTGATTTTGAGTACGTCTCTGCCACTTTATCAAGCTCTTCTCTCTCTCTTCCTGCTCCTCTCCTCCTACTGCACTAGTTTATGAAAGCGTTCCCCATAAATCATGGTGATAATTTATCCAATGCAAGAACCACTTTGTCAAACCTGTTATGGCTGCAAGTGAGACTGTGTTGTACTGAATTATCCACACTATCTCAAGTATGCATGTCAATACAGCCTCTTGATTGCCAATTTATAAGAATTTTTTATAAGCTAACCAGCATGTAATGTAGTAAATTAGTATAGTTCTGGTGGAACATGGTGGAACATGGTGATAGTGCTATTTTATTTATATGAAATCCAGAAATTTTGTCTCATTCCATGCAATTATTTTGAGTTTTTCATAATATTAGGTTAATATTATTTGATGAGATAAAATGAGTTTAATAATTAAACTGCGTACTTACTCTGGAGCATTGGATATATAATACAAGGAAGGACATTTGGACACAGAGTCCAATATGAGGTGTAGGCTCCATTGTTGGCTACATGGAGCCTTGTAGGGTTAGCAGAAAAAGTTTATTGTACACTTGTGGCAACCTTGTACACTGTAATTGTAGACAACGATTAACCCTTATCAAAGAGCTGTTGCAGGAACCTTAGCCTCATCAAGGACACAGTGGATGAACCTGGGTGAACCCCTGAAGCCCTGCACCAGGCTGAAAACTGTTTATATTGGTTGTCATACAGTGGATTTGCTTACAGGGCTCTAGCTTTTTCAAATCTGTGTACTCCAGCTAGGTCACAGCCTGCTAAAGACCACAGAGGCCAGAAGCCACACTAACATCTCCCATATGTGGATGCCACAACTTGCCCAGCATTTGGGACAGTAGGCCCAACTTCTATCACACTGGCCAGAAGCTCCCTTGCAGGAATGAGTGAAGTAGTGTGAACCAAGGCATGGTTGGCCACCATGGGACTACCAAAGAGACAGTGTGGTGGCCCTGAGGCCACACCTTGACCCACATCTGGGAAAGTAGGTCTACCCTCTTAGGCAATGGCCATGGGCTCCATTGCAGGAGAGTGGAATTCTGTAAACCAAAGGCCTGGCCAGCCACTGTGGGGCTACCAGAAGAACCCAGTTGTGCCCTTCCTTGGGTTGAGGCTGCAGATCCAGTAGGCTGAGTGGTAGAAAGTAAGCAGCAGCTGTGAGCATCCCCTGGAGGTGCAAGAGTGAGAAATAGCTGAAACAACACCCCCTGGGTTCTGTGCAAGGATCACAGCCTAGAATGTCTGCTATGTGTTTTGGTGTATAACCATCATAGCCCGGGAATCCAGTGCCATACTGGACTGGATGGGTTGGCCTGGGAAAAGCAAGCTTTTTCTCTAGATTGACTGAGAGCCCCAGTATTTTGTCATGGAACTGTAGGGCATGATGTCTGCAAGATTCTGTTCCCAATTAGGGGAACCTATTAGCCAGCTATCCAAGTATGGCAGAATTTTAATTTTCATTTAATTTAGGATTGATTGTATGCACCTGTAAGAGAAAAAGAACTCTAACAATTACCAGAGCCAGGCCAATCGGGGAATTCTGAACAGGCAGCCCTGGAAGGTGAAACTCAGGAAACAGCAATAAGCCCAAGCAGTGCGTTGTGAACCACTTGCACTTTAAGAACATCTGCTATAAGCAGCATCTTATATGGGAGACATTTAAGAAAATACATTTGTCAGAACCTGCTGTCCTTTCTGGGTACTGGATATCCAGAACAGAATAGTGTTCTTCACTTCTATTAACCCTTTTTTTTCAAAAAAGAAAATATTTCTGCCTTTTTTTTTCTTCAATTGGATGCCTGAAGTGGCCATATGGGAGATGACATCTGGAGATGTCTCAGAAGACTGAGAAAGTTAGAAGAGGGAATGTCCAGATTTTTATATTAGTGCTATGGGCACCAGGCAGGAGCTGGTGGGCAATAGGTTGAGGGGGCAGCCAGACCCTCCATGGCAGAGGCCACTGGGGAAGATGAAAATGTATACCTTGGGGCATGCCAACTTGCTGTTGACAAAAAAATAATAGTGCAAAGGGGAGCTCTTGCAATATGGTTTTGTGCCTGTGTGAGGACTGCCTTGGGTGGCCACAAACCATTGTTGGTGGATAACAGATGGTCTGCTCCTAGACAGGACAGGTGTTCAGCGTGGTTGCTGTCAATTTATGTACACATTAAGCACAAGCTACAAACTGGACTGCCCATAGCAGCAACGTTAACCCTAATGTTGTGTTTGGGTCAAATTTGACCTGTTTTTGAGTCCAGATGTTTAAAAATTGATGTTTAGAAATCATTTCCTTTTTTGTATTGGAACAAGATTTCATGATATCCTCAGAAACAGCTATTTTAACACAAGAAAAGAAATGTATAATTTGAGTAAATTCTGAATGTGTCTAATAAAAAAAAAAGTGACATTTGTGGTGTTATGGGTCAAATATAACCTAGCACAGAATACTGGCTGTTGCATCTGTCCATACAAATGTTGTGAGTTGGCCTGTGGAATATGGCTGAATTTGCCCCACAACACACCCCCTACCCTATCCCTCTGTGAACACTAGGGGCAGCAAACCCACTTACCCAGAGTGGGGGCAACCCTAAACCACGGCACCCTGGGAGCAGTTGAAGGGGGTTGCTCAAGGGCACCTCATGTCATGTTTTTCCCTTTACCTACCAGTCACAAGACTGGTTCGCTGACCACTAGGCCACAGCACACCCACACTAGCTTTAGGCTACACCCACTCCAGCATCCTAACACAAGTAACTAACACCAGACTGGGGAAACCAGGGGGAACAAGAGAAAGAGCATGCACACACAAAATTGCTTTTCACTGTTCAATTTTCAACTATTCTGAGTAAAATAAAGTTTATGTGAAAAAGAAATTAATTCATTACATGAATAAATAAATAGAAAATAGGTTTAATTCTGTGGGAATAAACATCCCTCTTTAGTAGCATTATCCTGCTTAGCATGGCTAGATAGATGGGAAAGAGAGATGGGGTAGAGCATGATAGGGCAGACCAAATACGAAGAGGGTCTGTGTGTGCACTAGCCAACAGTTGAGCATACACAGAGAGGGCCAATCACAGTACAAGCTTCAATATTCATGTAGCATAAAGTTATTCCCATCTCTTAACAGCAAGACAACCTTTCTGCTCCCTCAAGCTCTGCTTGATCTGTAACATAAGCAGAAAAAGAGAATAAAAGATGTGCGTGGATGCCTTTTCTTAGTGAGGGCTATGTCACACATGACTTTGTTGATCTTAAGCCATGCTACACACTCGGGAACTTTTCATAAGCTAGTCTTCTGCAGGTCAGGAGTCAGGAAATAGATCTTAACCTGCAGATGTTCTACTATCTATATACTCCTTGAGAATAATACAAAAAAGGTGTGTACATGTATACATCATCTGGAAAGTTTAAAAGGCTTCTAGGTGTTTTTGTGCATCACATTCTAATAATTATTTACAAATCTAAAGAATGCAAATACAGAGAATAAAAATACACCTTAGAAGAGGTATTCAAACTATGGTGTAAGCATGAAGCATGTGTAAAAGGTAGTATCAGATCTATAATGAAAATAATTATTGCTCAAATACAGTAACAGATTTTCATTTACAATGAAACAAGAGACAAAACATTAACCAATTAGAATGAATCTGGAATGACTGTCAGTTGCATAGACATTCTAAACTCATTATGCTTTCTGTTGTGTCCCTAGACCAAACAGACTCCACTACCCAGAATGCACTCACAGATCATGTGACTTCCTACCGGTCTTAGCACCTGCCTATTGATTGTTTTCACCTGTGTCCCTGTGTATATATACCCAGTCTTTTTCACCACGTTTTGCCAAGTTTTGTCTTTTCTAGCATTACTACACCTTCTTATTCTCTCCTGTATTGTGTATTCATGCATGACCCTTTTTCCATATTTTTGAGTCTGACTTTGCCTTGGCCTTAGATTACTCTGGTTATGAACTTTTGCCTCATATAGCTGTTACGTCTTTCTGGTATGTCCTCTTGCTTCTGTTTTACTTCACTGGTACTGACCTGGACTGTTATTACTTTCCCTTTAATGCCTAAACCCTCTATTAAAGCCTTAATTCAGTATCTCTGCGTTTTTTGTATAGTCCTGACAACTCTCCAATATTAACTGATCTTCTAGAAATACTGTATCTATTAGTAATGTTAAAGGCACTTCATTTATCTCAAAGTTACAGAATGTTTTAAGTATTAATGTGAAAAAAATCTAGCAATGTGTTTGTCATAGCTAACATTAACATCATATATATAACATTAGATTAGTCAAATAGATTCAACAAAAATGTTAACAAAAATGTTGAAATGTTACATATACTCGGTAAACCCTCAGCAAGTGGACTGTTCAAATAAACCAAAGAAAATTACTAGTTTGTGACTTTTCTCTGATCAACAACAAACAGGACTAACCTTGAGAAATCTTGTGTGGCATTTTCACTCAACAATTTTTCCCTTTAAGTGCTTATGTCTATTCTATCTTGGAAAACATCTATCATTCAGGGTTTTGAGTAGTTCTGTTTCTGTGGGCACCTTTATGTAAATATAGTGAGCATTCATCTCAAAGAGTAGAATTTTATTTGACTACATACTGATGTAACAAACTTGACTCTTATTCACTAGTACAATACCTATTATTGATGAATGATCTCTTCTTAATGCAAGTCTTCTGATAGCACATGTCGCATAGGCAATCTGTGGACAGCCATAAACCGGTTAGACTGCAGAGAAGGGGAAAAAAAACAGAAAGTCTGAAAACCAGGAAATCCAAACGGAAATAGGGCCTGGTATGCAAAGTAACACGTGCTCAAGATTAGTATGCCTGGTAGCAGAAACAAGAGTGTTTAAATAGACCAAGTAATCAATGGGGAAAGTCAAAACAGGTGAATGTGATGATGAAACATTAGAGCAACAACAAATGAGGAGACGAGGAGGAGAAAAGATCTGAATGAAAACAAAGAAACGTCAGTTTGTAAACAAAAATAAAAATGCAGCCGTTCATGCTGCTACTCTTGTTACACATAGAACCAAGTAACATCTGAAAGATATCGGATGGTTTTCTGGTAATACAATTTAAATGATGATTAAACTTACTCTAAAAATTATACAGCAAACTCAGTATACAATCCAATTCTCACTGTTTCTCAATTACCTTCTGGTGTCAGTCTTATTAGTTGTTTGCTAGATGTCGTCTTTTGCAAATGTCCTAGTGGCAAGACAGTTTGCTTGACCCTATATTACCTAATTCTTAAGATTCAAGTACAATGACTTATTCCACGGCTCTTTTGCATCAGTCAGTCCATCACTGAATTACAATCTTAGAATAGTTTCTTTATTTCAGTCAGGCTTGTGTGACTCTTTGAGCCTTTCCACTGCTATTTAACAGTAAGGACATGCCGTCATGCTGCTTTCAGCTGGTAAATCTGTAATACACCATGATTAACATGATTAACAAAGGCTTTTGACACAAGTGATTCTGCGTAGTTTTCACTATATCATCAAAATGTGGTTTAGCAGATTCCACATGTACAGTTAAATTATGTCTGTGAACAATGGTACTTTGTTTTCTCCATGAATACCGTTCAAACATTCTTAATATATTTTTTACATCATTTGATTATCTTCTGTTGATAAAAATCACATTTTTAAATATATCCAGCTATTATGCTATTTTCTTTCTGTTTTGTTTCTGTTTTTCTTGTTGTTAGCTGACAAATCTTCCTCTCTTGTGAAAATGAACAGTCCTCATCACTATTGTTAAGGTTGTCTCATGTGAAGTACTGGCTAACAACAAATTGCTGTGTATGTTGTGGCATCTGGAAAAGTATTTGTGGCAAACAGCAGATCATACAATAATGCTGATTTGTAGCTGTTATGAAACTGTGGCAACTATTGAATTAACACATACATAATATACAACCATATTCAATAAAGAGGCGACAAAAGGATTAACCTGAAATCTATTTCCCCTTTTTTATAATTTCTTCTTTTGCCATCTGCGTATTGTATACACTGTATTTAGTGGAAATGTAGGGTAAATTTAGCTTGGGAAAACAAAACCCATAAGCATTTTTTATTCTTTTAATTTAAACATATATCCAAATACATTGACATCATTATCAACATCCTGATTGCCATGGCCATCATCAGAAACAAGCCACATTTTGCTCCACTTTTGTCACCCCTAGCACACAAAGAGAAAGGATTCAACCTTCTGAAGTTCACAAATTAAACTTAGCTTGCAACTGTGCATTTGCTATCATGTAAAAAGAAGAATCATAAAAAAATAATTAAAAAAAAGTCTTTTTGGGCATTTTTTTTGTAATTTGCCTTATCATGCAGCAGGTGGCTAGGTGTGTGTGTGTGCTCCTGGGGCCTTTAACAACTGAGACAAAACATGTAATCACTGAGGATGCTGGCAGCTTTTGGTTTCCCGGAGTGTACGCTGGAGTGTCTGCCTACTGCTGCTATTACATTATGTACAAAACTGTGGAAATATGGATATTATCTGTAAATCAGTAACCCAGTTGTTATTTTAAGTTTCTAAGTTGCTGTTTTTTTGCGGATTTTTTTTGTTTTTTTAAACAAATACTTTATTATTTATATATTATTATTTTGTGTTTTTCTAAGTTACATACAAATTCATGTAAATTTACAGTATGAATAATTATATAAAGATGATATTAGCAATTTACTGAAATTTACTAGTACATGGAAAATATTTTAAAAGTAGTGTAATGCATCATAACATGTACTGAGTGGAAAGAATATAAACAATCACCATACAATTAAGTACCATATTATACAGTGTTAGAAATGAATGACCATGTATATGTTATGAAACAGTTGGCTGTTTAAGTGACTTTGCTGGTCAGACAGCGTGGATAACCAGGATTCATGGTGGAATTTTTTCTTAGAAGCAGTAAATATTAACATGTCTTTGCTTCCACCAGTTACTACAATAAGTTAAAAACGCTGTCTACAATAAGAAGCTCAACAAATTAAATTTACATTGTCCCATATCAGGGGTGGCTTAAACACTGCAGTCAATACTTTGGACCAGGGTAACCCAGACCTTGGTCCAACAATAAAGGCAAGAAGTTTACCAGAATGGCACTAAATAGAGCATATACACATTGTGTACAACACATTGTGTTGTGTTTCAGACATGGCTATATGCAATACAGGCGCTCCTCAAGAAACTGCTGGCTCTCTTCATATTCTATCTGTATGCCTCAGACTTTACATACAGCTCCTGCACATGTAATCTGTAAAAAATTCTCAGGAGATACTTATATTGTTGGGTGTATCAGAGGTAGTGAGGAGGAGGAGTATAGAGTCTGCTGAAGGACAAGTGGTGTGAGAAGAACCAGCTACAGCTTAACTTTTGCAAGACCAAGGGGATGGTGGTAGAGAAAATCCCAGCCTCCTCCACTACCTATCACCATTTATTGTGTGGGTGCTGAAGCAGCTAGATGACAAACTAGAGTGGACACTATTTTTTTGCAAAAATTTTATTTATTTATTTTTTTTTTTTTGTGCACATCTGTACTGTGGGTTTTCTACCAGTTGCTAGTGGTTTATTTTATGCTGATGTGTGTTTGGGCAATGGCACCATAACTAGTGCCTCAAATAGACTAAACTAATCAAGAAGGCTGGCTCTGTCATTGAAGTTAAGCTGGAATCCTTGGAAACTGTCACTGAACATAGGAACATAACTCTTAGTGGACAATGCCACCAATCCCACCCCATCCTGAGCACCATGAAGAAGACCCTGCAGAGTGCCAGGGATTTTTGATGCAGTGTTCCCAGTATTTTACAGACTAAGAGGGCCAAGACAGCTAAAGTCATTGGACAATGGTGGTATGGAATCAAGGGGGTGAAACAGCCACTTTTATTCTACTTTTAGGTGTCTAAAACAGGTTGATTGCAGACTGGGTGAGTATGCCCTTTAGAAACCTAGTAGCAGAAAGCAAGTACCTCAACTGTCATCTATTTTCAGTGCAGGTGCCACAGTTTCCAAACCATTGCAGCTGGTTTCTGGGTGCTGGGAGAGATGGCACCAGCATCATTTGTGTTTTTTACCCCAGGGGTGCTGATTACTTCCTTGCCCAGTGTGCAACTTTCATCCTTGCCCCAATGAATTCTGATAATTGCATGTAGAATTGCAAATTGGCCTGTAAAGAGTCATTTTCTGATTCCTGGCCCTGATAGAATCAGTAGCTGCCAGGAACTTTAAAAATGCATAGGTTGTAAGACAGCTAAAGCTCAAGCCATTACAACACAAATTTGAGCCTTTAATGCAGGTCCATTTGGGATGGTAGTCCATGCTCACTGCATCCCTCATTTCAAACTACAAGCCAGTGCAATGCACCATGTAACTCTCTCTCCTTATAATAATTCCAGCATGGCTTCCCACTCCTGTGGATGAAACTTTATGACCCCCATATTACATGGCAGGTTTAAAAGGCCAACACTACCACAGTGGAAAGCCCTGATGTCAAGACCTATGTCACAATTCTCCCCGAGTATATAGACCTGAAAAAGGCAAGCCAGTGAGAGTGCAATTCCTCAGATCGCTCCTGTCTTTGATCCAGCTGAGAACTCAGTTTGTTCAAGTGTCTGTTCCTGATAAAATTGTCGCTCAGTCTGTTAAAGTGTTGGGGATGTCGGTTAGTTTGCTCTAGTATTCGATCCAGGTAAGGACTGTGCTCAATTTATTCAATATGTTATCCTGTTGATGTCACTGCCAAGCCCATTCATTTTTATGAAACTGATGATAGCATTACCAAGCCCATGTCTGTTTCTGACCCAGAGGAGGACTTCTCCAAGCCCAGATCTGTTTCTGACCCTGAGGAGGACATTTCCAAGCCCATGTCTGTTTCTGGCCCATGCCTGCTTCCAGCCCTAAGAAAGGCATCACCAAGCCCATGCTTGATTCTGACACTGAGGAGGGTATTACTAGCTGTCTGTCTGAATTCCAGCCTGACTCAGGTCTGAGAAAGTACCTAATCAGTTCCCTGCCCAAGCTCTGACTGATTCAGGTTTGAAAGAGGACAGCGCCAGCCTTCTGCTAAAGCTTCCTCATGATCCTGCACATGGGTTGTGGGCCTAAATGAAGACATCTTAAATCTAGTGGAGGAGGGGAGACTCTGTCAGTACTTGAGTTCCCAACTGCACGAGAAGGTCATCTGAGGTGCTCCATGGTCATATGACTCCCGGTGTGCACTTGTATCACATTTCCAGGTTTTTTGACTAGACTATTTAAGCCACAGACTGGAGCACCTACATGGGGCTAATTTTATTGTTTTGGGTTTGTGTGTCTGTGATCCATGTTTTATGTTCCTTGGACTCATGCTCCTGATTTACATGCCTCTTACTTTGATTTCCCTAGGTATGTTTTGTTTCTGATTTTGGACTATGTTTGCTTTTGCTTTTTATTTCCATCAAATACCCTTTCCTGCACTTGCATCTTATACCTGCTTTTGTGACTATTGTTATTGTAAAACTCACTAATCATAACATCCTGCCGCATCTGGATCCTGAAGATCAATTGTGGTACAGGTTGTTGCTTCTGAATTTGGGTGGGATACAGTATTGGCACAGTGGCTGGGTAAGAAAAAGTTGCATGCTGTAGCCTACCTTTCCAAGATGTTAAGCCCTTTTGAAAGAAATTATGTAAGAGATTGCTAGCTGCTTGCTATATAACTAGCCCTGGAAGAGTGAAGGCACTGGCTTAAGATGGCAAATATCCAATATAGATTTTCACAGACCATAGGAAACTTGGGTACTTGAAGTCAGCATGCAGACTCAATCTGTTATTTTCCACATTTCAGTACCACCCAGGGGAGACAAATGATAAAGCTGACTGACTGTCCTTTTTATTCTCTTTCTCTGAGTTTGAGCCACAGTTAGACACCATACTACCACCCTCCTGTTTTGTTCAGTCCATTGAGTGGGGACTGGATCAAGAAATTGCTACTAATGGCACCCCTACAGCCTGCCTAGCACACCTGGTACATGGTCCTCTACCTTTAAGAGGTAATCTAATCAAATGGACATATAGCACTCCAGGTTCTAGGCATCCAGGTATATGAACTAATCAATGCCAAATTACTGGTGGCCAAATGTGTGCCAGGATATCCACCGGTATATTTAATCATTCACAGAATGTGGTTAAACAAAGGTGCCTGGCTCCCTAACTGCAGTTAAGCTACTACCTTTTCTAGTGGCGCAATGCAGTGGTCCCACCTTGCCCTAGATTTTGTGACAGATCGCCTCCTCTCTGAAAGTAACACTATGATATTTGTTACAATTGATCGTTTCTCTAAAACAGTCCAGTTTATTCCCCTGTCTGGTTTACCCACTATTTTTGAAACTGCTTAACTGTTGTTTAAATATTTGGTCAGGTAATTTGGACTATTGAAGATATGGTGAGTGTGACCTCAATTCACATCCTGTGTGTGAGTTTTATGAAGATATTGGGGGTATCTGTCAGTTTGACTTCCAGGTGGCTCTGGGTGGTGCCACTGGTGGAAGAGTCAGCATCCTCAGCATGAGCTGTTGTACCTGGGCATTGAGTTGAGCCAGATTTTAGTGGTGCTCTCCCACAAGCCATCCCTGGGTGTTCAAGGAGTTGTACAATACCTTCCGTGTCCATGGAGGATTCCGTGTAAAGACATGCATGAAGGCAGAGGGCACAACTGCAGATATTTGATAACTGTCAGACAAAGGCAAACAATCCAGCAAAAGTGTCTCAGAGGTCAAAAAAATAGAAGCAGAACACAGAGTCAGAAGTTACTAGAAAAATTCAACATGGCTTGGTAATGGCTTAAGCAGAAATCCAATACTTTGTGTTGTGCTAATGAATGCACAGGTTTTCTATACACACAGTCGAGGTGACGGAGATGTGTGTTCAACGACGGCCATTTCACATGGTTGTCAAGAAGCGGTCGCCACCTTGCATTGTCACGGAGCATTAGCACCAGAGTTTATAACATTTTTGACTCTGATTCGTGGATTACATCTTGGATTCTGTTTGCCTTGAGGTTTATTATGTCCAACTATATGTCCAAAAATCACATCACCCAAATTTCTCCTAATTTTAAATCGTTTAAGAGGAATCATAATGATTGATGAACTTTTAAAAGAATTTTCTGTGAATCTTTGTATGTCCTTTTCCCCAAAAGCACTAAAGATTCAGCCAATTACAGGAGGACTGTTCGTCATCTAACACAGATTAATCAACCTTTTGTGGTATGTTTTGATTTTACTTATTATTACATTGTATTGTCATGATAATGAATTTACAAAACAGTGCAATGTTTATCTACATATATTATCAGAACTATACAGCCTTAGAACTATACCAAACTATAATAGCTTCTCAGGTTGCGGGCGGGAGTGGACACATCATGGGAATGGGTGGACACGTTGCACACACATTGCGTTGCGGGTGGTAATGCTCAGAAATTCAGCGGGAGCGGGATGAGAAAACAGTCCCGTGCAGTTCTCTAGTATAACTCTGTATAGTTCTAACAATATATGTATGTATTTTTAAAAATATTTTTTTGTTTACTTTGACAACGGTACCGCTAGAATGATGGGGGTCCCCCAATATCAATCACTTCCAAATTTCTGGAACTCATCTTTTCTGCCTAAAACAGCATATATACATGTAAAAATATATATATTTACATTAAATTTGTTTTTTTTAGTAAAATGGAAAGTTGCTGTATTTGTAATTTTCAGTAACAACATATGCAGTGTTGCAGTGTCATTTTATTTATTTATTTTTGACCAAGGTGACAAGAAAGCTAAGTAAAATTTTACACAGAGAAAAATATCCATCACAGAACAAAAATAAGCGGTGTGTTCTATACAGTTTTGCTATATAGTTTTGTTGTTAGCTAGTGATATTTAAAGATTTTTTGAAGTTTAAATAGGGAGAGGAAATCCTCAATATGTGTAAGTGGCTGACATTGGGGGACAGCTGATGTTAGCCGGCGCAGCGTTAGCGTTATAGCTGTATCTAAACGGCCTGCTGCTGAAACATCAGACTAGAACAGTCGAGGAGCATCAACCAATAATTATTATACAGATAATAAACACAAATACATCCGTTCATGAAATAGGATTTATGAACTTGTTATAATTTTGTATTGATACACATGTATTATTATTTAATTAATTATAGGGGCACCTCCTCCCTTTTTAAAGTTAGGAGGAAAACTTTATTATATACCAATTTATAATTATAATTGGATTCAGTCTCAATCTGAGATCGCTCGTACATGCTTTTCAGGGATCAGAGCCATGCACAGAATTATCACACCAGTGTAGAACAGATATAATGTTTATTGACTAATACTACTAATAAAAGAAAATATGAATATGTACATATGAGGTGGACACTAAACCTAACTTTTAAATAACAACACGGTAATACCAACCAGCATCAATACTGCATATAAACACTGGAGCGTGTCTTACTGTGAGGTGAGGGTTCAGGTTCGAATTCAGGCCGTTGCGCGCCTGTGGCACGGATCCTTGGTGGTGTCGCGTTTGCGCACACCCTATGTCGAGTAGTTTAGTTCAACAGAGAGCTTCTTTAGCCGGCTATCGGCCACGGTTATCGGTTCTCGGGTAACCGGAGACATTGCGCTGTTCCTTGAAATAGGTTCTAGCTGCGCGAGAGCTGCTTCTTGACCCTCATTGCTCCTGTTGCTTCTTGATGGCTGCTCACGGTGACGGCAGTTTGATTCTGGCCGGTATCGTGATCTAAGTAACTTTGATTTTTTTAGCGCTGGCCGAAACGTAAAAATGCTTAAAAAATGCTTAAAAAATGCCAACAAATCTATGGTTAGCTTCAGTGATTTGTGGACCGGTTTAGACGATCCAAGAGGAGACAAACAACATAATAAAACGGACGAACTTCTGGAGGTGAGCGAATTAACAGATCAAACTTATCACAAACAAAACGAAACAAAATGAGAGATTCTGCAGAGTTTGAAGTGCTAGAACAGCTCCGGACTTCGTCAAAGGTGACA
>JAOVVF010000032.1:7645611-7661666 GCA_028565595.1 Duopalatinus emarginatus | reverse complement strand
ACCGGGGCTTCATTTGACACGCCCCTTTTTGCTCGATACAGGCTACGAAGCCTTGCTTCAAATGTCACATCACTACTTACCCCTTGGGACGCTCTCTTGGGAATATCTTTACTGGTGCACGTAAAATAAAAATCCAGTCGACACAGTTTTTGCCTCCTGAACATTTTGGTGCCATTCTCAAGACCCCTCGACACTCTATCTTTCACATACTACAAACAGATACAAAATAGTGTGTGTAACAAAATAGCAATGTTTGGTTGATCAAATTTAAAAATCAAACATATCAGTTAACCAATATACTGACAGTAGATAGTTAAAATGTGTTTTTTTTCCCTTCAGCTTTGCACAAGTGGTGTGAGCCTAATATTGCTAACAAATAAGAAAAAAAAAGTACACTTGACAAAAGGACATCACAAATGTTAAAACAGCATAAGCAGCAATCTTAAAGCCAAACGGTACACTCCTTCAAAAGCATATAACACTAGACCCAGGTAGGACACTTGTGCATTATACATAAGTGATCTAAAAGCTAATATAGTTCCAGTGCTAACCAATGAGCTACATTATTAACATTGTTCCAGAACATTAAAAAAGAATATCTGTAAAATAGCCTTTGTGGTAATTTGTGGTAACTGTGTATATCTCAGTCTTGTATGATTTTTTTTTTTAATTTTTAAACCATTTTTAAAATTTATCATTATTATTATAATTATACATACAAAAAGATCAGGGTCACACATTCTGATATAGATTTTACGTGCATGTGCCTGACTAACTTTATGTACAAGCTGATGGGTAAATAAAGTATAATAGAGGGGAAACTCGAAACTAATACACCAAATCATGCCGAATGTGGGGTTTACTTTATTGTACTATCCAGCTAATTCCACTAGTCTTGCTAATGCCAGCGTACATGTAAACAAACCTGTTAGATGTTTTAGTTAGATATTCTCCATTTGTGTTTGGGGTGGTAATAATGAATAATCATGTGATATAAGATAAGCAGCGAACTATTATTTGTATGTTTTGTAAGCAATAGTATGATCCATGATAACTTATTTTAGCTGTGAAGTTATTAGCTTTGGGAAAAAAAATGAGGTAATGAGCTCAACCCATGGGCCACTAATCTTTAGCTTTTACAACACTGAACAAGGGGCTTTTTAGTAAATGAATAAATCTGTCACACGCATATTCAAATGAAGTCTTTACGCCCACACACCTGACTCATGAAGTTCCTGGAGGGCTTGTTAATGAGCTGATGGAGTGAATCAGGTCTGTGGGAGAAAGGAAAACACTAAAATATGCAGAACGTGAGTGTTTGAATGTTAAATATTGCCGTTTCATTTTGCTAATCATAGATGGCACTGTCTGTCATGCAGCAGGTTTATTTAAAACACACTGAAACACATTAATATACGGATTTAATATATATATATATATATATATATATATGACACATATATAACAATAGATGCTTTACTGCACTGTAATAGGAAACTACATTCTACAAGATTTCGGAATGTGTCCAACGTTAGGTCAGACACTGATGTTAGAC
Source organism: Duopalatinus emarginatus (assembly GCA_028565595.1). Lineage (NCBI taxonomy): Eukaryota > Metazoa > Chordata > Actinopteri > Siluriformes > Pimelodidae > Duopalatinus > Duopalatinus emarginatus. The sequence goes on along the minus strand of JAOVVF010000032.1, from coordinate 7,660,111 downwards.
GAAAGGACCTGGTTCACAATTGTAGTTCATTCCAAAGCAGTAGTGGCTGCTGGTCTTTCAAAGAGGGGAAGCTCAATGTTGGCTTACATCATAAAATTTGTCAATTTATTTATACATAAATTCCTTTTTAAGAAAATGGCCTGTGATCCTATCGTACCAAGTAGGCATCTTTTCCAGGGACTTGACCGGTATTCTCTCAATGGCCTACAAAGCTAGACTGCTTAGACTGCCTTGGTGCATTGTGTTGCGGGTTTAGAACTTGAACCTTTTTAAACAGGAGAAGGTCCTTTCTACACCTGCAGATGTAGCTCTAATAGCTTCAACCAAGAAATCACACAGCTTTCCCCTGCTACCCTGTAAGTCCTGATTTGAATACAGGACTTCTGACCTCAGTTCTGACCTCAGTCTCCCTGCATCAAAGTATTGGCCAACTTTTCAGGACACTCTGGAATGCCTCCTTTGGAAACACTTCTCTCATGTCATCAAACATCCCTGGATTGACTAATTCTAAGAAGCGCAAACTTTCCAAATATGAAAAACGCAGAGGAAACTGCTCCATGAGATTATCAAGGATGGCCATGAACCGATTTCTGTAGCGGTCCTGCGGATCCTGGAATTGGGAGAGATGGTGCTTTCTCATGGGCTTATCTCGTGGTTCTGATGTGAGACCTGCTGTTGTGGCATAAACAGCTTGGAAAACCCCCTCTGAAGTTTTTTCTTTGACAAAAGCAAGAAAAGATTCAATTCTTTTCTTGCAGTAGAGGACATCCATGGCGCTCTGCTGGATGATAGCAAAGACCACATCAGTCCCTGAGAAGATTTGTTCATATGTGTACAACATAAACACAAATTCAAAATCCTCCAGTTTCATTATAAAACCCTTGGCACAATGCAGAGTGTCATCACCCAGTGTCTTATCTGCAATAATGTTATAAACCGTCTGCAGGAGGCCATCATAGTTGTTTGCCACAGTGCTCACTATCCATGATGTAAAATTCCATCGAGTAGGAGCGTTCCTGGGCAACTTTGAACAGCCTGCAGACTTAAGAAAAGATGTCCTCTTTGTGGATTTGTAGAAAAATGTGGCAAACCCAGAGAGTGATGAAAAAATATTCTGCACTCAGACATGATGCATGTTTTCATTTAGTTCTTCAAAAACAGACTGAGCATCTTGCCCCTCTGAAACATAAAAAAAAAAAAAAAAAAACAACAAAGCGCTCCTGAATTTTACCTACACTATCAACATCGCAAACAATGACAGAAAGTTGGGCTCGGCAAGCAATATCAGCAGTTTCATCCACCTGCCATCCAAAGAAAGGAGCAGCCTGAATTTCATCTCTGATCTCATCAAGAGCAGTTGCAAGAGCAGAGATCAAGTCATTTTGGATAGAATTAGACATACCAGAAAACACAGCTGATTATGTTGCCAGGACAGAGTAATGTTTAGATAATGTTTCACAGAAACTCACTGTAATTCCCCTTGTTGAATGATTCACTACACTCATCATGCCCCCTAAATGACAGCTCCTGCCAGACAAGCAAGGAAGTTACATCAATAAGTTGGTTTAGGAAGGCCCTGTTTTGTTTGACTGTCATTATGTTTTGCCACTTGAATGCAAGCACCTTCATTAATTGCATGGTTAACCCTGACCCTGCCCAGGAAACTTAACCTTGCACATGAAGTCAAATGTTCATTGCTCCTTTCATGCCTTTTATTTGCTGGGTAAAATTTAGACACATCCCCAAAACCCAATTTTGACCAGACAAGACATGATCCCTGAGATGATTTCATCAAGAGGCTTGGCCACCAGTACATTTTCTTTGTCAGAGCACTTCCTGTCAGCCATCTAACTTTGTCATACCAGGAGAGCTGAAAGGACCTGTTACCTTTCCCTACTTTTTGCACCAAATCAGTGTTGGGTGTTGATCTGCCCTGCTGTTCAATTCTAACTTTCTCCTCATAAGTAAGACTATCAAATGGCTTTGCCAAAATCAGGTTCATAATATTAGCATTGTCTGCCATTGTGTGCTAGCTGCCTAGTTCTTTCTGACATAGCAGACCTTCAACAATAATAATAATTTATTGAACAAACTAATAAAATGATATTAAACTCGAACAAGGAAATGTTTAAATTATGTTTAACTGAAACAAGGAATACTATGAGTGTGTTTTATTTACACAATGAACAATGGAAATGGTCAAATAATTTCACCAAGCAAATACCAAGCAATGGGTTGCAGGTTGTCTTTTGACTTAACTTACAAAATCTGAAGCTCCCAGTGATTAAGTTACGGTGTAGATCTCAAAAAAGCTGTCAATCAAAACAGGATTCAGCCTTTTGACTGTTCCTCCAATCATCTTGCAGAAGCTCCGCATCCAGACCCGCCCACAGCTTCATCCATGCCCACAGTGTTCTAACGTGTTTGTAGTCAATGTTAACACATCTGTACATATTTGACCATTTAATTTTTGACATTTTAGGGGAAGCTGAGCTTCTCTTGCAGTCTTAGAGAAATCTCTATCCTCCCAAAGGTGTTAGAGGGGGTGGAGGTCAGGGCTCTGTGTGGGCCAGTCAAGTTCTTCAAGACCAAATCCACCCAACAATCCCTTCATGGACCTTGCTTTCTGCATAGTCATGGTACAACAGAAAAAGGCATTCCCAAAACTGTTCCTACAAAGTTGGATATAATTGTCCAAAATTTCTTGGTATGCTGAAGGATTGATGTTTACTTCACTGGAACTAAGAGGCCTAGGCCAAGCTCTGTAAAATAACCCCACAGCAGTATACCATCTCCACCAAACTTTATAGTTGACACAATGGAGCCAGGCTTTTAATGTTCCCCTGGCAATCGCCAAATCTAGATTCATCCATCAGACTGCAAGATAAGGAAGTGTGATTTGTCACTTCACAGAGCATGTTTTCACTGCTCCTGAGTCCAGTGGTAGCATGCTTTACACCACACCATCTGATACTTGGCATTGTGCTTCGTGATGTAAGGTTCACATGCAGCTGCTCAGGCATGGAAATCCATGTCACGAATAATGAAGCTTCTGGTGCACAGTTTTTGTGCTAATGTTAATGCCGGAGGATGTTTGGAACTCTGCAGTTACTTAGTCAGCAAAGTGTTGGGACTTTAACACACCAAGCACCTCACCATTTAGAAAGCCCACTCTGTAACTTTATGTGGTCTGACACTTAGTGGCTGAGATTGCCACTTTTCAATAATTCAGTAATGATTATGAACTGATTTGATATAATGGTGGCATCCTATTAAAGAACAACTCTTCAGAACAACCCATACTTTCACAAATGTGATAGAGAAAATAATACAGATTATGTTGAAAAAGCTACTCACATGTTGTGGCTGTAAGTTCTGTTCTTTGTCTGACAGATAGGTAATGTTAAAATAAATTTAGCTCCAGCCTTAAAATGCTTAGTGAGATAGGTTTAGCACACCAGGCTGCTTGGAGGACAGTGGCATGTTAGGTTAGGACCATTGTACATCAAGTGGAGATATTCTTAAGACATTTGTAAGTAAATTTACATTTGGGGCCTTGAGGAGCTTGATTAACTTAATCAGAAAGACTCAAATGTAGATTCTGGATTTTAAAGCATCTGTGTTTGTATGTATAAATAAGGCCAAATTATGCAAAGAATCAGAGCATGCCAAACTACATGTCTCACATAGTGTTCCCAGTATGCAGTGCTTATTACCTAAAAAAAATGGTACAAGGACAGGGTCATGGGCACCCAAGGCTTATCAAATCCCTCAGAAGACCTATTGAAGCACAGATTGCTGAAAAAGTTGCTAGCTATGATAAAAATGTGCCAGAACACACAGTGCATGTCAGGCTAAGTAGTGTATCAGAACTGGACCCTGGATAATGTAATGGTCTGATAAATCACATTTTCTTTTATGTCATGTGGTGTGTAAATGGCTTGTACTGGGATATTGTTTCTTTAAGAAGAAAATCCTCTTTGAGAAAGAAAGGAGATGGAAACAGACTTCACTTTTGTATAATTCATGGCAGCATTGTCATGCTAAAATATGGGAACATCACCAGGTAAGAGGATTTGAACCACCAGGGATCACCTGGTCCTGTAAAATTCCCTCATACTTGTTTGGCTGGTATTCAACCATGCAAAGCAGTTACCGTTTATTGATGACTGTTTGTACTATTATAGATCTCTGACCATATTTGATCCTGAGCTTCAGTTATAGAGCTCAGATATGTTCTCCCTTTGTCCATGTGGCTTATACCTCAAGCTTCTCCATTTTTTTTCCACCACCCAAAATCATCAGGTAGGTGGTCTGACTTTATTAAATTGCCTATAGGTGTGAATCAGTGTGTGTGTAATGCCCTGTGATGGACCTTTGCTCATCTAGGGTGTATTTGACACGTTTTTGAAATAGGCTCAAGAATAAGCACAGCACTTACTAGCAGAAAGTGGTTAATGAAAATGAATGAATGAATATTGCTTCTATAACACTATATTTTCTATTTTCTTTCTTTTATGATTCCTCCATATATTAGAAATAATTCCTTCCTTATTCAATTCCTTATAATTATTTATTAAATTGGAGCAACTGATTAGTAAGAAGCCTTCTCCTTTAAGAGTATAAAGGTGATTAAGAGTACCTGGCCGCCATTACAAGTGTTGGGACGACAGCAGCCAGAGAGGAGCAGGTACTGCTGGTAGTACAGCTTTACTGAGCTGCTGTGTGATGTGCATGTTTAAGAGGAGTGGAGACACAGAGCAGAGAACTGTGCATAGCAGGTGCTGCTCTAAGCAGTTTCACTAAACAGGCGCCCAGTACAGTGGTGAGAGACAGTAGCTGTTCAAGAGGGGGTGTTTTAACCTTAAGGAACTGTATATGGGTGTACATTGATATTGGCCACTGTTTCTTGTCTTGTTTTTCATAGTTTTCATTTTTATGTAGTTATTGTTTTATAGTTTAGTTTATTATTTTCTTTGGAGTTACCCCTTTTTAGAGTTAACTCTTAGTTATACTTTGTGTATTGTTTATATAGTTAGGTTTGTTTTTTTTTCGTGGATGACTTTTTTTTTGGTATACTCTTGGGAGCATTGCCTCAGTACCACCTGTGTCATTGTACTCAATCTATACTAAGTCTCTTTACATTCAGTTTATGCTAACTTCATAGCTATGTGCCATAACTAAAAGGTTCCTAAGATAGTCCTCCCTACTTTTTTGTGTGTGTGGTTTGCAGTGCAGTGATAGTTAGGAGTGTGGAGTGTGGATTCCTTCTTGGTAAGGTTGCATATTCAGGCTTGAATTTGTATATTTACTGTGCTTTTCAAAGAGTTCGGAAATCCCCACATTGGTATTGTAGTAGTTATTTTTTTCTCTTTTTGACAAATGTTTAATATATTTTTCTACTGTTAATAAAATATTATTTTTGATACTACTCTCTGCCTCAGATTGTTTCATTACAGTTTGTACCTGTGAAGGGAAAAATGCTTCTTCAAGGTATTGCTGAGGATATAGAGTGATGTTAAAGAAATGGTAATAGAGGCCACTACTCGGAGGCGCCACATAAAAAAGTAAGAAAGAAACCATAAGCGCTAACATTTACCAGGCTGCTGGTAAACTGTTATGTACTACTGCGTCCTCTAACAATGATAACCCAGATAACCATAATCTAAGAATCGTGTTCTTTATCTGTTGATGCTGTACTCTGAACTAATCACTTGTGTCTTAAACTCAAGCTTAGTAACAGCTAAGTTTATCATCATTGACTGGGGAGCCCCTAATAACATACTAAAGTCATTAACCTTGCACCTTGGCCTTTGCAAACTGTCTGCTTATCAACACATATCCTAAACGGTAAAGTTAATGCTAAACGGTAAAGTTAATAAAGTTAATAAAGTTAATAAAAGCAAAAGCAAAAGCAAAAAAGGAACTTCCAAATTCTTCTGAAAAAAAAATATATATTATTGATTGCTTTTCTTTAAAACCAAAAGCTAACACTAAAAACTTGTTTATCATTTGAGTCCTTTAAAGAATCAGCTTCCTTCCTGGAAACGAAAGTTAAAGCGCATTAAGCCAGCACAAACTCTGCATTGACAACATGACCCATGACATTAAAAGCTCTTAGTGGTTTAGTTCTGGCATATCTCACTGATCTGAAACAGTATATCCTGAGCATTTCCATCAGCTGAAGCAGGCCTATCTGCAGCTCATGGATAGATTTTTTTATCGCTCCTTAACTCTGGACAAATGTTTACCTTATACCAGTCTGCTAAACTTTAAACTATTAAACTTTAAACAATTTTGTACACAGGTATAAATGAGGATAAAAAAAGAGTAGGAACAGCTAATTTGTGAGAGTATGTGAGGTGTTTGAGAGGACAAAAATAAAAAGGAAATAATCATAATAATAAAAAATAAATACTAACAAAAAAGGTGCGCGCCAAGCTGCAGCATGGCTCCGCCTCCAATGGGCAGGCGGAGCATTAGTGATGCTCAGAAGAATCGTGGGAGAGTTCTGCCCCCAGCAGGCAGATAGAGTATGCTGCACAAGCAGCTGCACTGAGCGTCACACTCCCTCTCCTGGTGAAGAAGAGAATTAGGAAGTGAGAGGATAGGTCCCTAAAGCCAGAGGAAATATCATGGGACCTTCTCCAACTTGGAGAGAGTCCCTGTGACAAAGGAAGGGGGAAAAAGGAATCACACCAAACCCTAATCTTTCCCTAACAGGATTATTAACCCAGGCCAACGGCCCTACATGGCCAACCTCTATAAGGCATCGCCGATACACCTCTCCCTGACCTCTTCCCTTGTGCAAGAGCGCATAGAAAGCTGACGGTGTGATGGGGAGGTCTCGCTGAAACTCCACTTAAATGGAGACTCAGCCCAGTCTTCCCCATCAGACCTGATTACCTCACCAGACGAATAGGTCGATCAGTTCTCCCTGGTGGCAGCAGAGGGAACTGGCTGATCCTAACACCCTGATTATATTTATGTTCACCTGTGTTGTGCATTCTGTACTCATCATTTTGTGTATTTAAACTACTATGTGGCTGTGTTCAAAGCTGTGCCCTATTTACTATCCCCTACATGCGGAAATTCAAAACACTATATAGAGCACTATTATAGGGAACAGAATTTCACAACATAGTGAATTATTTCAGACACCTCGTTATGTTTAAGCTCACTGCTGTGCAACAGCAGATTGTGTCACATGCATTCAAACCTTTAAATGTTATGGATTGTGCGTATTTCCATTTAGTGTACATTGTCTGCACACTATATATTACAGTGCATTTTGGGATTGTTACACTGCCCCGAAAATTCAGCACTTTGTTTTCAGACACCAGTACAAAAGGGTCAAGAAAGAAGGTGTCTCAAATGCAAGAGGTAATGAACCTGACCTGTTGGGCAATAGGTATACATTTACAATATGGAGGCAAGATTCCCATTACACCTAAATGCACAACAATATATCACCAATTTGCTGGCAACAAAGGACTGTCAGTGAACATTCTTTTCACCTATTTGTTTCCCCTAAGACAACAGTAAACAAAAGCAGAAGCACAAATTAAATGTGTCTTTCTAAATGGTGATGACCAGTAAGTCTCCTCCAGTGTAGAAAGGCATACTATACCTTCACAGAGGGCTTTAAATAAATAGAAATAAAAGATGGGTGTTTGTAGGAGCATACCCCGGCATCACAAGTGGACTTCTTCCATAATGAGTAGTCAGGTTTCTGTCGATGTAATATGAATATCATATAATGTGTGTGTTGTTTGTCTTTTACCCTCTGTCACTCCCTCTCACTACTTTCTCTTTTCTCTCAGTCTTTCTCCCACTCTCTGTGGCTTCACTGGATGGTGTAATGTGAGCGTTTATTAGCTGCTGCTTGGCACAGGCACCCACATGGATTTAAAAATAGCTGCCTGTTCACTCATGCTGTCAGGCGTGATGAGATATAAAGTGTTCTATTGTACAGAAAGAGGCAGAACTAAAAATGATGGTGAGATCTGCAATGGAGAAAAAGGGAAAAGGGGAAAAAGTGAAGATGAACATCTTCTGACACTCATTTAATTAGATAAGAATGTTCATTTCCACCAAAAAATTATACAACATATACAAAATAGTATACAACTTAGCAATTAAAAACATAGCATAGACGTTATATCATGACAATACAGGTGACATTTAGAGAAAGGGAAATAAAATCAGTATCCTCTGGAAATTATTTATGTAAATTGATTGTATGGAGGTAACTAAAGCCATAGGCATATCCAATATAATTAAGGTTAGAATGAGAAATATAATAATTTCTATTTTTATTTACCAAACTATCCAAACTCATTTGGCTTATATTCATTATTTCATTATATTAACATTGTAGACCACTATCAGGGAATTCTTGCAATCAGCAAGTATGAGTAAAACAATAACCTAGTAATACTGTTAATGTTAATATTATGTTAAATTTTACATACACCCAATGTACATGGCATTTCACTTATATATTCACATACACAGGCTCTTAAACATTTTGTGCAATATATATGTGCCGCATGGCACAGTTTTTGTTATTTATTTATATTTATCATGTTGTTTTTTTTTGTAGTAGTTATGCATCTATCTTGATTAGGTATAAGTTATGCATCTTTTAAATCAATTACATTAAACTATGCAATATTACTAAATATGTATCCTAGTAAGTCAGGCATTGCTCTTAACAAACACTTTGTGTGTGTGAATGCTGTGACCCTCTTATATAATGCACAGTATGTGTACAGTGTTCAATCTAGAATTAGAAAAAACGAATATCTGTTTAAGTTTTTCAACAAGCTAAATACCTTCCTGACAATAACTCTTGGGATGACAGATTTTCAGAACTCTTTTTTAAAAATATAAATGAACAGAAATTGTTATATAAAATAATATAAATAAAAAAATACACACATATATAGATACATACATACATCAACAATATTATTATTATTATTATTATTATTATTATTAACAACAATAAGAAGAAGAAAAAGAAGATGATGATGAAAAAGAAGAAATTAATTATTTTTAAAATGATCAAAATAGATATTTTGCATATCATCAATTACAGGAAATGCCTAAGGGAAATATAATTCAAACAGTGCAGTTTATGCAAACAAATAAAATTAGGCAGCTAAGAGCTGGCACTTGAAAAGTGCAATACTTTTCTATATATTTGCAAATATTTCCACTTTTTCCCCTCTTGACCTCTATTATGAGATATATGGAAGTGGAGCTGATACTGTTCATTATTTTAGTATAGCCAGTCTAAGTGGGTTAACTGTTTTTTTTTCTGCTATGTTTTTCCATAATATTAATGTTGAAAAGAAGGTTTATGCAGATTGCAGTAGCCATGACAGTCATATTACAATTATAAATCATTAATGAAAGCACAGCTAGGGGGTATTCCAGAAAGCGGATTTAACAACTCTAAACTTAACCCTGAACTCTGAAATGACTTACCCCAGTCTGACATACCCAGAGTTTTCGGTTCCAGAAAAGCTGATTCCAGATAAAGTAATCTAGATAAGTCAACTCTGAGTAGGTTGACTCTGGTAGAAGTGCATTCACGGTTAACTATAAAAGACATTCTCAATGGTGTGCTCATAATAGAATTCACCATGGATGTGAATGAGAAAAAGAACAGAGAATTGAATTTTACACCACTGAAGATTAAAATATTAATAACTGTATATACAGATTATAAACACATATTTTATTAATAATAATAATAATAATAATAATAATAATAATAATAATATAAAATATATAAATATGTAAAATGAAAATATGAGTTAAAATTAAATTACTGAATCATTTTAACATAATAATCAAACATAATTCAACATTTAGCAAATGGATTACATCAATATAATGTTTAATACATCAGTCATAATATTTGAACACAGTATAATATTTTACACGTTTTCATTTTAATTTATTAATTTATTTTTTACTCAATCTAGGTGTAATCCAAGTGAGATCAGACACACATATCGGCAGATCAAGATGAAATACATAGTACAATGTGTATAACTTTCTGTACATAACTACATAATGTTCTTTATTGTAGCCTACCTAGGCATGGTTCAGTAGGAGTACGAGTAGGAGTAGAAGACTCAGAACACAGGCCACCACCACCATCACCTTTTACACAGGCAGAGGAGCTGACTCTATAACTGAACAGTGACCGGCCTATAACTTATAGAATTCCTAGTGAAAACTCATCAGAGCCAACAACCTCCCAAATGCCTCCCAATTTAATTTACATTACAGTACATTTCTATGGACTGTGGACTGATCCCTCTATTATCTGAACACTGATATAGTGCTTTCTCTCCACTGATTGGTGGTGCTGTTACAATAACTGAGCCTCCTGTAGTTTTAAGTAATTAATGTCCTTAGATCTATCTATATTTTTAATTACAAATAAAGAAATTATGAAACAGAAAAGAAATGAAATTGTCTTTAATTCATATTGCAAAAGAGCAGATGGGTGAAAGTGGGGGAATGTAGCAGTTAATCAGAGAAATAGTGATTGTTCAGCTAGGTGGAGGTGATGTATCTCTTCAGTATGTATCTGGGTTATGGCAGGGTGTCTCTCTCCTCTTATGGTGCCAATGTTGTTTAATACCACACATGCCATTATATGTTACATGCCCTCTGTCAAGCCAGGTTGTAGCATGTCTAAGGTCCAGGGTCAGACCACACTAGCAAAAGTGCAAGAGGCCTCTATAACCTGATCAAATATGCTGTATATTGTAGACTCCTGAAAAATACTTGAATCATGCACAGCCTGATGATTAGACTTCTGAATTTGTGATGATGTGAGAAGCTTCACAAATGATCTTAATTGAGGAGAATTGAGTGGGTTCCAGTACATTATTAAATGCTACATTTAAAAAATAAATAGTAACATTTTTCTTGAAGGTCACTAACTGTACATTAATGCTGTAGACAAATTTTCAGTTAACACCTCTTCTGAAGGTGTAATTGGTTTGTAGGTAAATGACCATATGAAATCCTAAAAGAATTAATGGTGTGAAGGTATTTATCTACTGGATCACAATAGTGTTGTCACTTTTTCTTTTCTTGATACTGTGTGATTTCTTTTTTAATGTCATTACAGGCTAATGTTCAGGAAACAGCACAGGACTGTACACAAAGTGTTTTAACACTAAAGCAACTTTTCAGACAGACTGACATATAGTCGCTTTGTCGATATGTTTAATCACCACAATATTTTTAATAATCCCAATATTTTTAATTAATCTGATATGTTTTATCATCCCGATATTTTGAATTATCCCGATACGTTTAATCATCTCAATATGTTTTATCATCCTCTACACTGTATGGAAAACATACATTAAAAATCTACCATGTGTAATATTATATTAATTATATGAATTAATTCATTATATTAATATTAATGGTGAATCAGGGTCTAATGACACAGTCCTCAATGTCCACTGGATCCTGGAGTAATGGACACACCCTGTTCTCATGAGTAATGTGTTTGTAACTCTGGGTTAGGGTTAAGTAAACCTGCCAGGAAGCAGGTTAGCTTCAGTGCAATAGCAACTGACACTGAGTCCCTTTAGTCCTGGTTTCTAGAACAGAAAACTCAGGGTTTTAGTGAACTCACAGTTAACATACCCTGGGTAATAACGATCAAACACATGTATGCTTTAGGAGTTGCTGTTTTGCTAATATATCATTATTTAATTATGAAATATTTTCAATACATTCTGCCGGTATCAAACAGAGCACATATATAAAGTGTGCATAGGAATACACTGCATAAGAACCTGTTGTACCCTTATGTAGCCTTTCACATCTGATCATTTTGACCAATTGTTCTCATGGTATTATGTAAGATAATTTGTGATCACATATGAAAGTGAATTTCAACATTAAGAAGAAAGCTGCTTCTTAAATAAAACTACTGTATGTTAATACACATGTGCATTACATTTAAAGAATTCACATCTAGAAAAAAAAACAAATAAATGAACAACAACAACAAAACAATTAAATAATGTGAAATTATGTATGAATCACATGAAAGCAAATTATGTGGTTATTCATGCATGAAGTCCATGTGACTTTTCTGTAAGGGTCTTTTATAAGGGTCTTTATTTGTATCAGTTACATCAGCAACACATTTATCCAGACACTCCATTTAACAAAAAACACTACAAACTCGCATATTTCCATACTAATCGGTGTGCAAAAACAATATGCGAGATTAAGTATTGTGCCTGAATAGGAAGTTCATTAAACAGTAGGTGAAAAGTCCCCAGTGATGCAGCAGAAGACATTTTCAAGTTTTTTTTTTTTTTTCAGGGTCTTAAGGGAAACCAGTACAGCACAGACATGTACTTCAATGAACTTAAGTACATTCATTACAGTGTCTTGCTTGCTTACTGTAATGTCTGGTGCATCCTACACAACAACATCTGTCGTCAGGGGTCATAAACAATATACCATAGAGCAAAATTACGAGCTGGTCAATCCCACAACAACACACACAAGGCTGCAGGATGCTACCTGTCATCTGCTTCCTTGTCCTGAATCTTACATTCATATTCTATAGGATCTCTCCAACAGGAACCATGCATTAATACATTCTGAATAAATAATAATAACTCTGAACTAGTCATCTGGGCAACGAATTCCTTACTTAAATTAAGTTCAGTTCAAAGCTCTTCAAAGCTCCTGAAAAGCACATCTTCAGCTTAAAACCTTTGTTGCCACACCAGCATTAAAGATAGAATGGTAAATTTGAACAACCTAATCTAACATCTTCATGTCAGTGATTTACCGAAGGTAATAAAGTGTATTTAAGAAAGCTAGATAGCAGCTACTTACACACAGGGCCTTGGCCTTAGCAGCTTGGAGTGCTGGGGAAGTTATTTTAAAAAAGTAATCTATTACTGATTACTTATTACTTAACTCAAATTGTAATGGGATTACTTTACTGATTACTTTTCAAGGGAAAAAAAGTAATACGATTATTAATTAATTAACTTTTAAGTTACATTCTAAAACCCAAACCGATGAGCTGGAATAAAATCTACAAAAAAGTCAGGAAAGTCCAAAAAGACAATAGTCCTTTTAATAGTTTATTTGGGATCTGTTATTTAGCATAAGAAAAATATATTCCATGTATGTTTTTAAGTTTAATGTGTATATTTTAAGTGACAGAATAATAAGCCCAGAGTCGATTATTATTGGCAAACTTGGCAACCCACTGGTGCTGCAGGCCAGACAGCCACTAATTTAGTCCTGTTTATAATCACAAGCCTTCAAATTACACACAACTGTACACAGTAACCATACATAAAAAAAGGAACTGTGTCTGCATTCACCAATAGCAAAGTCACTCACTTCCCATGTTTCTGAATTTACCAAGTTTTATTATTATTATTTGTATTTTCGGTTCGAGTTTCACTTTGCCCATAGTTTTGTTTCATGATAGTCTGAACATCTTGTCCATTTTTTAAATTATGTTTTTTCTCATTGTTTTGATTTTTTTTTTTTCTTTCAGTAAACCTCCCAGCTGCACCTGCCACATTCTCACTATTCTGACCTTCTATGACAGCATTATGGGACATAAGGGTGTTGTTAATATATTTTCTCCAGCCTATACCCTATAAGCAGTGCTTTAGCCATACTATAACGAAAACAGTCATGCCTATAAAGGTACCTTTACAGCAAATCGAAAATATGACTACTTTGAATTATGGGTGGAGGTGCTCAGCCCTCTGGGCAGGCAAATGACAGCCTGATCCATGTTTTTCAATAAAGCTGTACAAGCACAGAGATTTGATAGAGGTATGAAGCGTGTGCCTGCATGCTCCTTTGCACTATGATATAAACTTCTCCTACACACAATGTCTCATTATCTCTGAGCTTTTGTTTCCCATGTGACATGGCAGGCAGCTGCAAGCACGCATTTATACCATTGCTTTATCTCTTTGTTTGTTTCCGTTTGCATCACAGGGGGCGAGCGATGTGCCTGTAGGTGTTACTCAACTCCCGGATGAGAGCGTGGTTGATGCCGAGAGTATGTCTGGTGCACTAGATACCCAGGGTAAACAGTATGTCTGCTTCAACATATACTATTCTGTTTGATGCACACTAATTCCAGGATTTTAGAATGAATTCTTGGCTTGCCTAACCTTTCATATGAGTCATCTCTTATAAATTTGTAATCATAAAAGAATGATAAGGCTTTAGATGTCCTAAGATGTCAAATTGTATAACTGTGAAATGGTGTAACCCCTTTTGGGGATGTTGTAATACAATTTATTATTATTATAAAAAAAATAATGGTTAATAATGGTAAAAAGATTTCTTTAATTTAATTTCCCATGTTTTATATTTTAGTAATCCCTAAAGATTTTAAAACAAATAAAAGAATCTTAAAATGAAAAATAAAATGGACAGGCAACCAACGAAG
>JAOVVF010000032.1:7585717-7622043 GCA_028565595.1 Duopalatinus emarginatus | reverse complement strand
TGTATGTGTGTGTGTGGTCTTCCATGCTCTGAAAAGGCCCTGTGGATTTATCTGGCCCCTGAAAATGGGTTTTGGATGACGCATTATCCCAGACTGCGTTTTAAACATCCATCCAAAAAAGGGGGCTCACCGGCAATATTGCACCTTTTATCTGCTCTTCGGTTCTTTTGTGTGAGGGACATAAGGAGAGGGCAGATAACATGGAGAGAAGTGTGCTCTATAAGGCTTTTCGCCTTCCAAATCCCAAAAGTTTAGTAAGAATGGTAAAGTGCACTTTAACGCTTTGGTGCATACATTTTATATTGTCAATCATCTCATCTTCCCTCAGCATTGCAAGCATACCCTAATTATATTCCATGGTGGTTATAACATATGCACAGGGCCTGAGAATTTCTGCACATGTCCGAGAATTGTTTTTTAAATATGGTATTTTAAGAAAAATAAAGACATATATCTATCTAACATCTGTCTGTCTCTCTCTGTCTGTCTATCTATCTATCTATCTATCTATGGTTGTATGACTCATGAAGTACTGCCAGGGTGGTTTGCACATTTCTGTTATATACCTGTCATAACCATATACTTGTGACCGCATGTTGATAGCCTATGGCATGCATGTCATCTGGCTGTGCTCTATTTAACTCAAACGAGCCATCTAGCTTGTTGGTTCTCCCCTGAGTCTTACAAACATCACATTCCACTTTCATTCTCTATTGACCATTGTGGTGATTTGCTTTGAAATTAGTGAAAGCTGTATATTATTAGGTTTTATAATATGTCCTGAGAGCATACCTTGCAAGATAAGAGCCAACAGCACTCATAAACTGAATACCCTACTTACAGTACAGACATCAATTATTTAATTATCCTGCTCCTTATTAACGAATCACTTAGAATCACTCAAGTTATGATTGTGTGTTCTATTTAGAATGACAATCAAACTCCACACATAACATATGGGCTGTGATAAAGCACAACTTAGTCACCACTTGTGAACTCTGGTGATGGTCAACAGTGAAGCTCCATTTTCTTAAGTTTCTTAAATAAACTGCATAAGTATATCTGTGCAGTCACTCCCTGCAATAAGATAACCAGATACTTTATGATACTCAAATCACATAACAAAGCACATAAAGAGCTGGTAAGCACTTGAGTAAAACAAAGAATGAGAATATGCACTCTGTGTCACCCCCCTTTTAAACATTCCAGGATGCATTGACGTCGACAGAATAAACTTCTTATATAAATAAATCTTCTTATACTTACATAGCTTGAAATTTGTAGAAAATACCCCCCTCAAAAAAATAAAAAAACATCACACACACATCAACACACACACACACACAATGCTTAATGTCACAAAGTGGATTTCTATGATAACCAGGTCAGCATGTTAAGATGTTAATTTGCTAGCAAAGATGCCATTGTGCACTAGTATAATTGTTAGTTATTAGTAAAGTGCTTTTGCTTGACCCACTTTGATCCTTTCTTTCTTCTTTCTTTCTTTCATCCTTCCCATCTAAAATGCCATTTTGAAGTGTCCAATGCAAAAACAAATCACGTTTGTTCACCTGAAAACAAACAATAATAGAAAAAGTGGCATATTGCAAGATTGCAGTGGCAGATTTGTCAGTACATACAATATGATGCAGTGTGACATCTCTTCAGATTTTCTACATCATTGTCTGGCTTTGTACGGGAAGTTGACACTAGCTAGATTAGACAGATATAGAGATCCTTTAGGGTTTGATACAAACCCATCACACCTTGTCTCACACCTGAGTAGTTCAGAGGTCTCAACCTGTCACATATCATTACCATCACAGAAAAGAAGACACCGGCAGACATCAGGGGATCCTAAATGAGTTAAAGACACCTGTTCTTTTTACTCTGTGTCTGAAAAACCAGGACCATTCCTGAGGGCAAGAACTCCTCTTAAAAAGATGTTTAACTCTTTTCTGACTGTTTCATGTATTAGAAAAAAATATGACATAAGATGACAAATTAGGACAAAACAGTACATGGTTAAAGTCACTCTAATTGTGTGATCTGGATGATTTTACAGGGATTCCTAATAAAGCTGACAGTGACTAAATTCCTACATCATTCTTACAATATTTCCTGGATATAGAATACCAGTCTAAACGTGATGTTGATTGAATATGATTTTACTACCAAACTTTTAATTACTGCGAGGGATGCAGCTAAATTTCTAATAGGGAAAATGTATTAGCAGCCATTTTAGCAACGGCAGTGCCAATACTCACAAGGATCATTTAAATCTATCTCACATCATCTAAAATGTCTCTTTCTCTGACCTTTGGAGTAAATGAGTAAACACTGACGTGAGGAGACTCAATAGCTTTGATGAACAAGCAGTTTGGTCTCTGCTGATTGTTTAGCACAGTGACCTTATGAGAACATTGCACTAAATTGTGTTATGTTATTATAAAGCTTTCTCATAAGTATCCTGGGTATACAAGGCATGTAATCACAAATTAAATTA
Source organism: Duopalatinus emarginatus (assembly GCA_028565595.1). Lineage (NCBI taxonomy): Eukaryota > Metazoa > Chordata > Actinopteri > Siluriformes > Pimelodidae > Duopalatinus > Duopalatinus emarginatus. The sequence goes on along the minus strand of JAOVVF010000032.1, from coordinate 7,619,537 downwards.
TTGCATGTGAGTAGGTGCTGGGGATGTTGTAGAGACAACACTGACTCTTGTATAAACATCCATTTGTGAATGGACTTCAAGAGTGCTTTTGTGGAGTTGTTTATGTTGTGTATAAATAGGATTAAAACCCATTTCAACTTTAGACCTTTTACACGAATCGATTTTTCAGTAAGCCTCATGATGTAATGCGATAGCACTCCAACAGCTGCTTCTAGAAAGAAAAGAAGTGAAAGAGGAATGGCAATGGGGTGTAATGTTAGCTGTACATATAATCCACTCACGCAATGAGGTTGAGAGATAGATATGCGAGAGGGAGCTTTCAAAATGAGAGGAAGACAGGAGCCAATACATATCAGGGATTTAAGTCACAATCCTGTGTTATTTTTTTACTTGAATTTGTGTAACAAAGAGAATGACTTTATTTTTTGTTTTTTGTTTTTTTTCACAGCTCAATCCTCCTCAATCACAGAGGAGTTGAGAATATCACACGCTGGAACCCAAGACTGTTCCTCCGGTCTGTAACCTTTCCAGTCCACAAGGTATAACAGACGGCCTCCCTGGTGCTTAGAGCCCAATGTCCAGAGCAGCGAGGTGGGGGGGGGTGCATGAAAGATCTGAGCAATTCAAAACTCAGTGGGAAGTTCTAAACAATATAACACAGGGGTCATATAAAATATGGACTTAACTTCCTGGAAAGAGTTGAGTCCAGTAGATGAGCTGGTAAGGGAATTTGGGGCATATTCAGCCCAGGGAACAAAGGAACTCCAATCATGTTGTTGACAATGACAATAGGAGTGCAAGAACCGTCCTATTTCCTGATTGAGTCTTAACCATTGGAATTTGGGTGATAACCAGAACTTACATGTATATTAACCACTTTGCCAAAGGCTCACCATACTTGAGAGGAAATCTGTGGGCCCCTATCTGACACAATGTCCTCTGGTAATCCATAAAACCAAAAAACATGTTCAAGCAAGGTCTCTGCAATTTCCCAAGCTGTGGGCAGTTTTCTCAGGGGTATCAGTCTGCAGGCTTTAGAGAACCTATCACTAATGACAAGGATGGTAGTGTAACCATTGGAGGGGGGTAGGTCAGTTATGACATCAATGTTAGGTGTGACCACAGGCGTCTATGCATCTCCAACGGTACCAGTAAAACTACAGGTGGTAACCGGGCTGTCTTGCTAAAAGCACATACCTTACAATCCCGCATAAAGTGCGTCATGTCCTCCATGGAAGTGGGCCACCAGTACTTGCGATGCAACATATCAGCAGTGCGCTGTATGTTGGGAAGACCTGTACTAGGAGCAGAATGTACCAAACTAAGTATACGATTATGCAAAGAGGCAGGAACATAGATCTTATTTTAGGGTGCGGTCAGTGGTTTGTTCAAGCTGGATTTCATTGCCAAATCCCACACGACAGAAGTCAATATGCAGGAGGTGAGAAGAATGATCTCTGGTTTACTTTTACTTGAATTTAGTGTACATGCATGAGAGAGCATCAGCTTTGCCATTCTTGGACCCAGGTCGATAAGTGACAGAGAAGTTAAACCGATTAAAAAACAACGACCAGTGAGCTTGTCTGGAATTAAGCCTTTTAGCAGATCTAATGACTTGAGGTTGCGATGATCTGTGAAAATCACAAAAGGGTGTCTAGAGACTTTGAGTCAGCGCATTCATTCTTCCAATGCATATTTCATAGCTAAGAGTTCATGATTACCCACATCATAATTCTTCTCAGCAGAGTTCAATTAGCATGAGTAGTATGCACAGGGGTGTAGTTTGGGTGGTGCTCCAGACCTTTGAGATAGCACAGCTTCAACCCCTGTGTCAGAGGCATCAACCTCAAACAGTAGATCAGGGTTTGGGATGTTTTAAAACTGGTGCTGTGGTGAATATCATCTTCAATGCAGTGAAGGCTTGTTCCGCCACTCTAGACCAGTCTGAGGTTTTGTTGTTGCCTTTGATCAGGGAGGTTAGGGAAGCTGCAACAGAGCTAAATCCTCTAATGAAGTAACAATAGAAGTTAGCAGTTAGAAGTTAGTTCTTTAACAATCTTAGGTCGGTTCATATTAACACAACCTTATGTTGTACCCCAAAAAGGAGAGTTCTTGGACAAGAAACTAACATTTTTGACAAATATTATCCCAACAATACCTAACACCAGATGTCATGTATACATTTACTTAGCCCAAAAACTAAATACTGAAATTTGGGCCGTGTTTGCTCTGTTAGATTTGGTCCAAATTTTGCCCAAACCAGAAGTCTTTTTCAAACCATATATAACCAAAATGCAGCAGTGAAAATAAGACTGATAAAATGGTTCATACAAACTCAAACAAGTCTTTCTTATGTCATCACTAATGTTTAAAAACTCATATATTTTTAGTTTTAATAAAAGTTGCTAAGAAGAACAGCTTTATATTAAGGGGAAAAAGGTCCTCTACTGAATTGAACTGATAACACTGATGTGCATATCTGGCTGCAGTCTCTCTCGGTGAGCTCTCATGGCTGCATTTCATGATATCATTTAAACAAGCCTTTTTAACATTTCTTTTTACATTTTTTTCTTGTATTTGTTCAGCCAAGCTGCGCTTCACATGCTGTTCATGGCTCTAGAAGTTGTCATGGGGTGTTGGAGTTTAAATTAGAAATAATGCTGCACTGCTCACACTACTGTGCATCTGCCAGGGGGCATGCTTTTAGGCTTTAAGACGATCATGCTCCTTACTGCTGTATGTCCCAAGTCCCTAGTGGTTTGTTAATACAGAGCTTTGGTTATTATTTTGGTATTAATTGTCATAAGTGGGATTAGGGTAAGGGTTTACATATGATTAGGTAAGATTTTCATATGATTTCTGAAAACTGAACTGATTCAATATAGTGGACAAAATATTGCATGACTACTGCAGTGTAATAGTTTAATCATATGTATAGAACATAAAATAAAAGGACAAATAGCTATTGGGCTGCCATTTGTATTAGGAAAGTCAGGCGTGCCATTATTAAATATTCGAATGGGAATGAAATAATAGTGATTTGCTGAATTATAGGAATCATGTGTTTTATCTAGGATGGGAGGGGCCTTAAGACTGTATAAAAGCCCTGATCACCAGCAGTGATTTGATATATGCCACTGATCTTGGATGCTTGTTCTGCTGAATAAACACATTTATGAAGAAGGAACTCCTGGTTTTATTTCATTTTTAGTGGGAGAAGTGAGGAAGTTGTGTTAATATAATTCTTGACCAACATTCAGCTTTGTTTTAAGAACAACTACGTATCATGATTTTGGAATCATTTTTGTGCAGATTAACAAATTGTGCACAGACACTCACCAAGGCAAGGTGTGTATACAAACGCAGGTGTTCATTAACATATGTCAAACAAGTCCAAAATGTCAAAAGTCAAAAAACAAGGTCAAAAACGGGCATGTTTTGCTAAAATTCAGGGTACTGAGATGCATGACATGATTTAACAGGGAATCACACTGAAGATAAGAAGAGGTTTTTTTTCTTTTGAAATGTGTTGCATGCTGGGATTACTGTTACTCATTCAACAGTGCTGATGTTAGCAAACTGAAACGCACCACAGACCCTTGTGACTCATTAGAAGAAACAGAATCAGGCCATTTTACACACACACACTGAGCCTCATGCTATCTTTGTCACACCCAGATCAGACTGTTCTCTTCTCCTATCCAAGATCCCTTTCTCTGATGATGTTTTAATTGCTCTCAGACATCAGGGGACTTAATTATGAAGTTTATTTTCTGCCTTCTTTTTGCTTTCACACAATATATATCTGACATAATATATCTGATATATCAAGGTATATCTGACCTCTGAAATATAGAGTGCTGAATGACCACGGTGGAATATTTTTCAGATGGTGAAATGAAGAATGCTGAAGAAGGTTTATCCCATGCAGCTGAGGGGGGGGGGACCTCTCAGGTGTTCCGTCCAAATAGGATGTCCTAAGTGAGGTATTTAGTAAGGAACACCCCTAAACCATTGGCTCAGGATAGCGCAGGTAAGGCCAGACGCCGCTGTGACTGCTTCGATCACACTGTGCATTTCTATAGTTATTGTTTTAGTTCTTTTGAGCTCCTTCACCACCCCATCACTGGTAATGATAATGAATGACTTCAGTACACTTCTGGAAATAAGAACTAGGTCAACTTACCTTTTTTCGGAGGTTTTACGTGACGGTTCCATTTGGCCAACAGAGATCCTCGCAGACCCAAACAATGGAGACGAGCGCCCTCGGGAAAGGTGCAAGAAGAAACACAGAGGGAAACTGGGATTCTGGAAAATCTGTTCTCCTTTCTACCTGCCTCGGGAGTTCTCCTCAGCCATCATTGTAGCCGTTTATATTCCACCACAGGCGGACACGGACATTGCTCTAGCCTTACTACATGAGACCATCAGCACTCACTACGCTAAACACCCAGACACTGCCCTCATTGTGGCCGGAAACTTAAACAAGGCAAACCTCAAGTGAGTTATGCCTAACTTACATCAACATGTAACCTGTGCAACAACAGGAGGGAACACACTAGACCACTGTTTTACCCTATTTAAGGACGCTTATAAAGCTGTCTCTCATCCGGCTTTTGGAAAATCTGACCACTGCACCATTTTCCTCATGCTGGAATATAAACAACGACGAAAACAGGAAAACCACAGAGGTCAGGTGCTGAACCGCCCAATCAGAGGCCACGCTTCAGGACGCATTGAGTGACATAGACTGAGACATGTTCAGAGCCAGCTCTGATAATGTTGACGAGTTTGTAGCCAAAAGTTTGGCTTTGTAGCCAAAGTGACTGATATCATTTCCATTGTAAACGTTAAGTTTTCTCCTAATCAGAAACCGTGGGTTGATAGAACAATCCTTGAGGCTATAAAAGTTTGTGCTGCTCTTACAACACTGGACTGGCAGCACTGACTGCTAATCGGAGATAAAGGGAGAAAGTAGAGGCTCATCTGGGCGATCATGTCACCAGACAAGTGTGGCAAGGACTCTGGACTATAACAGACTTTCACAAACAAACACACACCTCAGCGGTCATGGACCCCTCACTGGTGGAAGACTTAATCAAATTCTATGCACGTTTCAAGGCTGGCACCAATAATGCTAATACCACTAGCACTGTTAGCTTAGTTAGCGCTAGTGCTCCAGTGGCATGCGACCTGACCAGTGAGGACTGCCCACACACCATCTCAGAGCTGGATGTGAGGAAAGCTCTGAAACAGGTAAGCAGCAGGAAGGCAGCTGGCCCTGATGGCACCCCTGAAAGGGTGCTAAAAGCATGTGCCGATCAGTTCGCTCCGGTGTTTACCATAATTTTCAACTTATCCCTGGCCCACAACCGTTGTTCCGAAGTGCCTTAAAAAGTCAACAATAATCCCTGTTTCCAAGAATACCAACCCAGCTGGCCTAAATGACTACACCCAGTAGCTCTCGCTTCCGTGATCATGAAGTGCTTTGAAAAGCTCATTAAAGACTTCATCTGTTCATCTCTGCCTTCATCACTGGACACTCTTCAGTTTGCCTATTACAGCAATAGGAGTACTGAAGATGCCATCTCACATGACCTCCACACCATCCTCACACATCTGGACACTGGAAAAGCAAACTATGCACACCTGCTGTTTGTTGACTACAGTTCGGCATTCATCACAATTATTCCCTCCAGGCTGGTCATGAAAGACCTGGGACTGAACCACTTACTGTGCTCCTTGGTACAGGGCTTCCTGTCTGACAGACCTCAAGTGGTTAAGATAGGAAAATTCATGTCTAGCTCCCTTAACCTCAGCACTGGTGCCCCCAAGGATGTGTTTTGAGTCCACTCCTGTACTCTCTATACACCCATGACTGTATAGCCACTCACAGCTCCAACACCATTGTTAAATGTGCGGATGATAGAGTGGCGGTAGGCCTTATCTCTACCAACGATAAGAAGACCTACCTGAGTGAAGTGGAACAGCTGTCATCATGGTGTGATGCCAAAACCTGAAGATGAACGTCTCCAAGACCAAGAAGATGGTAGTGGACTTTAGAAGAGAGTAGAGGAGCACTTTGTACACACCACCCCAGATTAAGGGAACTGCAGTTGAGAAAGTGACCAGCTACACCTCAGTGTCCACATCTCTGAGGACCTGACATGGACTACATACATTTCCACCCTGATAAAGAAGGCATAGCAATGCTTATACCACCTCAGGAGGCTGAAGAAATTTCTTTTCTGTCACCATCAGGTCTGTTCTCTCCGGGAACATCACTACCTGGTATGGAAACTGCAGCTCCCAGGAAAAGGAAGACCTGACCCCAGAAATGGCCTACCAGATAAATTTTATGTACCATCAAATTCACTCTAACTTACCACCCCAGATCTCAGAACATCAAACCTGATGCCCTGTCCTGTCCTGATGTCTCTGAAGGTCTACAGACTGCCTTCTGACATCCGGAAGCCAAACACACAGTGTCCCTCCTGAATTTCTGGTAGTCTTCTATGGATTCCGATGTCAAGGAATATGTGGCAGCCTGTCAGATGTGTGGTAGAGGCAGGTTTTTCTCACCAATCTCTAGCTGGTCTCCTATGCCCACTGCTTGTCCCTGGTAGAACCTGGTTTCTCATTGTTTCTGAATTATAGGCCTCCCTAGATTTAAAGGTGAAACTGTCATTTTAACTGTTGTTGAAGGCAGCTCATTTCTTAGCTCTTCCCAAGCCTTTGTCAGCCCTAGAAACTGCTGAACTGTTACCCCATCACCTGGAGCATGCACCTGGCATAGGTGAAATATGCCCATAATTCTTAGCCCTGCAGAGGAGCAGGTCAATCTCCTTTTGGAAACCTCCCTGGAATATCAGCTTCCAAATTTTCCTGAATAAGAGATGCATCTGGTGGTGCCTGGACAAGTTCCATGATGGATGAGGCCTCCATACTGGTGGATCAAAGATTACCAAAAAAAGATTAGGAAATTATTCACAGGTGGATATCCTTACTACTCATCACCCCAGCCTCTCTTTTTTGCAGTTACTGTATGTTGTGGCTGCTTCAGTAGCAATGCAGTTTTAACTGGGGGTACAAAAAAAGTAACTTAGTGCTCAGGAATGCTTTACAATAATCTTAACAATCAGTTACTTTTTACTGTTTTACATGGCAGTGGGGTGATGGCTAGACTGTCTGGTTTGATCCCACAGAATATCCACAAAAGAATCTGTTGCTAACATCTTGGTACCAAATACTACAATAGACCTTCAGGGATCTTGTGGAGGTAGGCAGGTTTAACCTTAAGGGTGATGGATATATAAAACTGGAAAACATTGATTTTAACATATTATAATTGATCTATAAATCAGTGAATCGTCTCACGCCACAGTACCTGAGTGAACTTCTATTCTGTAATGATCTGCCATGTCTATTCGATCATGAATTATTAATGCCACATCAGGGGGAGATCTTTCTCTTATAAAGCTGCACACATATGGAACCACCTTTTAACTAGTGTTTGGGATTCAGACACTGTCTCTGTTTTTAAGTCTAGGCTTAAAGAATTTTGTTAATATTTCTGATAGTTAAAGGCACAGAGCTGGAGGGTTCATGGGCATAGGGTTTTGTACTAAACAGGAATGTTCAAATGCTGCCACCATCGCCTCCTGCTTGCTCAGTAATAAAAGTTATATACATAGAAATCTGGATTGCTGTTTCTGTAAAGCTGCTTTGGGACAGTGCCCACTGTTAAATTTGCTATACAGTTTAAATTAAATTTAATTAAATTGTAGTATGAATGAGATTGTTTAGCCAACAGTGTTATGTGTTTACATACTCATGGCTTATAGAAAATTTAAGAAATAGGAAATAAGTGTCCTTCTTCTATAGATTCAGCATGTCTTACTGAAGGTCCTAATGACACTGCTGTGGTGGATACTGACATGTCAGTGGGCTGAACGGAGATTGTGTGAGGGTGGCAATGGCAGAATGGAGGTTAAATTATGTGGCTAAAAACTGCTTTCATGGTTGGAAACAGTCATGTCACAGTTGTATGTGACAGTATTTTAATGATTCTATATCTAGTCATATTTAACTGATTAGGAAGGATTCTGGTATAAAGCAGAAATGAGCAAAAATTTTAGCCAAACTAAGTTGAGCACTAGAGAAACATGACAAGACTTTGAATAGTTAAATAGGTCACCCTTTGTTTATTTCAACAACACCACTCCACTGCCTTGTTGTGACAAAACACACAACATAATCACCTTTGAGACTAACCTTTGGCCTCAGTACAGCATTTTTATATTAGTGTAATAGAACATGGTCTGTCTTTATTTTTTGCAACATTGGAAATCTACTTTTGGAATTTCTAAAGTACCATGATACTAGTTTATGCAAAGCATGTCTACTAAGCAATGTCATCACAATAGAGAATCTTGCATAAAACCAACAGATATGTTAGTAACAAGTAATAAGTGCTGTGTTTTGACCATTAGCAAGTACATCTGAAACTTTTCTAACGAAGATAAAATAGAAAGTCCTACCCCTGCTACAGGACCACAACACAGCCTTCAGGACTGGAAGCAAATAATTGTACTGAGCCTAACCATATAATTGTATTGAGCCTGAACTTATACGAGAAAAATCCTTAAACAATGCAGCCGCCAGCCATGTATAGCCAGGCAGTCAGACCATCACAGGTTACAATGTCAGGTATGAACCTCTCACCAGCAACTCACTGGCTGAGGGGCTCAGTATATACATATATTTTTTTTTAGGTGGGGAAACAAGATCCTCTGTGACTCACTCAACAGCCTGTAATAAGCAGAACCTCACTATAAAGTTCACTGATGCCCCATTTACACTCTATGATGTCATTGCAAGGCAAGTCCCCAGCCTAGACAGAATACAGAGATTGCACCACTCACTTGACAAAGGTATTTACCACGAACTTTAGGCTATACAGGCTACTGGACTGGATGACTTAGAATCAAAGAAACTACAGAACACAGTTGGAAAGTGGAAAATGTAAAAGAAAACAGGTAGAAGGTACTGTATGTGCAATACACTGATCCACTGCTATAAATACACTGTGGTTGTGTTTGTGTATGTGTGCATGTGTGTGTATTTCTCCATGCTTATTTCCTACTGTCTTTTTATACTTCTTTTATTTTATACAGTATTTTATTGGATTTATTCTATTGTATTTATTATTTATTTTGATAAACATGCACCACTGATGTTAACATTACTGTTGGCACTTCACTGCAACAACCAGAACGTGCTATGACCTACAAACATGCCAGCTACAAATTTTGCAGTCTACAGCCTACAGACATTGCCACCATGGATTTCAGGGAACACCCAACACACACCAACACACTGTCAGGTTCACAGACACAGACATGAAATCAATTGCTTTCACATCCTATATTTTATTAACACACACACTCCAAACTTCTTGACCTTTATTGTGTTTCGAGCCCTTTTTTCCCTTGTGATCTCCACTTTGGGTTGCATCCTTTGTACTGTGCCTCCTCAGGATCTTGCTCAGCCAGCATGGATCCAGTATGCTTTCATTTAATCATATCTGCTATTAGATGTGGTACGAAGAAAAAGAGGTTAAAGTAAGTTACATTTAAAGCACAAAAATTGTTGGACCTGTAGTGACGGCAGTAGACAGAACAAACTGAACTACTTCTAAAGCAAGCTGCTTACATTCTTATAAGATATTTTCTGTCTTATTATGATTTTCTTGGAAAACAGTCAAATTTCACTTTTTGCTCAGCATAATCAGAAGCAAACTGGAGCTTGGGCTGATCATTGGTGGCAACCTCAGCAAGACCAGGATTAGGCTTGAGCTCGGGCTAAGCACCAGCAGCGTCCGCAGAAGGATCAGGATGAGGTAACAGTGATGCTTGACTTGTTGTGAGATGTTTCTTCAGCAAGGAAGCATTATATATAATTATATATATATATATATATATATATATATAATGCCACATTGCCCGTATGTGTGGCAATGCTTTGCTAAAACATAAATGACATATTTAGTATTGATTAAGGCACACATGAATAGTGTAATAACCATTAACTAGGTGGATAATTCTCTGTCATTTTCTTTTTTTTCTTGCTCCATTCTCTTTATAGGAGACATTTAAAGTAGATCATCTGAGCACACATGGTTGTGTATAAATTACACAATATGACAGACAGTAGAACTGTTTGTCCAATGACAAACAGTTCTAAATACCATGATAAAAAATTGTCATTGCCCAATGACAACAAATACTTGGTATTTTATGAACTCAGTAAAGTGACTTGAAACACATAAATTATGAATGCAGATCTCACATTTTGGAGTTCGCCTAACTGCATTTTTATTTTTGTTGCACATTCTCCTGTTATTTTAGGCCCTGCCTACTCCCATCTGCCTTCCTTCTCACCATTACCTGATCTGCTTGCTTTTATCCCTGCTCCTCCTTAACTTCAGCATACCCTTATCTCTACCGTAATCACACTGGTCAAGATTCAGTGCAAGGACTGCTAAAACTGCAGCTGGGAGAGGAGAGTTATGCCACTGGGTTCCGAAACATAACTTTAGACAGTAAGTAGACTCTGTCTCTCTGTTTGATGCTTTTTATCATGAATTGATAGAGAAGTGGAAAGCCATCATCCAGCCCATGATTAGAACTGACAACTAAATGAGGGAGAGAATGTGGGAGATGGTCCAATCTGTGTTTTCCCTGGCATCCGTTCATGCTTCTTCAGCCACAGATTCAGCTCTGCCACTGCTCACACAGCTTTTACACTCCTTTAGCAACCCCTCTGAGCTGATGCATTTGGGAAGGTCTAAGAGAGGAAAAATGTCAATGCCACTCACTCATGTACTGTAGCCAACATGGACATTATGTGGCATTGTGTCCAGCAAAATCAAGGTCTGACTAGTGATTCAGAGGCAACTGCCAAGCTTGACTTTCTGATGTACGCTCCTAGCATACCTGCACAGCCTCACCCACTAGCTGTGTTCATTGATTCTGGAACAACGCAACCCCAGAGCAACCCGACCATAGCAATAGATGGTGCCACTCCTGTGACCAATAAGAAAACCCTGCTATGACATTAGCACAGGGCACAGGGGGCATTTTGGAAAACTAAGCTGGGACATACAAGACAAGCGCAGGAAGTCCATTTTCAACTTCCCTCATTCCAGTAACTGCCCCACCATCTGTTTGTGCCCTGTCGTCTCCATTCCAAGGTGGGGCCCTTCCTCCTGCCTAGATTGCCACCCTGGAGGGCCACACCATGGACCTACTTTGTCAACAGTTCAGGTGGCTCTTGTTGGAGGAAGACCCAGGAGTTTGTGGCAGACTGGCTGGGTGCAAGGCTGGAATGCACCTTGGACAGTATGCCAGGGCACCATTTACATGAAGTACATTCATACACTCCGTTACATCTGGGGGGGGCTCTCGGCCAACCACCTACTGGCATGTTTGTTAGTTGGGAGGAACCTGGAAAACACAGAGGAAACCCATGCTGACATGAAAACCCAGAGAACACATGCGGAAACTCCACACAGAAAGTCACTTGAGTGCAGGGCTGATCTTGTGGAGCTTTGGACATGTGGAGGCGGTCATGCTACTCACAATGGCACAATAATTTCCATATTTCTATTATTCGTCAATTAAATTACATATTAATTTGTGTGTTTCTACAATTTCTACATTTGCATATTTATTCCCAGATAGAAAATAGATTTACTTGGTTAAATTTATCTGTGTTTTGACCCCAGGCATGAAAAACCAAATAGAATCTTTGGTCATACATTCATCTGCCCTTGATTTCCAATTGCAGAAACAGAGAGCCAACGAGGATGAGAGCCAAGGATGAGCATTTATCTTTCTGACAGGGTCATCTAGTACGTTACTGACTATTTATGAAAATGAAGGAGTCTGACAGAGATCGATTGAAGTGATTAGTGTGCTCCTTTGATTTCTCTAATGACTTTTTTAGAGCCCCCTATTAGATGAATGGATATGATGTCCATCAGATTGCATCATAAGAACACTTTCCAAACACAAATGATAATATATTATGCATCAGGCATTTAGAATAGAACAATATAAAGTAATCTATATTAAATAAGGTTTACTTGTCCTAACATCTCAAACTCCATCAACATTATCACTCCCACATTGAATTGCTGCTTATTAACACAACCAATCACTGATTTGGTCCTTGGTTGAACAGAATTGCAGTATTAATTAATTTATTTCACCAAAATAAATGGTACAATCTCACTGCATGTGAGCATGGTCATAACATACCATGGTAGTTTCAGTCAGGCTACCTTTATCAGTTTTAATATTGTGCTCACAGTTTTAATTTGTCCTCACCATACTTACAGACTCTGTAGAAGTTGGAGAGCTCATTCTGTAACTCAAATGGAACAGAATGTCAAAACTTGATGCTCCCCAGGGATTCCTCCCCTCCCCACTGCTCTTCTCCCTCTACACAAATGTAGTTTGCAGACAATACTACATTCATTGTTTCATCCAAGATGGTGACTAGTCTGCATATAGGTGTGAGGTTCAGGCTCTGGTGCAGCCAGAACTACATGGAGCTAAACATCTCACTTCCCAATATTCTGACCTAAATCATCACTCTGCCACCCCCTTGCTGATGTTGCAGTCTTTTTGAACCAGGGTTTTCATTCACCAATCATCAAAAACTCCATCCATCTTGACCATCCAGTGTAGCACAGCATTCATCTGAAAAGTTTCATACATCAGTTTCAAATAACTCAGATGCTCAACAGTGGTATTTTTATAGCCTCCCTTTGAATACAATTAATTTGTCTGAGAGAAACGTCCTTTAATAAGTCCTTATCTGACCGTATTCACCTGTGCTCTGAATCACTCACATATCTTTTCACAGTTTGGTGATCTTTCTTCAGTTTCTGTGAAATATCAATTGTTTTCATGCCATGTGCAAGACGTTGAACTATTTGATACTTTCATCTTCAGAGTGATCTTTCTTTCTTGCCATATTGCATGAGAACTGTGATTTGCTTAATAATGTGGAATCTCTTTAAAGTATGTTTCCCTTTATCACCTGGCACACTAATTAACAAATGTGTCTGAGATTGATACCAGTCATATACAAAGATATAAGAAAAAAAACACACAAACACTTTAAAAAGCTAAAACCTACATGCTACATGCTCAATTTACTGAAAAAAACTGCAGATATATCACTTGCATAATAATTTGGAACATAGTGTATATCTGGGCTCAATATAAGTACAAAACAAACAGATTAAAGTTTCTATTTGTGTTCTGTGTGTGTTTAGAGTGTATTTGATGGAGCCTCTTTAATCTGATCTTAAGTTGAAGAGGCCACTTTCTTCTATCAGCATCAAATTGTTAGCAGACCTCTAAGAGTGTTGCTTACAAAACTGCAGGAAATACTAATCACGCAGAGAACATGAAAGAAATCTAACATGACTCTGTCTAGTTCATTAACTTAATAAATAACCTTGAAGATAGCCAGGAGGGAGCATGTCCTGTGTAAGGTCAGCTGTAGGAAGAAATCAGTCTAAAATTACAGTTTACAGTCAGAGTTACTGGTTGCTAACAGGAAAGGAAGGCCACTGCTTGGGGCCCCAGGCCAGTCGGGGTTCCCTGAGAGTTTGCAAATATTAAACTACAGCAGTGCAAGGACAGTAGGGGAAAACAGACCTCTCTAAGGGGGCCCTGCCTGTCTTCACTCACTCCTGTTGCAAGTGTCATGCATTTAAAAAGCAGTGGTGAGTGATTACATGTATTTAGCATTATATAAAAGTGGTTAAATATAATGCTAAATACATGTAAGTAAATGCTGCTAACTGTGCATAAATTTGCAATACTACCATTGTGCTCACATAGCAACACATAGCAGCTCAGACAAATATACTCAAACTGTATTAAAATAACAGAGAAAAATAGCATAACTAGTATACTAAATATGTGTTAAGTGTAAATTATTACATATTAGTAATGATTTAGCACAAATAAGTGTTTCAAAATAACTGAAGAATACTTTTTCTACAGGGATAGCCTTAACTGTGGCACAGAGACACTTGAATAATGTAACTTCCACTAGGATCACATTTTTTTTTTTTGGTTCCTTTTATGTTTAACATTAATTAACCTAACCAAAACTTTTTCCTTGGCCCATATCCGGTGATAAAAATGAATGACGGTTTGATTCTGGCCCATGTATAGATACCCGGATCCCATCCATGATTGGCAGCACTAGACCTGCTGCTAGCTTGAAAAATTGTTATGGGGCTGGATATGGGTAACTTCTGGCCTGTATCATGTCACTATTAGTTTAGTGATTTATTAAATTTACTAGTTTAGTAACTGCTGGGCAATGAACTGGGACTCTTTGAAGAGGAGCAGCAGTAGCCTGGCACCCCACTGGGCTTTGGGCCAGGCCTAGGTTGTCGCAGCTAGCTCAAACAACTCTAGGAAGGCTCAGAGGCCATCTTGCAGCTCCTTCTTGGCCACAGTGATGTGGCTTGCAGCCACTGACTCCAGGGCTAGACCCATGGGTGGCAGAAGGCGCGTGAGCAGGGCCTGCTGGTTAGCCTGTTGCATGCCGGCAAGGGTCCGGACGAGTTCGACCAGGGGCAAGGACTCCATGGTGGACATTCTTCCTTCAGATCTCAGGTTTTGGTACCAGAGTGGAACACTCCAGGGGTTCGGAAAATGAAGGACACGGGACAGGCGAGTCTCTGTATACTGTAACTCTGAATTATATTCAGTGCTCTGTAAACAGGGCTAGAAACTCCACAACTCTAAAATAGTCCACCGTTTCTTTTTTCTGTGCTCAATATCTGACATTTTTTTTATTTAATTTTCACTCTCTTTGTTATAAATATGTTGTATATCATCTACAAAAAAAAGACTTTTTTTAAGATCATTAGTCTGTAAAAATTTCATTGTATCATATCTTATATACTGTAGCTGCAACAGATATATAATTAAAATAAAATAAAATATTCATGTCAGAGTGATATTAGGCTAAATTGCATCATTAAAATGTTAGCTATGTGAAGAAGAAGTAGCTAGCTACAGCTAAATTGATTAGCGTAGCTATTGTTTGTCAGAGAGCATTTGGTTTAATTAGCTTTTAATAGTATTTAATAGAAAAACATACATTAAATTAATGGTGTAAACTTTCTTTGGATGATAGCAAGATACTTGTAGACAAAGAAAAATGTTAAATTGCAGATTTAATTACTTACAGATTTAACTAATCTGGTGATCTGAGCTCTGAGGTGATCTAAGCTCACGCACCGTGGCAGTTACAGAAAAAGGGCCTGAATCTTCCGTGATTTTTTTCAGCACTTTGTTTTCTATATATTGTATTTCTTCCACCATCAGTTTTCTTATGCAGAGTTCGTTAATTTTAAAGTCATCTTTTCAGTCTTTAAAATATTTAGTTCCTGTATTCATGGCATCCGTGTCTCTGTCAATAATAGAACATATCAACTGGCTAAAATATTAGAATATTAACAAAGGCCACATATAATTTTATAGCATTTAACAAGTTTAAATAACAATTCCCTTTTTTTAATTATCCCATTGTTTTCCAGACAGTTACCAGTATTGTCACAATCAGCCGACAGTGTCAGTACTTAACCGTAATTGGGCCAGATGCAGGGCGTCACCTTCGCACCAAACCTTAATCAGCAGACAGGGCCAGTACTCAGACATAATCAGGCCAGATACCAGGCCCAGCGGCAGAAAAACAGTAAACACTACCGAACCAGAACCGGAATCAGCCCAGATCTATAAAGCTAGCTGGGTAGTTTGTACCTCTGCTGCCGTTACATATTGAATGTTAAGTTATGAAATTTAAATGCAAACAAATTTACACTAGTGTGCTTTAAATTACTAAGGTGTACTGGTCTAAAGAATTTTTCTATATGTGTAGTGTGTGTATTTCATTGTATTTTCCATATTTATAACATAAAAGTTGATAAATGCTGGCTGGACTTTTTTCCTAGGGCACCAACACTAGTCTAGACACGTGTTCTTTTTTTTATGTCATGTTGTTTAGATGTAAATTTCACAGTGTCATGTATAATAAGCTATTTGTAAAATATGGTTGAGAGACAACTATTCACCCCAAGACACAAAGATTAAAAGTGAAATGAAGAGGGGGTGAATAATTGGAATCAAGGTGTCTTGCCTTCTCAACTGAAGGAGACATGCTAATGCAAAGTTTAACTGGGCTTCTTCAGGCATAATGTTTAAATCTCAGATTTGCCATCACTTGAGCCAGGCATGCAATTTCCAGTCAGATGTAATTAGCAATTGAGCCCCTGACACCCATCAAGTGGACTGACCCAAGGGCTTAAGCAATATCAACACACTCATCCTAATATTCGAAAGCTCACCATGAATTTTGATGGCATAATTATGATTAATGAGCACTGGAATAAGCCACAGCTCCCCTTAGGATAATTCATCCTTTCTGTTTTCATGAACTTTATTCATGCCAATATTTCATTTCTGCATGAGTACTATATGAAGTTAATCTGCTGAACAGTATTCAAAGACTAACCTGTTGGTGATTGCTGAATTGTTTGTATTTCCCACAGAACCGAATTATCTAATTTACGTTATGTTCTATCATGAGAATGCTGTCAATGTGAATTTGTGCATGTTAAATAAGATTAAGTATTACAATTTATTTCCAGTTTTGCTTCCGGTATACTGAAGACATGAAATTTAGCAAAATCCTACAGTGGTGATTTACCTCGACAAGCTGCTACCAAAGTGTCATGTTTGCATTCAATAGATTAAATTTTTTTCTCTTCTTTAACCTGTTTGAATGAATCATGAGAACAAACATTTTTTTTTATTTATTTATTTTCTGCTATGCATTTAATCTGGAATTTTTGAGCGAGGATACAATGATGTGGATGTCCTTTTTCTTTTATTATCAACAGGAAACAGAATAAAAAAATGTAAATAATATAAAAAGGTCAGGGCCACAGTCAATTCAGAGTATATTCTGAGGACACGATCCACTCTTTATTGCAAAATATGTTTGTTTGGTTTTTTTTTGCAAGTATTCCTTTGTATGTGCAGGTTACAGTAGCATGAAAATCTGGAGACTAAGACTCTAAAACATTTTCAGCATTTAGCAGATACCCTTATCCAAAGTAACTTACAAAAAGTACTTTGATAGTCTTTCTTTAACCGTTTCTGTGTCTATCTGAAGGTATCTTGTTGAAAGTTTTATCTATGGCTACAACCATTGGTCTCATTTATCAAACTGCACATTGTTCATGAAATGTCAAAACTGTCTCCAACTGTCTTTTACTTGTTTTATTCCCCTGGACTTAAAACCCTATAGTAGAGGGCAGTTGTGTGTGTACACTGATGCTACTGCTGTGTTTTAGCCTCTCCAGAAGTGGGGCCAAATGCTGGAAGAGATAAACTTATATACTGCACTGTCCAAAACAAAATCATATTCATCTATTTATCACTTTCTTTAATGTCTGGGTTTGGGTGAGTGTGTAAAATACTCACGAAGCAGGGAAAGGACATAAATGCAGGGAATATAAACCAGGGCAAGGGCAAACAAACACAAACATAAACATTAAAAAAGGATAGAAAAATAGCCAAAAGGGATATTCACAGAATAGGGTCAATGTCCAGAACAGGGTCATAAACAGGAGCATGAGAATAACTCTAACCAAGCTGGTGATGGCGAAATCTACAGGGTGAAATCTAGTGTGTGCCTTCACTTCACAAAAAAAAATGGGCACTCTCTGATCCACAGTTCTTGGGAAAGCCTCCACTAGTCTTACGTTTTCTTCCACAGGCCCCAAAACCAATTCCATGCAGGTATTGCAGAGAAGAGAAGAGAACAGAAGAGAAGTGAACTGTTCTAAAAATTGACCACATACAAAGTGTACCATGTGCCCAGATAAGTGAAAGTTTCTTGCAACCACACACACATTCCTAAGCATCATTAATGTCGACTACATTGACCAGGAAATGGTACAGACAGTCATGAAATGACACACTTAAGATCCTGACATGGAATCTTGCTAGTAAAGGCTGCATTATATGCATTTGATATCATTTATATAATTTAATTATATGCATTAAGAAGATTTCCACAGTTTATCATATTAAAGCACCCAGACCCATCCAGACAATTTATTGTATACATGGATGTTTCAGAAACTGAGGTAGGAGCCATACTTGACCAACACTTTGGAGACTTTAGGGACAAAGCCAACCTACATCCAATAGCATTTTAGTCACAGAATGAAAGGAACTATAATACTGGTAACCATGAGCACCAGCAGTTAAACTAGCCTTGGAGGAGTGGAGGCACTGACTGACGTTGGGCACAGGGCACGTTGTACACAGTTGCACAGACCGAGAAAAATAAAAAAAAACACTGAGTACATAAAAACTGCCAAACATCTGAACCTCCTGCAAGCCTGGTGGACACTGTACTTGTCTAGGTTTTACTTCACCTTGTCCCATCATCCTGGCCCCATGAATACTAAAGCTATTGCATTGACCTGCCAAAAACATCTGATTCCAAGAACACTGGTATTGAATGGAACATCAAATAAGACACCCTATTTTCCCTTTAAGGATTAATGAAGGCTTATCTTATCTTATCAACTGAGAAATCCAGGAAATCCTAATACAAATCCTAAACCTTTTTTTTTTTTTTTTTTTTGGTTTGCTTGTAATCTTTATTTAATATCTATTTAAAGATACTGTGTACTGGAAAGATTCAGTATGCTTGTTTCAGATAAAGGTCCAGTCTAATCTAATTCATGTTTCAAACATAAACTGTAACTGAATTGTAGAATTTTTTAAAGAGACAATCTTTCTTATTTCTCATATTTTTGAGACTTGAGATGTAATCTCTGTGGCAGAGATTTTCAAAATTCTACTTTATCTACATATGGAGGTGATCACAGAGTACCTATGATTCTAATCAAAATACATCAGTAGACTGCAATCTTAGCTCTGTTATGCTGCATACAGCTATATTTACTAAACCATCAAAGCATACACTGTGGAAAAATCACAAATAAACACAAAATATGTTATTAACACAAAATATAATTTAGTCTAAAACGAATCCCATTATGAAAAGATAGCTAGCTATATTTTAATTTGCCAAATGTTATTGATTAAAATTGTCACCAGCAGTAGCAGTAGTAGAAGGCATGAAGGGTTGGATGGTATTTTAAAGATTTTTTCATTTTAAGCAGTCACTGTACCATAACATTGTGCTGTGTCAATATCAGTCAAAGGACATCTGCTTTCTCTTCAAAATATTAAATACCCATACACTGATACATCATACTTGAGAAACTATCATCTTGTGCATGAATTCTACATACAGGCCATAAGAACAGATGCCAATTTAGCAATACACAAACTGAATGTTGTATTTTGATCGATCAACTTTTCTTGAACTTTATTTGACACTGAATTGAATCTAACCACGTAGCTCAATTTTTACACATTTTTCAGAAGATCTGCTTCAGAAAGTTCACGTCCTCTTTATTTTGTCTTTTACAAGGACACTGCAGTTCATTTTGCATATTTAAGCTGAAAATAATTTACCACCTTTCATTATCATTTTATTTGTGTGCCTTTTAGTGTTATTTTATACAACACTGCATTTGAAGGTGAATTCCAGTCATCTTCAGTATAATCTCTTTTTAATATCTCTCTTTGTTTTTGAACTTTACTGTTTTTATCCTTGGAGGATTAAGAAGAAACCACATGATACACAGACACATTTCATGTAAGACCACAGTACAAGTGAAAAAGCTAAAGAGGAATGAGAAGATTAAAGGCTTTGCAAAGAGACAAAGGTAGAGAATATAATTATCCTGGAGGGACATTTAAACTTTAACAATGAACTCCCACTGCTATACATGTGTGCATAAGATACATTTCTATCAGACTTTACTGCAGAAAGAACTGAAGAGGAAGATAAGATAAACGTTTCAGTCTGTCATATTAAGTCCTATTGTACCCTGGTTTACACTAGATCAAACTTTAGGAAATTATAGCAAATGTGTTTTAAATATTTTGTATTTTCATATGGATATGGTGAGCTAGTAATGTACACAATAATGCCAAAAGTTTGTGAACATCATACCTGTATTTGTTTACTGAAGCATTACGGTTTTTTTGCACTAATGAAGTTTAGGTCAGAAGTTTTTATCTGGTGTGGGAGGGGTCAGTCATGATCTTTCCTGCTTGCTTTAGTGTCCTGTAGGTTTGCAAGTCCTGGATGAACAGCAGGTTGTAGCCAATAACTCTTTCATCAGCGTGAATGATGCATAGCAGTCTGGCTCTTTCATTGGCAGCAGTGTACCAGATAATAATAAAGGAGGTGAGGATGAGCTCAGTGAAAGCAGTGTACAATTAATTAGTCTAGGTAACAGGTTTTGGGTGGACCTGTTGGAACATATCGCACCATATCACAATACTGTCTTAGTGGCCTGGCTGTTTCCATCTTAAATCTTGAACACTCAAGATTCAAGATCTTAAATCTTTAATCTTAAGTATTAACCATGTGGTTCCTGGGCAGATTTCTTGTAATGACATCATTTATGATCATGTGGCAAGTAAGACAAAGAATGAGGTTTTAGATTTAGGGTAAACTTCTGTTACATTATTTCTCCCAGGTCACTAAGAAAGCCAGAATAGCTACTGGTGGCATTAATGAGTATATTGGCTGGTCAAGTCAAGTGTTGTTCTACTGTCATTTTATTGGCAAGATAATTAATAATAACAATGAATACAGGAAGGGGACATTGCCGTTAGCCCATTGGTAGTGGGAGCAATAAGGTGTAGTGCAATTTCAGTATACTGTATGTTATGTTACTATATCTTTATTGTCCAGATAGGGTGCATGCTAGGTGAAGGGTGGTGGCTATGGCGTCATCCATACACAAAGGTACACTAACTGCAGATGATCTAATGAAGCAGGCAACAGGGTCTTGATGTGCCTCATGACAAGCTTTTCAAAGCACTTCATGATGATGTGTGTCAGTGCAACAGGACAGTACTCATTGAAGCAGGACACTGAAGACTTCTTTGGCATGGGTATAATGGTGATGAGACATGGTGGGATGGTGGCACTGCTCAGGGACATGTTGAAGATACCTGTCAGCTGGTCTGCACATTCCCTAAGCACTCTACCAGTAATGTTGTCTAGTCCAGCAGCTTTTTGTGGGTTAATTTTCCAAGAAGTGTTTTTTCCTCCTTGACGGCATGTCATTCTGTGTCTTGAACCAGGCATAGAAGACGTTCAGGAAGGGAGGCATCAATGTCAATGACAGGTGGTGTTGTTCTGTAGTTGGTGATGGCCTGAATGCCCTACCACATTCACCCTATTTCGCCACTGTTCTTGAAGTGGCTGTGGATGCTCTGGCTGTGTGCTATCTGACAGCAACATAATTAATCAGTGCTGACATGTTCAAAGTTTTTAGCCAACCACATCTCAAAAACTACACAAAAGCCCTGGTGTATATTTCTGATACAGATATTATCAACTCCATAATCCACTCATTTGCTGTCATAGAGCTGCTCAACAGACAGACTCAGGAGATAATTCGTCTCTAGAGCAAGCAGGCTCTTCAACTATTCCCATTGGAGCCAGAAGAAGTTTGGATGAGGAATGAATCTTATAAGCACATAGGTTTATTCATAGTTGTGTGCACACTTATATGCTTCTATCTATTAGATAGATTCTATCTATATATTTCCTGTTTAATTCACTATTTCATGTATATAAGCTCAGGATCTTTTTGCAAAGTCTCACAAATTCTGAACCTTGCTTTTACCTGAAAGTCTAATACATTATATGGACAAAGGTTTTTGTCCACATCTGTTAAATATTGATTTCAGGTGTTGCCACAGGTGTATAAAATTAAGCACTTGGCCACGCAGTGTCCATTTGCAAACGTTTGTACAAAATGGATTTATATGAATGGCTCAGTGACTTTAAGCTTGGTAATGTGATAGGATTCCACCCTTGCAATAACACTGTTCATGAAATTTCATCCCTGCTGGATATTCCACAGTCAACTGTAAGTGATATTATTAGAAAGTGAAAGTGCTTAAAAAACAACAGCAACTCAGCCACAAAGCGGAAGACAACATGCAAGTTACAGAGTGAGGTCAACGACTGCTAAGGAGCATGGTGTACAAAACTCTGCAGTGCTCTGGTGATTCCATAGCTGAAGAGTTCCGAACTTAAACTGGCATTAATAGAAGCACCAAAACTGTGCGGCAGGAGCTTCATGGAATCAGTTTCCATGGCCGAGCAGTTGCATGCAAGACTAAAATCTACCAAGTTTGGCAGATGCTGGGAGAATGTTGCCTGCCTGATGCAGAGGTTTGGAGGAGCAGGAATAATGGTATGGGGCTATTTTTCAGGATTTGGGCTAGCCCCCTTATCTCCAGTGAAAGGCAATCTTATTAGTTCAGCATACCAAGTTATTTGGATAATGCTATGCTTACAAATTTGTGGCAACAGTTTGGGGAAGGCCCTTTTCTATTCCACTATCACTGTGCCCCAGTGCTTCTTGAACAAACATTACTACCTGACCTCATAAATGATCTATAGAATTCATGGGCATGAATTCCTATAGAAACAAAAATAACTCTTCACAGAAGAGTCAAAGCTGTTATAGCTGCATCTGAATGATTTTGTTGATACAGACATGTATATATATGTCCATATAAAGATAATATGGATATACTTTGGAATTATTCTTTAATGCTGTCATTGTTACCTAATCATGTTTTGACCTTCGTCTTCTCAATCATTTTAAATAGACTGTTTTAATATTGACAATAAGGACTTCCTGCATATGGCTCCAAAAATCCAGTGGGTTACACTCATATTTACACAATAGTCTCACATTCAGATACAATAGTCTCATAACCATGTAAAATATGTTTTACATTTGAATAAAATAATGATAAGCCTATATATGGTATATGCAAAATACACAACTGCAAAAGAGTTTGACACAAAATGACTTCCAAAATTAGTCTGATGCTTTCTTACAGCTAGAACTATCACAGCCACAAATTCTTTAATTCAATACCTTATGAATCAAATATATGCTCTGATATTCACAACTCTCTCACATTTACAAAAAAAACACTACAGTATCAGTCTTAATTGCTCCTTATAAGTTAATACTTAGGCACGTGACCTTGTATGTAACCATATGTATGCAACCGGTTTGTAACAGTTCAGTTTTTTTTCCCCATCTTTTATTTTCTAATTTTTTATTACTTAAATTATTATGACCAGATTTACTAAATAAGCCAAATTTCAGGAGTGCATCATGAATTATTTCAATTCAAAAGCTAATTAGTCTTTCACTTGTACTACATACACACACACAAACACCAAGCCAAGCTGTGCATCCAGAGTTGCATGAGTTCCCATTTCATTGTCATGAATATTGCTATTCATTTGCCTCACAGCGATCAAAGGCCTGCACTATAATCAGAGACACAGCAAAACACCCTACACCAGGTCTGGTCAAAGATTTCACAAGCAATTAGGGACATGGTGCTATTCACTAATGATCACTGAACTTCTGCAGCTGCTGCACTCTTGTAATAGCCTTCATCATCTCAATATCTCGTCTGTCTCCAACAAAGCCACATTAGACAGCATGTTTGCGGGTCACAGGCTAATTAGTCATGTTGCATTTGAATTAAATTAATTCTGTATTTAAACTTAGTTGAACTGTCATGCAGTATCAAGTCAGTCAAAGAATAAAAACGTTCAACATTAAAGCATTTCAGTCAGTGAAGGCCTAATAAATAGCCTGGCTTTTGGTTTATGGAATGTTACTTCTTTGAGCATATGTGGGGTTTCTTGTTATCCTCTGACTAATCAGTGCTGTTTTGGACTTTGTCCCAATGAAAAATTGGGTTACTTCACTGTGACTTCAGGTTAGTATTGGAAAGGAATAATATGACTGACATGCTAGCGTAAATGAGGAATGGTAGCTTAGAGTATAGCTCAGTGACTTCAAGCCTGGTAATGTGATAGGATGCCACCTTTGCAATAACACGGTTCATGAAATTGGAAGTGATATTATTAGAAAGTAAAAGTGTTTAAAAACAATAGCAACTTAGTCACAAAGCGGAAGACCGCATACAAATTACAGAGCGCGGTCAATGACTGCTCAGGAGCATGGTATACAAAACTCTGCAATTCTCTGGTGTTTCCATAGCCGAAGAGTTCCAAGCTTAACTGGCAATAATGTAAGCACCAAAACTGTGCCAAGCAGCTGCATGCAAGCCTCACATCCACCAAGTTTGGCAGATGCTTGGAGAATGTTGCCTGCTTGACTGCATTGTGCCAGTGCAGATGTTTGGAGGAGGTGGAATAATGGTATGGGGCTGTTTATCAAGGTTTGGGTTAGGCTTATTTTAATGGTTCAGTATACCAAGTTATGTGGACAATGCTATGCTTGCAACAGTTTGGGAAAGGCCCTTTAATATTCCACCATGACTGTGCCCCAGTGCTTCTTGTCCAACATCACTGCCTGACCTCATAAATGCTCTACAGAATTAATGAGTATGAATTCCTATAGAAACACTCTTATTGTGGAAAGCCTCCGCAGAAGAGTAGAAACTGTTATAGCTTAGAGAACTCAGGCTTCCTAGAGGCTTTGAAAAGCATCTTGGAACATGATCTGGGCACTCTGTACTTCTACTGTGAGAAGTCAATGATCATGTTGGCAATGATAAAGAAAGGGTGATTAGGAAGAGCTGCCTACCCAATATGAACCTGAGTGTTGCTTTGTTGTTTGTCTTTCTGTGCAAGTCATGGATTGTCCACAATAACCATGGTATAGTTTAAGGAAGCTCATAAGTGTACTTGGTACCATGTAGTCATCTTATCAGAACTGTGGCCACATATTTAAGACACTCAGGTAAAGAAAGGAGCAGAGTTGTCAACCAATCACCACCTGCCAAACCAAATTTAGGTTATCGAGGTCATAGAGAGACTCTACCACACCATCAGCTGACTCGGGATGGGCAAGCAGGTTGATCTCAGCAGGGATGGGAAGGTTCTGACATTAACTGGGGTTGTGGCCAGATATTGGATGGAGGAACATGTTGAGGAACTTCTGAACCTGAGAGGCATGGCCTTCATGAAGGAGACAGGGCTAGAGAGCCACTTATAGGAGAATACAACAAAATACACTTTATTATGAGCACTAAATAGGAAAACACCAGTATTGGGGGAGATTAGTATAGTCCACCAAATGAAAGTCTCTAAAACCCTTTATCCAGAGGGTAAGGCTCAGTGGTTGTGTGGTTATATTGCAGCCCACTTTGGCTGTCCTCTTTAAAGCAGTCTAGCGGTTTTGTCAGGTGGGTCATGGTCATCATAAGACCAACAGGAGGTAGTCATGGCACTTTAGGCAGAAAACAGTGTAGCACTAAGGGAAGACAGGCTATATGGCAGCGCTGGGCTCAGGGAACACAGGATGGACAGGCCAAAGGCTGGAAGAAAACAGTAAGAATGACCACCAGAACTATAGGTAGCAGAGGACACACACTACAATAACAAAATATAATTACGCCCCATCAGGCAGCAATAGTGAGCGTTACAGGTTCACATGTAGCCACACGGTATTCTGGAACAGCACCAGACACCAGACCACAGGACAGATGATGCCTGAGGCTAAGAGGGAGCATCCAAAATCACCAGTGACACCACAAACGACAAGTATGTTCACACTTTAGTCCAGAAAAATATAGTTACAGCCCTTTAAGTAGCAATAGCAAGCATAGAGTGGGATACAGCTACAATACACCAGTGTTCAACAAAGGAGGCCTGGGCCTGGCCCATTGAAATAGTGTGAAATAGTGTTCGTTGAACACGATGGCAGCAGACAACAGCAGCATGTCTATGGCAGCAGGGCAGTGACTGTCTCATTGCACAAACTGGCTTTCATACCCATCAATAAGGGTGTGGCCAGTCATTAAGCCATTATTTGCTAACTGCAACCATGAGCAGCAAGGCAAAGGCAATAATCTATTCTCGTCTACTAATCAATCTGTGACAGGAAATATTGTCCAAATATGGGCAATTAGGTGTAGCAATCAAACAAGTTCTAATGCAACAGTTAGTTCGCACAGGCAGGGGAAAAGACACAGCCCAAATATGGGCATAGTAGTAAAACAGGAAGTGGGTTGCCAGGTTTGTCCATGAGCATATTTCTAAAAAGAGTCAAGTAGGTAAAAGGTAATGGCAACAATAAAATCTACTACAAAACTTGATGCACATGCACACAGTAAATAACCACAACAATTTAGGGTGCAAATATGTTCACACACACACACCCACACAGTACACACCATCACATGTAATACACTGCACACAGTAAGGCCCTATCGTCTCTGCTAAATTGGCAACCAAAATGTTAGAGGTTGGTCAATACCCTCTGCTGCCACCGACCTAGTCAGCCAACCCCCAACAGTGAACAGGCTATTCCCTCTGCCACCACCAGAGGGACTGGCTTATTCAGGCTTATTCAGCCTGTTCATTGTTGGGCATTTGTCAATTCTCTCTGCTGCCACCAGAGGGAGCTGACATATTTGGCCGGTCGCCTCTAGCTGTCCTAGGGAGCCCAGGGGCAATCAGACCTGATGGGATCACCTGGCTGAGTCTCTATTTAAGCAGAGCTCCTACCAGGGCTCCCCATCACACCCTTAGATTTTTGTGCTCTCTTGCACCAGGTAAGGGCAAGCTGGTAAACGACAGACCTCATAGAGGGTCTAAAAGGCCCAAGGTAATAATTGGTGTCAGGGAGAGGTTAGGTGCTTGGTGCGACTCCTTATGGGGGACTTCTCCAAATCGGGGAAGCCGCCACGCTATCTCTTCCGGCCTAAGGGCTATTTCCTCTTTGCCTCTCAATCGGTTCTCTCCCAGCCGGGAGGGACCGCCCCTTACTTCCTGATTCTCTGCCGCACTGGCCTCTGGGCTCCTAAGTGATTCGCCCCACAAAAGGGCAAACCACATCTACTCATACATTCACTCTCTCTCTTTTCACCAGTGAGGGAGGGTGACTCTCAGCTGTTGGTGCAGCACGCTTTGGGGGTGGAGCTCTGTCGCGTTTCAACGTGGGTCATACTGTTCCCAAATACAAGCGAGACTTGAGGGGAATAAATAAAATAAGAAGTGTAAAAATGAGGGATCAGTAAAATACTAAAACACTCAAAAATTAAAAGCACAAAAATAAAAATAAACAAATAAATAAATAAATGTAAATAAATGCAAAAAAAGAGATTAAAAAAACACAAAAGATACGGGATACACAGGAAGTGACAACCGTGAATCAGAAGTGGTTACAAGTGGCTGCTTCAGCGCATGACGGTCGACTTTGTGTTCAGTTTATATAAAATATATTACAAATATTATTAGACACAAGAGTGTCTTTTCTGTTTGTCCTTTGATTCATTATCTTTGCTTTATTTCATTATGCACCAAAGCAAGAATCCCACCTGGGATCATTTTCATTTAAAAATTATTATTTCCACCCACGAACCCCGTTATATTATTTGTGCACAAAAGCCTTCCTACTCTCACGACAGGCCTATCCGTGCTAGTCCCTTCCCCGGACTAGCGTGCTGCATCCGAGTCCACCCCAGTGGCAAATCGTAACACAAAAAGAACTGAGTTCACCTGTGAACTCCCCCCCCCCCACTCCTCCACTTTTCAGGTGGTTGTCCTGACCACTGTCTATGTGTACATAGACAGGGGCTGCCTCCTGTTGGGCTCATCATAGGGGTGCTTGGCGGACAGGACACAGTTTCAGGGTCAGCTCTTCGGTCAATGGGCTTGGGGGCTGTGCCGTTGGGTCTACCCCACTAGTTGCAGTCAGCAGTCTCTGGGTTTAGTATGCCAGGAGTGGTGACTTGGGTATGGACTAGTGGAGTGACTATGACCGGATATCAGGACATGGTCTGTGGTTGGTTAGTGGATGACTCCCTTCTATTGACTCCTCACTTGACATGTTCACAGGGCAACAATAACATCAAGGATGCCACAAGGCTTGTGCCATACAGTAATTCAAGCTTGTGGTACCTCTCATACTGCAAAGAATATGAGTTCAAGCAACTTATCCCAATTCCATGCATCATCATGAATAAACTTCGGAATGATTTAATTAACACATTCAACCAGCCCACCTATCTTTAGACGGTAAATGCTGGTATGAATCTATTTGATCCTAGTAATTTGTACAGTTTGCTAAGCATGCATGACATAAAAAAGTAGCCTGATCAAGAAAAAATGTCTCCACAATGCTGCATGCAGAGATGTGAACAGGCACCACTTCTGAGCATTGTGTTGCATAGTTCCCCTGAATAAACACAAAGTATGGACTAATCACTGCGTATACACTGTGCTTTAGGCCCCTGAGTACATCTGCATGTCCACACATACACACCTCAACTTCACCCAATGTGTCCTATCCATTGCTTCACCTTAAACCAGGCTTTGATAAAATGTGGTTTGGTTGCAACCAGAATCCACCAAGGTCTGGTATATACCCCTTGCACACTCACCAGTGTCTGGTACATCCCCAGACACAGAACAGTGTCCCAAATTCCATCATTTATCATGGATAGCATAATTATAAATAATCCTCTGTTATATAAAAGATTTACAGGTTTTACAGATTTTTTATTTTTTATTTTACAGAAAATAAAAGCAATCTTAAAACAGAACATAAATTGTCATATTGTTAAATTGCAAATGGGTAAAAGTGTGTGAATGTAGCCGCTAATCAGAGAAATAGTGATTGGTCAGTGAAATGGAGGTAAGGTCTCTCTTCTCTGATGATGGCAATAGGCATTCAAACTATGGTCATTTCTACATTTACTGTCTATGGTCATTTAAACCTTTGGTCATTTGTGGTCATAGTCATTTAAACCTTTACTTTCATTCTGCAGTGGGCTTGGTTGTAGCATGACTATAGAATATCAGACCACACTACTAGCAAAAGTACCACAGGCCTATATCTTGATCAAATTTGTTGTATAGTGTAGCCTCCTGAAAAATCCTCGAATCATGCTTAAACATTTGGCTTAAACATTTTTGATCGTCTAGGAAGCTTCACATATGATCCTGATAGAGGCGTACAGTAAATTCCAGTACATAATTTAGTGCTAAACAAATTTTTAATTAAACATTTGTAATGTATATCTTAAAGATGGTCACTACCTGTACATTAATGCTATGGGTGGATTTTCTGTTAACATAATCTCCTTCATGTTCTGAAGGTGTAATTGGTATGTGGGTTCAGTCTATACAGAAAATGATTAAATCCTGAAAGATTAAATGGTGTGGAGGTATTTATCTCTTACATCCTAGAAGTGTTTTCTCAGTTTCTTTTTTATTCTTTGTTAATTTAGACAAACGTAATTATATGGAATTCCCCTTTGATGCCCATTATAGGAAACACCACAAAACTCTACACTACACACAAAACTGTAGACAAACTTGTCAGACAGACCAATGGATGGCTAATTTGTACATTAAGAATATTGAGTAAAATGCCAGTTGATTCAATAATTAGCATGCACTTTTAGACAATTGATGTCTTACATAGGATCCTGAAACAGGATTTTTAAATGCTCAAAATCGTTTAATACAATTTTTCTTTTCCTTAATCTTAGAATAGCCACACTTTTAAATGTTATAAATTTAATTGTGATTCATATGTGCAAGTGTGCAAATAACACAGCAATTTTAGATCAGAAAAGTCGGCAGTTTCCCAAGCTGCCACACATACATGTTTTATGCTTACGAGATCAACTGCAACAAAAACTTCCTCAAGTTCACCCAGAGTAATGTTGACGTTTACAGCACTTCAGTATTAACAGTTTGAAAAGGGTGCAGTGGGCCATGTAGTTCTGCCATGCATATTCACTTTATTGAGAGAAAAGTCTATTTGTATGTAAATATAAGTCACCCTAAAGCATGCACCAGGGCTAGTTTCATTATTTTCCTGAAAAAACTCACATAATAATCCATACCATCTGAAATCATATCAAGACAGGATCAGCAGTTTGACAGCATATATATATAAATTTGATATGATTTAGGGCCATTTCAATAAGATATAAAACTTTCTATTGCAGTAAAAGCTTGCCCAGATATCTGTCAAGGTAGCTTCTATTAGCCAAATAGTAAACAAAATGTAACCCTCTTAGATAATGTGTTGTATTATTAATACACATTACATGCACATATATGATTTTCATTTCTTGTCTTTTTTCATATCCAAATCTGTTCAATTTTGTTAAAGGTGCACAAAATGGTAAGTTTGGTCAATTAAAGCTAAAAGCAGATATAAAATGTGTTTTTGATTCACATGGATATCACTTAAGTGTCTTAAGTTCTGTGCATGTACATTCACTTTCTTCACCATTTTCCATTTGGAGCTTATCTCCATTTAAATGGATGTGAGCTATTGCAATATTAAAGGCTGATGACATTTATGTGTGTGTAGCCTATTTCATGGAACACTTGTTTCCTCTTTTACAAGTGTGTGATGTCTGCAGCCTATTTATTCCCTCCATCCCACCATGGCATTTTGTTGATCAGAAAATGTTCACAGATGACTCCCAGAAACCAGCCACATCTTATAAGGGTTGAAAGAGTTTAAAAAAATCCATCTGTGCAATGGGTGTACAAGGAAAGTCAACCAAATGTTCTTGGATCAAATATTGTATCAAGTATACAAAGAGTCGAATGTAGCTCACTTTTTGCTGGCAGTGCCCAAAACCAAATCAACATTTAAATTACTCATACAACAATGATGTACAAGAGATTTAAAGATCTAAAATACTTTCAGATACCAGTTCAGACAGAACCAAATAACAGGCATAAATGAAACACATAGGGTCTTTATAAAGATGTCAGAAAAATAGGTTAGGAATGTCCTGGCTTTTGGGGTTTTTTCTGAAAGACCACAGCATTCCAAATTTGTCCAATGTCATTCACCTGTTAGGCTGATTAACAAGCTGTAAAAAGTAAAAAGTTGGTTCAGACATATTAGAGAAAAGTAAATGCTCAAATATGTAGAACTTTGGCCTATGTTTGCCTTTTGTGACTTTTGTTTACTCTTTTTTTGCTCATTTTCACTGTGGACTTTGATAACAGTAATCCTTATTTCAATGGATCCTCTTTATAGCTAAAAGTCTTTGTCTACTAACACGATTACTTTAAATTTTTCTGGGCCTACAGAAACCATAGGCACATCCTCCACAACTTTTGAAACCATAATCTGAGGAACATGACTTACTGTGCTATCCCAGAAGTAAACCATTGCATTTTAGCAGCCTGTAACACCTTTAATGGCTTGGCAGGGAAATGCAAACATTTTCTCCATGGTTTGTTATGAAGTAAGAGTGGAAGGAGGTCCCAAGCACAGGGACTAGGGAAGGAATAGAGGAGATGGAATATATAACAACAAATACAACAATGAGTTGCTGAATGCTGTACTTGTAAATGTACTCTATTGAGTAGACTCAGGCTGGGATCAAATGCAGATCTCCTGCATTGGGGTCACATTGACTGCATGCTTGTGCTACCTGTCAGTAATAATACTCAGTCTAAAAAAGGGCAGGTCAACAAACCAAAAATTGCCTCCAGTTCAAAATAAAACTTTAAGCAATCTTTAAACCTTAAGCAATCTTCAATGAATAACTACTTCATAAACTACTACTAATACATGCTTCATAAACTATAGGTCGGCCTGAGCAGAGATTTAACCCAGATCGTCCGAGTTGTAGCTTAAGGCAGTATAAGAAAAGGTGTCACATCGGACACCAGAACTAAACTGAGAGATATCACCCAGCTAATTAAAGGGCAGACTAAGGAGCCACTTATAATGGCAGTCACAAACGAAAGTTTCACAAAATGGCAACCCAAATGAACCAAGGAAATGGATTACATGTCCCTTGATTAACTTAACCAGGCCTGTAGGCCATATGACTAAGTAGCCTGATATAATAGCAACTTAGCCTTCATTTTAAAAGGTAATAGAAGGTGGAAGGGAGCATTGCATCATGCAGGCACTAAACCATACCCAACAAATATTACCTCTGGGATTCCTCCAACCTTCAATCCTCTAATCCTAAATTTTGTGACTGTGAGTTGTAGAAGGTATACACATCACAGCAACATGCAACAGAAGCCAAATATTTATCAAATTGGATTTAAGAAGTACCTATTACCACATTCATCACTATGTCTGGTCACCATGAGTAATGCCATATGGATTGGCTAATGTGTCCTCCTCTGCCTACCAGGCATCCATTAATGAGATTCTATAAAAAAATCCTAAATCACTATGCCATTGTGTATATTGATGACATTCTGACCTAAGGAACTACAATTCATTTTAGGCACTTCAGTGGCTCCTTAAATCTCACTGCTTATTAGTAAGCTTAGGAACCGAGGAAGAACAGAGGAAGGCACATAGGCCTTCAGGAGACTACTATTCTGACACTTCTCTATAGTCAAATGAAAGTAATCTGGGGACTGTATTGTTTTAACGCAGTCTCAACCCTGTCATGATAATCATGTGTCTCCTTCTGCAGAAGGTTTTCTGCAGAAATTATCCCATATCTGCACAAAATGCTTTCACTGAAACTGTCATTCCAAGCATCTCTCCTCCAATCACCTGGGAGATCATGGATGATATCTATAGGTCACAAAAGGATGACCTCCGATGTGCCCGTCAAGGAATACATGACAATGTAATCCAATAGATACAACCATTACAGAGCTCTGGGCAACCTTATGGTTTGGAGGTTTGTGGAAAATAAATTCTTGCGGTAAACTATCCAAAATTCCTATGGGCTTAAAAATCAGGAAATACATCTGCAGGATGGTTTCAAACACTTAAACAATGTTTTAGACTGGTTCTTATACAGATATGTTGTAAGCATCTCGATGTTAGTCTGTCCCAGGTCTTTACCCACAGTCTTATAGCTATGCAGAATGGCTTGACCAAAAGACCATGAAGTTCATGCAAACATACTTTGCAAACCAGCACTGAAATCATTACACCCCACTGGCAGAGTATGCCTACAACTCTCAGACTTTTCCTCAACTGTTCTCACAAAATGTCCCTGTGTGCTTGAATGCCAGTCCCATATCTTCCCTTGATACATAGAACACTTTATCATACAATGAGTAAAGTTCACCATGCTTGCTGCACAGGAAATGCTGCTTGATTGTGCAGTCAATGAAAGATGGCAATTCCTTGTTAATAATATGTTATTATCATATTCCCATAAGTGTGTGTTATTTCTGTACATGTTGGGCCACCTAAAAAAAGATTAATGCTTCGAATCCAATATAACCATTACAACAAGCATGTATGTGTCAGCGCGGTCTCACTAATTAAGCAGGTAGACGCAGGTAAAAGTGCGAACAGTCTTTATTACACAGGGACGTGGCAAAAGGCAGAGGTCAAAACAGGCATGGGTCAAAACCAGACAGTAGCAAACAACCGGCAAATGGGGCTAGACTTAAAGGGTTAGTCGGGAAACATGCAATGGGTCACAAACCAGCAATCAGAGTCCGATATCGGGGTAATCCAGAGGGCGAACAACGAGAGGCGAACAAGGGTCGAAAACGGAATATCAGTCAGAAATATAAAGGCTCGGTACGCACGTATAAACACAATGACGATACT
>JAOVVF010000032.1:7574389-7585617 GCA_028565595.1 Duopalatinus emarginatus | reverse complement strand
ATAACCGGAGGTAAGACTAACGTTGACCCCTAACTGTTCAAAAAATGCGGACCAGACACGGGAAGTGAATTGGGAGCCTCGGTCTGACAGAATGTCCTCTGGTATGCCGAACTGCCGGAAAACCTGTTCATACAGGGCCAGGGCCGTTTGAAACGCTGTGGGGAGAGAAGGAAAGGGAATGAACCTTACCATCCGAGAAAATCGGTCAACAACAGTCAAGATGGTGGTGAAACCCTGTGATTCAGGTAGGTCGGTGACGAAATCCACGGCGATGTGAGACCAGGGTCGGGCTGGTATGGGGAGTGGCATGAGCTTGCCGGCCGGCAATGTTTTCGGCGTTTTGCAGCGAGAACAAACGGTACAGGAACTTACAAATCGGTGTACGTCCGCATTGAGTGTCTCCCACCAGTAGCGCTATGATATCAGCTGTTTAGTACGAGTTTCCCCTGGATGACCAGAGGTGAGCGAGGAATGAGCCCACGTTATTAGTCTGTCTCTGAACTCCCCCGGGACATAAACCTTATTATCGGGACAGTGATCGGGAATGGACCGGGATGACAAAGCTCGCTCTATTTCCTCGTCGATGCTCCACCGAACCGCGGATATGTTCACTTGGGTTGGCAGAATTCTCTCCGGCTCGGCTTGTTCCCTAGTGGCGGCCTGGTGAATGCGAGAGAGGGCATCTGCTTTCGAATTACGTCCCGTCAGACCAGGCTGGTTTATAAGCGCTTTGGAAATGCTCCCCAGCTGATGAGAATCAGAATTCCGGTGAGCCAGAGCGAACGGGATTGGCGGAGCGTGGAGGTGTGCGCGTCACGTGTTCTGGGAATTGAAGTCCGGGATGTTGGACTCCGGTTCCTCCCGCTGGTTGGAGGGTGGCATGACAGTATGTAAGAAATAACATCTGACATATGATGTGGTTATATTAAAAAAAAAAAAATACACAGGCATTCTGTGATATGACCAAACAATAGTGTCATAACCTTATGGTTAAAAGTGAATTGTTCCATATATTGTTTTTGATATTTCTGCATATACATTAAAAAGAGATTCATAGTTTGTAATTAATCAATCAGTCAATAGTTATCACTTATATTCTAATAGTTGTTACAGTTCTTCCCCTACTAGCTTCTGCTTTCTCTCTCTCTCTCTCTCTCTCTCTCTCTCTCTTGCCTTTCCACCAGGAAACTACAGCTCATAACTCGGTTTCCAAAAATTCTGGTGTCCTTGTAAAATGGCGGCACCCCAGACCACTACTTTACAACACACCCATTCTCAGTTCCCTTACTATTGACTTTGTTATGTTCCTGTTTTCACCTATTCTTGTGTTCATCCATTCCTTTGATTGCCTAGACCTATGTTAAGTATTCCCTATTCATATACCTCCTTCGTTTTTCGGTTTTGTTGCCCTAACCATAGTAGGAAGTCTAGGAACTTTTCTGAGCCTTATTAAAGTTCTGCTGTTTCTGGTTTTTGGTCCTGTTTCTTATCTCTGATTTGATTTCTGATTTTGCCCTGATTAAGCCATTTTACAGCCTGATTTTTACCACATTTTTTGTATGATGTTTTTGATTTTGTTTGCCTGTTTTTTTTTTTGGTTTTTTTTTGAGAGAGAGATTGTGTTATTAAATGACTGCACCTGCATTCAGACTCAGACTGTGAGTATCTGTGTCTATATGCCTTACAGAATACTACTCCAAACCTGAATGCAGCAGATGCAGAGCTGTTGCTATGTATAACAAGGGGGGAAGGGCCAAACAATAGACTATGCACTGGAGTTTTAGATTCTCACAGTGCACAGTGGGTGGAATTATGCCATACTGAAGGCAGTGTTTCACCGCAAATTAAACACAGATGTGTTGAATGAGCTGGTGTGTCGAGATGAGTCCACTATGCTGGATAGACTTATTGACCTATCAATAAATCTTGATGATCTACTACGCAATTTTCCAGAGTCCAGGCTGCCAATCCCTTCCACACCGAGAGCTACCGCACTGGAGCTGATGCAATTGGGTCCCACCAACATTCAAGCCACAGAGAGAAAGAAATGGAGCCTCTGCTTCAACAGTGTAACGGCAAACATTTCCTCACCCTGTGTTCATTGTGTGACTTATTCAGAATATGTCATTCAGGTCCAGACTCAAGAGATTGCTTTGTGTTTCTTGCCCTAATGGATTTGGAACCTGCAGGGAACACTGAGGTGGTGCGGCAGTTGCATCTGAAGACAAGGCCACTTGAACATAAGTTGCATGTGCAGGCTATTGACAGGGAGCCTATTGGAGCCAGCAACATCACACACTGTACCATTTCTGTTCAAATGCATGTCAGAACCAGCCATTTTGAAACCATATTGTTCATGATTACAGCATCACTCTGTCATCCCATCATTCTATGGCTGTCATGGATGAATAATTATAAACTGCTGATTTCATGGCTGATTTCATTGAAGAGTTGAAGAGTGCTGAAGAGTTTTTCATTTGTTAGGAAAATTACTGACTGTTACAAAGCCTGGACGCAAGAAACTCCATTAATGTTTATCTACACTACTGTGTATCTTATGTATCTACTGTGCTTGCACGCAGAGGAAAGTGACCATCACATTTAACCCATCCATGCAGTGAAACTCACACTATTGAACACTACAGAACAGTAAACCCATCTGCCTACAGTGGGGGGCAGCCCCAAATCAAGGCACCTAGAGAAAAATTAGGTGGTTAGGTGCCTTGCTCAAGTCACATCCTATCTGTTTCAGGGATCGAACCCAGGACCTTCTGGTCACAAGGCCGGTCCCCTAACCACAAGGCCATGGCTGTGTCAAACTGTAAATACCATATTGTTTGAAATCACTGGACACAACAAAAATGGTCAACCCAACATATTGTGTATATTTAGTATTTTGAGTAATACAACATTATATAACCTCATTATATAGTGTTATACACCATCATTGAGTAATATAAAATGATTAAATTCAAATTCAAGTCACATTACCAGAGGTGTATAAAATCAAGCACCTAGCCATCCATCCAATCTGCCTTTATAAAGTATAGTACGGGTATGGGTCATTCTAAAGAGCTCAGTGAATTTCAGT
This sequence comes from Duopalatinus emarginatus, assembly GCA_028565595.1. Taxonomy (NCBI): domain Eukaryota; kingdom Metazoa; phylum Chordata; class Actinopteri; order Siluriformes; family Pimelodidae; genus Duopalatinus; species Duopalatinus emarginatus. The sequence goes on along the minus strand of JAOVVF010000032.1, from coordinate 7,582,526 downwards.
GTGCTACTGTAGTAGAATGCCATCATTACAACAAGTCAGTTTGTGCAATTTCTTCCCTCCTAGACATTCGATAAAAAGCTGTCAGTTGTATTACTGAAAAGTAGAAGTGTTTAGAAATCCCAACAACCCAGCTACAAAGTGTAACGCCAGAGAACGGTCACTGAGTGCTAAGGGGCAAAGTGTTTTAAACTCACCAACGCTCTGCTGACTCAATATCTGCTGACTTCCAAACCTCCTCTGGCATCAGGAGCTTCATGACATGAATTTCCATGGCCGAGAAGCTGCATCCAAGCCTTACATAAACAAGCACAATGCCAAGCATTAAATGCAGTGGTGTAAAACATACCAACACTGACTCTGGATAAGTGGAAATGCTTCTCTATCTGGCAATCTGATGGATGGGTCTAGGTTTGGCGAACATTACCTACTTAACCGTACTGTGCCAACTGTAAAGTCTGGTGAAGCAGGGATAATGCTACGCGGTTGTTTTAAAGGGGTTTACCTAGGCCCGTGAAAAGAATTTTAACACTTCATCATACCAAGACATTTTAAACAACTGTATGCCTCCAACATTGTGGGAACAATTTGGAGAAGGCTCTTTTCTGTTCTAGCATGACTGTGTCTCATTGTACAATGCAAGGTCCCTAAAAGCATAGTTGGCTAAATTTGGGGTGGAGTAACTTGACTGGTCAAACAATATACAACTATACAAACAATGTACAGACAATATACAGACAACATACATAAGGTGCAGGTGCAACAGGTTTGGTAATGAATTGTGGTGTTGATCAGTTATTTATGAGAGTGATAACACTAGGAAAGAGACTGTTTGTGTGTCTGGTAGTTTGTGTGTCTTCTCCCAGAGGGAAGAAGTTGGAAAAGTCTATGTGCAGGGTGAGAGGGGTCTATAATGATTTTCTCTGCCCTGGTTTCCTGGTTCTTAAGTTGTGTATAAGTCCTGGAGTCTGGGCATTGGAGCACCAATGATCTTTTCAGCTCTCTTTACTGTTCTCTGCAGTCTGTCTATCTTGTTTTATGGCAGTTCCAAATAAGATGGAAGAACACAAGCAGGTTCAATGATTGCAGTGTAGAACAGTTTCAACAACTCCTGTGGCAGTCTCTTATTCCTCACTTGCCGCAAAAAATACATCCTTTGCTGGGCCCCACAATCTTGAGCGTGTTTAGCTCCATGTAGATCTGGCTACACCAAATCACCAGCTGTTCAATCTCCCGCTTGTACCAGGCTTGTCGCTGTCTTAAATGAGATCAGTGACCACAGTGTCATCTGCAAACTTGAGGTGTTTAACAGCTGGGTCATTTGAGGTGCAGTCATTTGTGTAGATGGAGAAGATGGCAGGAGATACAGTGAGATGGGAGAACTTTGTAGTGCAGTCCCATATTAACTGCATCATCCACTGAACTGTTTGCTCAGTAGGCAGTTTGAAGGGGGTCCAGCAGGTGACCTGTGATGTTCTTCAGGTAGGCCAACACCAGTCGCCTCATGACCTTCATGACAAGGACTTCATGACTGCAGATGTCAGGGCAACAGGCCTATAGACATTAAGTCCTTTGATGGAGGCTTTTTGGAGGACAAAAATGATAGTTTGAAGCAGGAGGGTACTTCACACAGTTCTAGGGATCTGTTGATGGGCACAGGCTTTGAGACAAAAGGGAAGATGTTTTCTGGACCTGGTGCTTTCCATGGCTTTTGTTTCTTGTATAGCTGGCTCAAATCCTCACTGCATATTGTGAGTGCAGTATGTGTATCAAGGAGAGATGGTAGGGGGTTTGCTGGGGGTTTGATGGAGGCAGTTGTTGTCTTGCTGGGGTGTGTAAGTCCTGTGGCAGTCTGGTGCCTACTGAGATCAACTTCAGGTGTGCTGTGGTTTACCCCTGGTGCCTGTATAAGTGCCTGCATGCAGGGAACACCCCACAATCCCTACGATTTTGGATCTGACACAGGAGACTAGCCATCACACATTGGCTCAAAGTTGTTCGGATCTTTACAAATGGCCCATTTCTTTCTGTTCCAACACACAAACTTCAAGAACTGATTGTTCATTTGCTGCCTAACATATCCTACCCTTGGCCTTTGCCCTTAATTCACTCAAATGTTGTCCATTGCAGTTGCCACAGAGATTTTCTTCTGAATAGGACACAATTGCTTCTTTTTGCTTCTCATTGGAGCTCTTTTATGACTGTTCATGGTGAATACATGTGCACCATGCACCATGTGTGTTACTATTGACACCATTATTTGTCTATAGCAATAATGGCAATAAATATCCAAGAACAGCCTGTGATTACAGTGACTCAAGTTAATTAAATTTGTGATAACAACATGACATCTTTGCTTTACGTAAACATTATATTACATGAGTGTAAGTTTTTAGTAATTGCATTTTTATGGAGACCTTGAAAGTACTGTTTTCTACACAAACACACACACACACACACACACACACACAGAGAGAGAGAGAGAGAGAGAGAGAGAGAGAGAGAATTTATTAATTAATTAATTTTTATTTAATATTATTTATGTCTGTGTGAGGAAAAACAAAAAGACTACTGTCCACTTCAAAATCAACTTGATGCTGTAAAATAACAGGAAGTTCTGGTTAAAACAGTGTGCATGGTTTATTATTGATAATTTTAGGATAAAGAGGACGGAAAAATACGATCAGTTTGTTTATGAACATTCCGCGAGGTAAAATATCATCAGATGACCCGCTGCTAAATCATCTAGTGGTATGTACATGGGCGTCACCACCATTCAATCTGAAGTGGACGTGTCCCCTTGACATTTCATAATTATTCTTTTGAACCCCCCACCATTTACCCTAAAATACTGGTTCACCCAGCGCTGTTTCTGTTGCTTCGCGAAATAATCCATTCCCTTGATCGATTGGTGAATACACATACCACTGGAAGTCCACTCTGGGTTTTCCGGGTTGCCTACAACAACTCGCTGCATGTCAGTGAAATGAATTTTCAGTACAGAGAAAATAAAGAGACTGCTTCACACTGGAGGAGGAAATATTAGGAGTAAGCTTTGCCTTTATTAACTTTATGGCTGTGGTGTTTGGTTTGTAAACACTGGCATCATTAATAGACTTACGTGTATGTATGTGGCAGAGTGATATTTGGAGCTCTTCGGTCCCAGTGAAACGTCTCATGGAACGTCTCTCAGCCAATCATATTGCAGGGTCGGAACTAACTGTGGTATAATACTTTACATTTAAAGTATTTCTGATTCTGATATTTAAAATGATCACAAAAAAAATAGACCTGAAGCACTAATAACTGCAGTTATTCACTTTAGATGACATCAGATTTCCTACACATCTTTGCTTTTGAGATCTGCTGAGTCATTCCAAAGCAGTTATGGTAGAAAAGAACTGCAGTTTATAGGAATCATATCATATAGATTATAATTTTAATTTGTGACGTTACAACAAGGTTCAAAATGCAGTTTACACTTAATAAATATTATTGTAACAGTTATCATACTGAAATTACAAGCAATTTATTAGCTGGTACGGTGGCCACAGTGTACAAGGTTTCTCACACTTGATAACAAAGGTTATATAACATGTATGCTATAAATCTACTTAGATCGGTAAGCTTCTTTGCTTAAAATCATCTTAATATTTGAATTCCAATATTTGACAATATGTTTTTTTTATGTTTGCATTAAAAAAATTAAAAAGGGCAGGGATAAAATTTAGTTTAGAGTTTTACATTGGAGGTTTTATTAGCTGTTCTCAAAGTTTGGAGCTTGGACTTTCTCTGTTTTTTTGTGTTGTGTTTATTATATATAGGACAAGGCTATACTTAATACAGCGATAGCATTTTAACATTATCATTTATCAAAAAAATTATATTTTTTATATTGTATTTTTATAAGCTTTGTAACAGTGCTTAACATATAAAATGTGTACTGTTCCATAAATTAGAACTATATTTTTTTTGCTGTTGTTCTTGGTTTCATGTACTGTTGATAATGTATTGCTGTAACATTCTGTGCTAGTCACCTCCTTTGATTTCTCATCACACATGCTAAACATATACATGATGCTGCATGTTTGATGTGTGTGACTCAGCTTTGAATTTAGAGCTTAGCAGAAGAGAAATCACATCATAAAAATACTCCCCTTCTTTTTTTCTTTCTCTCTAACATTGCAGTGCTGATTTGAATAAATGATACACCAGTGCCATCTTCTGTTCTGCTGATTATCTGTTTTTATTGTTTAGACACTTTCACTCACACTATGACAGATCAGAACAATAATGGAAGAGAGTATGTGTGAGAGGGAGCCCATGTGTGTTTTGTTTTTCAGTGTATATGCATGTTTATGTGTACAACACTGAACCAAGTTCCTCAAGTTGGGCAGCAGTTATTTTAGAAAAAAATAGTGCAACATTAAAGAGCAACAAGGAAAACACTTTTATTTATATGTGTTTGTCATTATGTACTTTTACAACATGGGTGTGTCCATAAAATCTGCTATTGTACATGATATTCCCACTCCCTCAAATTTTATCAGAACATCAGGTATGCAACTGATGCATTTTGCATATATTTCAACAATGAAATATTTAATGGTTCAGCAATCTGCCGTGGCAATAGAGTCTATCAGTGCATTGTCACAATTGTGTGAGCAAGTATATAAAAATACTCACAATAGTGAGGTTTTGGCAAGTGCTTGGAAGGGTTTATTAAATATAAATATCCAATATAAGCAGTACAAAACAAAACAAATCAGAAGAAAAAAAAAACAAGGCATAGTCCATGCCACACATCAACATAATGAAACATGAAATCTGAAAATAATACAAGAGAAACTCAACACAATAAAGATCCTCAAGGTCTGTAATCCATTTATCAGGCCACCACCTTAAGTCCCAAGTCCATGGCTTAAACAACTCAGGATGGTGTTCTCAATTGGACCAGGATTACAAAAAGCCTAGGCAGGGAATTGATGTTATATCATGCACTATGATCATGCAGAAGCCTAGGCAGGGAGCTGATGTCCTCTGTCGGATCAAGATTATGCAGAAACCTAGGCAGGGAGCTGCTGTCCTCTCTCAGACCAGGATCATGTAAAACCTTAGGCAAGGAACTGATGTTCTCTATCAGACAAGGATCAGGCTTGGGTAGGAGGCTGGTGCTGTCCTTTCTCAAACCTGGATCAGGGAAGGGAGCTGGTGATGTCCTCTCTCTGACTTGGGTAGGCTGAAGCTCAGGCTTAGCACTGCTGGCATCCTTGCTGAGACCAGGATCCAGCAGGAGCTTGTGCTCGGTGCTGGTACTCTCCATCTCAGGGTCTGGAGCAGGCATGGGCTTGGTGGTACCCTACTCAGAGTCAGGAGCAGGCTTGTGCTTGGTGGTGCCCTTCTCAGGGTCAGGAGCAGGCATGGACTCTTCTGTTGGCCTCAGACACAGCAACCTTGGCAGGAACACAAGATATTTCTTCTGAGAGTGTGATCTGTTCGGGCTGCTTAACATAATTGTTAAAGATTTGGAGTGGACTTGAGTGAACCACACATCACTCCACTTCTGCCTTACTGCTGAATCCATTTTAAAGGTGGCTAATGCTGTTACAATTGTGTGAGCATGTATAAAAATACTTAAACTAGTGGGGTTTAGGACACAATTGCAGGGAAGGGTTTAAATAAATATAAATATAAATAAAGGCCAGCATTTTACTGTGGCATCATTCGTGTGCTCGCAGTCACAACAACATAGACATTACCTTGTCCATCTCTTGGGTTTGATCGTTTTGATCATAGGAAGCATTAAAAAAACACATCCGGCTCATACTTCCATCTGTCCATCTTCAGGCTTAATCTTACTTGAGTAAAATTTTTGTCTACACTATCCACCTCTACGAGCCACACATAAATATAAGTCTGCAGAACATTCAAGACAAACCCAGTGCCAAATCCATGGCTTGAAAAGTCTTAGAAATGGGAGTCACGTGACCGGGGAGAGGCTGCAAAGCCTTATGTGACCTTTTTGTGGTGTCAGGAACTGGAGTCCTTTTCCAAATATGATATGCATGGAATGCTTTTATCACTCTTCTATGATAACTCAAACCCTAACCCCCAATTTCAAAACTCTGACAGACTTATAATTCTATTAAAACCTTTATTAAATCATCAGAACTACATTTTATCACCCTGGTACATAATTATTTGAACAAAAGCAAACCATCACATGATGTTCCAATGAAACAGAAAGGGAAAAAGAGAGGTGGCGAGGCATGTGCTTTGAAACTGACAGCTAAATTAACTCCCTCTTTGTGTTGCAGTAGGAATTGACTCACATGCCAGTAATTATGTCATAGATAGTTTATTACCAGAAATCTCTTCACACACCCAGATGCCCTCATAACCTTATTATTATAACCTGTCTGTATGTATCATATTTACTCTGTCCGTCTCATCAGTGTAGGATTATAATATGCTGCAAAACATGTAGTACAGATCTAAAAAGTCTGCTAATTCTTATATTTCTATTTTATAATTATATCACCAGTATACAGGATATTGACATGACATGCAAATCCTTGCATCTGAGTGCATTATTTGGGTTTAAAACTATTGAAAATAATTAATAACATATATCATTTTATTCAATAAAAGCAATATAATTTGATCCTATTTTAGGTACGTTATATATTTATAATTTTGCATCTCAAACACTCAAAATGTCAGATGGCCCAACCGTCCGAGCAAATTAACATATTAAGAAAAGTTTTAAATATGGTATTTAAATAGTAAAGAAAATCTAAATAAATGTGATGGCATACTTATGTAGTGATATGAGCAATTTACATATTAATTAATTATTTGGGGCACCACTTAATTTTTTGTTTAGGAATTAAGAAACCTTATTTAGCACACCTTACTTCAGTCTGTTATCTAAAACATCAGGTAGATGAGAGATGTTTATGTGTATGGAGGAGTGAGTGTCTGAAATGAATTTGGATTTACCAGATTAATCTGAGCAATAACCCAGCTTTCTGGCCTTAACTATGGGGTCCTTACAGGAATTTATAAGGATTTAGTCATAAGGCATAAGATTTAGGGATAAGGACAACCTATACCTAAATTATGGCAAATAAGTGTAACTATTCTTAGACTACAAATATGGCTTTACAGAACTCGAGACTCCATGTGAGCTTAACGAAGTGAAGTACCTGCTTGTAGAGCGAGGAGGAAAGTTTTCACCTGTCTCTGGCGACGAGGTGAGAGGAGCGCTTCTGCGCTGGTAAGACGCCTCTGGCTTGGGTCCAATCTGAACGGCGCGTCACGCGCTTCAGGACCAGCTCGGTGAGCGCGTCTGGGTTGGGCCAGAAACTGGCTAATATGCTTGTAGCATGTAGATGGCTCTTGAAGATCTTCGATGATTTGCTCGAGAAGTGGTCGTTCAGAGTTCTCTTGGAAGATTTGAATTGTCTTTTATCGTTAATAAGTAAAGCCGTCTAAGCAAACTTAACGAAACTAAATGAGACTAACACGCTACGACTAATCTGATGGAACGGCTTAAAGTTTAAACAACCTGGAGGCTTAGGCTTCGTGGTTCTTCAGAGATGGTTCATCCAGGTGTTCGGTCGGCAAAGAACTCTCTGTGCGCTGGGGAGGAATCGCTGGCAACGAGCTCTCGCTAGCAACAACTCTGAGAAGAACTCGCAACCCCAGGCGGGGAGCAAGAACTCTCAATGAGTCCTGATGAGGACTCTCAACGAGCTCTGAAAAGAACTCTCGACGAAGAACTTTTATGATAAAGTCGGGCCTTATTTATTGGGCTGAGTGAGTTTAAACCAAAACATATACGTTTTTAGTACTCTTAAGCCAATAGGGCCTCAACTTTGCAATTGCCAGAATTGTCCTTTGTCCCAACCATCATCAATAATTATAAAATGCCATTTGGAATCTGCTAGATCTTGTCAGTAGGAGGGTGGAAGGGGTGTGTGACCCATTTGGTGTGTGCATGTGTGTGTGTGTGTGTGTGTGTGTGTGTGTGTGAGTGACAGAGAGGATAACTCCCCATGTGGGGTTCCTCACAAGAGAGGGGGAGAGAGAGAGAGAGAGAGAGAGAGAGAGAGAGAGAGAGAGAGAGAGAGGAGAG
>JAOVVF010000032.1:7550970-7574289 GCA_028565595.1 Duopalatinus emarginatus | reverse complement strand
ATATAATACATATAATTACATTTGGATTTAGAATTTAGACCAAAATGGAACCTCCCGCACATCACTCACACCTAGGAGCGTAATCTACCTACAGACTTGTTTCTGGGAAGTGGGAATAAGTCCACTTGGACATGGAAAAAAAAAAAAAAACTTGCAGGATCAGGATCAACCAGCAAGACTGGTAGTATGCCATGGCAGTTCCCATAGTTTTTGTACTTTATAGTGTTGTCATGACTATTATTCTTTTTACATTGTTAACCTTTGCTCACTGTGACTAAGATCTGGCCATTCAGTGGTGTGTACTTGCTTCAGTAGAGATGCAGTGTGAGCTAGAACTGCCATGGTATCGACCTGTCAATATAGCAACCACAGACAGGTCATTTCCAATTACCCAGCTGGCGTGGTCTTTACAGGGAGTAGAGGCCAGCTGTCACTCTGAACGCACATGTGTGCGTTTAGTTTCCACTTCAGTTGAAGGAGGTAAAATTGATTTCTGCAGAGCTCCAGGTGGACTAGGATGTATTAAAATGTGTGTGTGTGTGTGTGTGTGAGAGAGAGAGAGACAAAACAGAGGGTACATCCAGATCCTGAGGGGTATTCAATAAAATGAGCTAACTCAATAAGCCAAGCTTATTTTAACAAGCTTGGATAATTTCTGTCAATTTTAGTTCTGCCAAGAAACTAAGTATAGGACTGTGGTTAACTAAAATAGGCATGTTTATGGTATATATGGTGAATCGATATATAGAACAATAAGACCTACCAGTCATTATTCTAGAAATCCAATTGCATTGGTGATCCAAAACAACCAACCACACCAAACAAACCAGTAGGCTACAGTATAGGATATTGTAATGTTTGCTAAAATGTCAACTCATAAGGAATTTAGATATAAATGTGAATATAAATTATTTCACATCAACTTACTGGTATGGCTTGATGTTACCGGCTTAAATGATAAAAGTCAGAAACCATATGAAATTGTATGTTTAAAATATGATATTCCTTGAGGATATTTTAAACATCTAGCTCTCATGTTGTACTCCAACAAATTCTAAAAGCACTATAGCTTAATTAAATGTATGCCTAATATGCATACATACAATATATGGCCAAAAGTATGTGAACACCTGAACCCGGGCAGTGATAGTTCATTGGATGAGACATTGGACTTTTGAAATCCAGTACCACCAAGCTGCCACTAGCCTTTAACCAAGGCCATTTATGTAAATTAGTTAAGCAAAGCAATAGCATAATTGTCTTGAATGTCTTTGAATTCTATAGCATTAATTTTTTCCCTTCACTTAAATTAAGCATAAAAACCGGTGGGATATGACAAATCCCTTGTGCACAAAGCTGTCAAGAATGGAGCTTCCGGATGTGCGAGGGAGTGATGTGAGGCGCTCGGCATGTGTTTTTTAGCTCGCACCTGAGCTATAGTTTCAGTTTCTGGTGGCTCGGTATTGGGGGTTATTAGGCAAATTTTGAGCTGGAGATTTTTAAATGCAAGTGGCAACCCTAGTAACAGACATTTGGTTAGTCGTTTGCTAAAACAAGACAGCATGTGTTTCATTTTTACACAAGTTGACAACACTCTGGATCACGTTTATACCAGTGTGGCTGACGCTCACGAAGTCACACAGCACCCCCACCTTGGACAGTCCAACCGTCATCAAACTTCATCAAATTGTGATGCCCACAACAAGACTGGAGTGCGCTTGCTGCCCAAACTTCCACCAATTCTCAGACCAGCATCGACACAAACACCAACTCTATCCTGAAACATATCAACAGCTGTGTGGACAGTGACTCAAAAATGATTAACAAAACTTCCCCAATCAGAAGCCCTGGATGAACAGAGAGGTTGACTTTCTGCTCAATGCCACTTTCAGGTCTGGAGATCTTGGGGCATTAAGCTTAGCCAGAGACAACTTGAAAACAGGTATTTCCGGGCTAAACACTGCTACAAACAGTGGATTGAAGAGCTCTTCAATTCCTGACCTTGGCATATGTGGCAAGGCATACAATCACTAACTGATCACAAACTGCCCAACATTGCATCCCCCCACCAGTCTACTTCCCAAGTCTACAAAGAATGCCATTTCCACAACACTGCACACTGCACTGACATCATCATAACTTGTATGTAAGAATCCTTCAGCTCAGCATTTAACACAATGAATCCCTCCATGCAGATTGGCAAGCTTAGTCAGCTTGGTTTCAGCGCATCTCTTTATAATTGGATTCTGGACTTCCTAACTGACAGACACCAGTTTGTTAAGTTAGACAATCTCTTCTCCTCGTCTATCACTCTGAACACTGGTGTGCCACAAGGCTGTGTACTGAGCCCTCTCCTGTACTCCCTGTTGACCCATGACTGCTTTCCCATTTTTGGCTTTAACTCAAGTTTGCAGATGACACCATGGTGATTAGCCTGATCAGAGGTGACGATGAGACAGCCCACAGGGAGGAGGTGCAGCACGTAACTTCTTGGTGTAAAGACAACAACCCAGAAAACCAAGATCACTGTTGACTTCACAAGGGTTAGGACCAAAGCAGCCACCCCCATTTACATCAACAGAGCTGCATGTGTCTGCCTTCAAATTCTATGGCATCCACATCTCTGATCATTCTTGGGTGCTTAAACTCCTCTGCTGCTGTCCAAAGGCACAACAAAGTCTATATTTTCTACAGTGCCTTAAAAAAATCTCACCTGAATCTTAGGCTACTGCTGGATTTTTACTGCTATACATTTGCTCTAAAATGTCAAGGTAGATGACTGCACTGTGTTTAGTCTTGCTATAACACAGTAGATCAACACCAGCAGAGGACATTGCTCCTCAAACCATCACTGCACACTGGACCTCAAGCAACATGGATTCTGTGCTTCTATGCTTTTCCTTCAGACACTGGGACCTTATTTTCCAAATGAAATGCAAATTTTACTTTCATCTCAAAACAGGACAGGACCACTGAATGACAGTGCTTCTGATGTTGTGTCTAGGTCATGAGTGGCTTGACATAAGAAACGTGTCAGTTGTAGCCCATGTCCTGGATACGTTGTTGTGTTGTCACTCTTGAAACACTGACTCCAGCCGCAGTCCACCCCTTGTCCCACAAATTCTTGAATGGCCTTTTCTTAACAACCCTTTCAAGGGTGTAGTTATTACTGTTGCTTGTGAACCCTTTTCTACCATAAACAAAAGCATCTAACAAACAATCCTTTTTCTAGTGTGTTTTGGGAAACACACTTTTTTTTCAATGCAGGAAGTAAAGTTATTGCCTCTTTTTTCCTGCATGCTAATCTATCGATTGTTTAAAAGTATGTATTTATTTATTTAAAAGAATTTATCTACACATATGCCAAAGTATTTATATTCAATTACTCTTCCCATGTCAAATCACTTCAGGATTGTGATTTTAAAAGTATTAAGATCAATGTTACATCATCTGGAAAAAAAGATTTTGTTTTTTCAACCTTTAAAAGGAGAAAAAGCAAATTGTAATGTATTAAATGAGTACTACAGTTTTTCACTGCAGCACCAATGTGGACAGCTGAGCAGTACAAAATTATGTCATTAGCAAAAGGGTGAATTTGTACAATGGACAGTTAAAAGTGTTTAACATCATCCTCACACAAGTTTCAGCTTTCTATAATGAGCCTCAGGTGGTGCAGGCAATCAGGCTTGGAGCTCTGCAGGTGGAAAGTTTAACTATGTCAATTGGAGGCTCTCTGGTGGCCCCTAGTGGCCACAGATGTGACAGAACCCCCCCCCCCCAAGCGGCTACCTCCAGGAGCCTTCTTTCTCTGGGCCTAGCAGGCTTACAAGGAGCAAGGCTTACAAGGCTTGTTGGGGAATCTGCGATGGAATTCCTCGATATGCAGTGGATGCAATAAGCCAACTATATTCCTCAGGTCCATATCCTTCCCAAGCCACTATGTCCTGGGTACACCCCCGTCTGTGCCTGAGTTTGTGAGCTCTCTGACCATGTAGGTGGCCTCACCTTCAACCTCCACTGGTCTGGGCAGCTGTGGTTTTATCTTGAAATGGGTGGGAGGGTAGTGAGATGTGCCCAGGTGATGAGTCAGCTCCGGAGGTGAGTGGGAACAAAAAGCAGGACAGGAGTATATTGGCTGGGGCCCCGAGAAGTCCCATGTGATAGCATGGAGGAATTTATGGCATGAAACTATGGGTTGCACAATGTTTGTGTTTTCCTTTTCGTGGATACAAGACAAGGTGTCAGCTTTCCCATTTTTAGAACCTGGACGATAGGACGTCAAGAAGTTGAATCCCGCGAAGAACATCGACCACCAGGAAGGGGAAATGGCACCCTTCAGCCAATGCCTCTATTCCTCTAAGGTCGGTTTGACTGCCAAGAGCTCCCTGTCCCCTACACACACTTGGTGCCAAAGCCAAACCATATGGCATGACGCAATATTCAAAGTGGCCAGAGGTGGTGCTAAAAGCTGTTTTCCTTTACAAGAGACAAGTGGAAAGGGATAAGTGTACCTGATGGTTACTTTGTTGAGGCTCCGATAGTCAATACAGGGACAGAGACCTCCACCTTTCTTCTCTACGAAAAAGAAGCCTGCAGAAGCCGGCAAGGTGGAGTGCCTAATGTAACCGGCAGCCAAAGCCTCCTTTATATAGTCTTCCATGGCTTGTGTCTCTGGAATACACAAGGCATAGATCTTGGGGGTTAGGGTTAGGTACAACTAGGCAACAGATCTATCTTGCAAGCGTATTCCCGGTGAGGGTGCAAGCCGTCGGCTTTCTTCTTGCTAAACACATCCCTATACTTATGATAGCAATTGGGAATAATGATTGCATGATTGATCTGTCAGCTCTCAATGGTGGTAGAATGGACATGGATGGGCTTGACCAGGTGACAATGGCTAAAGCAGTGCTGGGACCAGGCTTGGATCTCCCACTTATTCTGAGAAATAAGTGGGTCATGGCAGCTCACCCATGGTAGGCCCAGGATGATAGGGTGGTTAGGAGAGTGGGTGACAAGCAACCTGATGTCCTCTTGGTGAGGATGCCTACTGTCATTTTAAGTGGAGGTGTTCTGTGGGTAACGCTGTCACCTCCTATCAGTCCCCCATTAATGACTCTTAATTGGAGCTGGTGTTGGAGCTCCACAGCTGGAATGTTAAGTGCCTTCAGGGTAGCTTGGTCAATGAAGCTCCCAGCTGCCCCCGAATCTACAAGGGCGGGGAGAAAGAAAGTCTTGTTCAGGCAGCAAATCTGAACATGAACTTTAAACTCTGTACATAATAGTGAGGGGAATGACTCACCACATTAGCTTGGGTAGCTGGAGTGGCAGGGCTTACTGGATGCACCAGACAGCTCTCTCACCATGACCATCTTCACCACAGTAAGAACAGTGTCTAAATCTGGATGGGATAGTCCCAACACCATGGGTTCAGGCTTCTGTGGTCACGGAGAATCCAGGCTTTCTCGGGGCCTGGTCTGGAGAAGATTTTCCAGCAGAATGGCAATAAAGTTCAGCTGCCATCAATGTCAACAAGCGTTATCATGTCATCATGGCAGGCTAGTTCATGCCGTACATCGGGACCTTGATGGAAGAATACTTTTAATGCTGGCTCATTCCATCTGCTGGCAGCTGCTATGATCCAGAATTCCAGGGCAGACTCGACCATGCAGCGACCATGCAGCGATTTGCCTGCAACAAAGTTCGTAATCGCTCACCGGTATCCCAGCCCTCAGCAGGATGATAAAATCTTTTGGAGCTCCACAGCTGGAATGTTAAGTGCCTTCAGGGTAGCTTGGTCAATGAAGCTCCCAGCTGCCCCCGAATCTACAAGGGCGGGGAGAAAGAAAGTCTTGTTCAGGCAGCAAATCTGAACATGAACTTTAAACTCTGTACATAATAGTGAGGGGAATGACTCACCACATTAGCTTGGGTAGCTGGAGTGGCAGGGCTTACTGGATGCACCAGACAGCTCTCTCACCATGACCATCTTCACCACAGTAAGAACAGTGTCTAAATCTGGATGGGATAGTCCCAACACCATGGGTTCAGGCTTCTGTGGTCACGGAGAATCCAGGCTTTCTCGGGGCCTGGTCTGGAGAAGATTTTCCAGCAGAATGGCAATAAAGTTCAGCTGCCATCAATGTCAACAAGCGTTATCATGTCATCATGGCAGGCTAGTTCATGCCGTACATCGGGACCTTGATGGAAGAATACTTTTAATGCTGGCTCATTCCATCTGCTGGCAGCTGCTATGATCCAGAATTCCAGGGCAGACTCGACCATGCAGCGACCATGCAGCGATTTGCCTGCAACAAAGTTCGTAATCGCTCACCGGTATCCCAGCCCTCAGCAGGATGATAAAATCTTTTACAGTCTGCAGTAAAGTTGTTATAGGAACGTGCCTGCTCACTCGTGTACATCCACACAGCCGTGGCCTACTCTAAAGCCCTGCCGTTTAATAATCTGATCACCAAGGCGATCTTCTATTCACCAGCCAATGCATTTTGGGCAGAAAAAAAGTTCACACTTGGGGAGAAACCATTGGCATTGCTGGGGCATACCACTATAGCACTCTGTTAGCGGAATGGGAAGGTGCTCCTTTTGCACAGTGCTGGCCTGACCCTGCTGTTCCAGTGTTTTTAAGACTTGGACAACTTGAGACCTCCTGGCCCTTGCTTATTTTTACCAAGTCTTCACCAATCACATATGAGATATTGTACACATCTTCAACATTTAGCTCAAGTTGCTCTTTCTCCAGGGCAGAAAACAGAGCTTGTTGAAACTCAGTGAATTCTGCTGTTTCCATAATTCAGCAGGTCAACCTGTAAGGACATCCTCACACAAGTTTAGGAAACAAGAGCAGTTTCATTAAAGTTGCATACTTAAACTAAAAAAAAAAATGCACAGAGCAACTTAGAGCAACACTGTGGCACTGGGGAGGTCTAAAGAAACACAAGAGGAATACAGGAAACAGACCATAAAACACAACAAACATAGGCAACGTAATAGACTAGAGAAAAAAACACTAGGCAGGAACTAGGATGCACAAACATAAGGCAAAGTCACACTGATGATAAAGCATAGGAGTTGACCTGCAGAGAACTCCAGCCAGAATGCTCCTTTTCAAGAGGAGAGGAGAGCTAAATTGCAGCTCTTCATAATGAACCTCAGGTGGTGCAATCAAGCTTGGAGCTCTGTGGGTCCTTGGGGACACCTTTATTGATTGGTAGTAGTTCTGACATACTTTGCACAGTTGAGGGTGAAGGCTCAATTAGGCACGGAAAAGGAGTCACTGTTTGCTTCGACATTTAGGTTGCTCCTTAAGACTCAGAAAGTAAGCTGCTCTGGGCAGCTCTCTAATTCAAGTGCTCAGAAGATTTACTTAAATTAATTTCATTTACAAAACAAGTAGTTTGAGTAAACCATTAAAAATGATTATTTAATTTGTGACAGTTAAATAGGCAAACTTTAAAGAGGTGAGCAAATTACAAATGGAAAAATTAAACAAACTTTAATTAAGACAAACAATGAGACAAAGACAAAGAAATTAGCAGATTCAGAGTATTTATGTATTTTATCAATTATCAATAATTAGGCCTTTCTTCTTGTGTTTTCTCTCCTTTCTCTGGTTTGTCTGTGGTAGAATATATAGAGACCCCTTTTTTAGGGCAAAGCTAAGGGGCATGGACCTTTACATATGAATATGCAAATCTGTTTATTCATCTCACATAGTTAAAAACAATGAGCTTGCACATGATGTTACCTTCCTATTCACCAGAAAATTTCACATACATTATGGTTTAAACATTGTGATACCTACATTGTTACAATATCTTAATATATGATTAACTAACTATCTAGTTCATTAATACAATTAATACCTGGTCACATCTGTGAGATTTACACCAATGCCAATGTACTGACGACAGCAACACATAAAATTAGAAAATATTATCATCCTAGCCACTGCAGAATGGAACCCACATCATTGACTAGGACACTGACTGGGTGATGTTCCTGGAGCAACCAAACAGCATTTACAAATTTAATAGTTTGAATGCAGCAGAGACCATAAAGGACATTCAAAAAGGATTGGTTGATTCTTGTTACACTAACCCCCATTGTATTGTCACAGGTTATTGAATCAATGAAAACAAACCACTTACAGAGTGATCCTAGCAAGTATACAGCAGCCAAGGGCCTTCAACTCAGCTGGAAAGCCAAGAACAGTTTCCTTTTGATCAATAGAGGAACCTCTGATAGACGTCCCTCTACAATAACTTCAAAATAAAGCATCCTGCCAACTATGAAGGATGCAGCATAATATGTTGCATGTCACTGCCAAATAAGCTGCAATCATCATATTAAGTTTGCAGAAAAGGATCCTGCCAGAAATGGGAGAAAAGCAGCTATAGCTGAGCTAAAGCTTGAAGCAGAGCAAAATCTCTGTTTCTGTTTATTTTACATTTTGTAGGCTATACTGGGACATTAACACATACAGCACAGGCATATTTACAACCAAGATGGTAAAGCATTAGGCCTACTTAAATAAAACAAACACAAAATGTTGTGACTCCCAAGTTGGTTTGATTTTTGTTGAAAGGACGAAATGCCTCTACTTATCATTTGGGTTTCTCCCAGAAGATGAGAGTAGACTCCCACATTTCTTTAACCATCAGCCTCAGTACAAGCTCTCCCCAGGGCTGATTGTTGAGCCAATTACTCTATACCAGACAAGCTTAACCTGTGAGGGTTATGTCTCCACCATATCTTTCTTCGGGTATGTTATTAGATTAAAGAGGGTTCTCATGGATCAGGAAAACGTGTTGGCAAAGGCCTACCACTAGTACTTTCAAACACCAGTGTTTCCCTGGTTTTCCTTTCTATCGCTATCAGAGTTTCATCCAAAAGAAAGAGCCCAAGAAACTCAGGTGGAATCATGCAGCAGATGGAATCATGTAGTCATTTTCCACCCATCCTACAGCATCAAGACTCCTTCAGCCTCTTTATTATGGAGGTGGCCTGTCACAGAATTAAGGAAAGAAATCAAAATGAATCTTGTTGCCTTGTTTTTATGCAAGTCACTTGCAGAACTACACCAAATTCAATAGGGAGCAGGCAAGTTGGCCCTCATTGTATTGAGATACTGCCTGGGGGAGGCAAGGCCCTATTATGTTTTTTATAGACCACAAGAACCATGAGTATCTCAAAATGGCCAGACATACATTTTTTGTACCTCATGCTCTTATAAGCAGACTGATTATATGGACACATGGCTTCCCAGCTGTGGGCCATCAATGCACCAATAGAAGTCACAACCTGTTAAGAGCAAGATCCGGTTGGGCAAATATGCCACTGTCATAAAATGTACCAACTGCACCTAGGCAAAATTTCAATGCACTGGCATCACAGTATCCCTTGTCACACCTGGCCATGGACTTTATTACAGATTTACCAATGCCCACGGTGATCATGCTGATCATTTTTCTAAGCACTGAGGTTTATTATACGACTTGGCCTATATTTTATTCGAGGCTCATAGATAAAAGAACATATTAGCTATATCGATCAGCTATAACATTAAAACCACAAGACCATATTAATCAATGCACAAATTGATTATCTTGTTACAATGGCACTTATCAAGGCAAAATAGACATCTTATAGTTTTATACAGTATATAGCAAGCCATATACTGGATATAAAGATCACTTGCTGAGAGTTTACTTTGTTAGAGTTTTAGAATTTCTTCATAGAGAATTTCTACATAGATGACAGGTGATTTCTACATGGTGTCAAAAATGACACAATAAAAGGGTTTGATATTAATTTTAGCTCTCTATTAATTTGGCTGTAGCTTTCTTTATTGAATGTTTTAGACTGGCACTTATATTCACTCCAGACAGCACAGACAGAACATTCATGAGGCCCATTAGGCCTAACAATGAGATTTGTAACTACTGATGTGAAGCTCACAAATGAGACCATATCTTTTTTTAAACTTTCCATGCAGTCACCTAATTGGCCAGACCCTGATCTGTGACATGACTGGCTGGAATTTGACTGGTGTTCTTGCATAGCTCTGTGATGGGTGAGTAGGCTGTGCTAATAAGGCAGAAAGCATGTGATGTCTATTTGTCTCTGATTAGAAATGCCTCTGATATGCCACCACACTCTGGTATAAAATAAACTCTTTAATGAGAATCCAGAAGAGATGAAAGAAATTAAATGAGGAAAGGGAGACATGGAAGATTTTTGGAATTACTGCATTTTACTATACAAATTATACGTTCAGGTTTCAATTGTTAGTTATTACATTTTTACTATATTTTACTAATTTTACTTTAGTTATATCATTACATTTTACTAATTTTGCTACAGTAAAAGAACACACACACACACACACACACACCTTTAGTTTAGCAGCATATGACTGGATCTGAACAGAAAATATAGCTCTATACACTGTAAAATTCATCTATATCTATTAGCAGTCACATCATCAGTTTAGAGCTTCTAACTTGGTACGAACCAGCTGCCAGCTGGTTCAAGATAGCCAATCAGCTTTCAGCTTTCTAACCAGGTACCATGTAAACCCATCTTATAGCTGGTTAGATAATCAATTCTGGCATATTAAGTGATTTTCTAAGTTAAAATTAAGTGAAAATATCCTCTACAGGGAACAAACAAACATCTTTTTTTTTTTAACAAAAAGTAGTGCACCATTTCAATTTATTTGTTGAGTTTACCTTGTTGAGAAAACAAACAAGCAAATAAACAAACAGCCCCATAACCCTGTAGAGGACATGGTAACTTCTTTTTACTAAGAAAATCAATAAACATGGAATCCGTAGAAACCATAAGATTTTATCTGTAATGGTTTTTGTGCTATGGGCATCAACCCTACAGGAAAATTGTAAATGAATAAAGTGTCTGTCAAAAGTTAGGACATATATATATATATATATATATATATATTAGAACTATAAAAGGAGGACATACAGAATCATGCAGTGATTGTTCGCTATTTTAGATTTTTGTTTTTAAAAAATGTTGCAGTTTGCTCACTCTCTGTTTCCTCAGGGAGTTGAGAGTTTAAATTATTGTCCATAGAACTGAAGAGCATGCACACAAATTAAGATCTTGTTGCTGAGAAACACCTAGATTGGGGGGATATAAACTTTGTTTGGTAGATTATTTCTTTGTTGTAACAATGTTTCTTGGCAATAAATCTTATACTGTTGGAAAGCTTGTTAATTTCCCTTTTAAATGTTGCCACAGTTATAAGGAACATACATTTGTGGGATGAGCAATAGAGCTAAGTATGTGGGTTGCACCCAGACTTGGAAGCACCTGTGAGCATGGGTATTGCTACAGTGGTCAGTAGGTGTCTACTCCAAGAATTAGCATGTCACATTTGACTGATCTGGATGAGGCCAGTGCGATAGGGCATCTTCAAGCTGGTGTTCTGCAAAACTAATTTGCGGCTTTGTTTGGAGTGAGCCCTATGACCATCTGCAAATTGAAGGGCAAGTTTCATATAACGAGGGATGTCAGAGACAGGCCGCGAAGTGGGCGTCCCAAGAAGACGACACCTCAAGAAGATTGTTTCCTCACCCTGTCAGCACTTGGCTGACGACTCTCTGCCCACCTTGTCTCTAGTTTGCGAGCCCTCAGCCCGAATGGTCCCAGTTGCACTGTTTCCTTGTAGAGCTGACTGGTGGTGAGGCAGAAGTGGCATGGGGGAGGTAGTTGAGCCACTGGCGCAGCAGATCATTCAGAAGGATGGTCATGGTGATCAGAGTGTTGAGGTGTGGAATCGTCTCGACAGGCAAGTTTGGTCAAAACTTCCAGGTGTACAAATAATTGATTATTAAAAACGTATTATTATTATTATTAATAATAATTAAAATAAATAAATAAATAATATATAAATATGTAAGTATTTAAAAGGTGTTTTGCATCTTTTTTTTTATATTTTACACAGAGGAATTTGACCTCTGCATTTAACCCAGCTGTGCATTGAAACACATAAAACCAGCTTTTTTTGTTGTTGTTGTTCTTGGGTGTCCTATCTGTAGAATAGAATAGAAACTTTGTTATTATACTCAGCAGCAGTATACAATACTGTTAGATGGATATTTATATAGGAACAGTAACATTTATCTGTAAAAGCTGAAGAATAAATTGTAATATAGATTATGGATTAACAGTTATAAAACTGGTTGTATCCACATTCATGAAGTTGTCTCTATATTTTGACAATTATATGCCTACCTCTTCCAGAGTGTTCCTGTCTTGGCTAGATACTGCTTAGAGCCAGTGCTAATTCAACCAACAAAAGGAATCTGTGCCATTCCTGTACATGTCTAGGTTTTGTCTGTATGTGTGTTTCTTGCTACTGGGATGTTTTAAAGAGAAAAAATTGACAAATCTGTTATGTCTCAACATCATATGTGCCTTCCTAGTTAGCAGAAGTTACATGCAGCATTTTTCTTTTAATCTAATATACTGCTGATCTTAATTATAAACTTTAGTCAGTAATAAAGATGGAAAAATATAGGCCTAAATACAAAAGCTGAAGGGACCTTACTGAAAATTAAGACAACCCTAAGACTTCTGACTTTTGCTATCTTAAAATATTAAAATGAATACCAGTCACTGCTTTTACACATCTGTATGCCTAATGGAAGTTCAGAAGCAGCTAAACATCCAGGAGACTGAATTTAATGTGAGAGACCATGAATCAGAAAAAAGGTCACTTTGACCTCAGACACATAAATCACTTTCAAAGACCAGGTGGAGATGACATGCTAAAAGCAAAAGTGCATGCCTGTCATGGCAGTGTCTGTAGGGGGTTACATTAGCAAGAATCCTAGCCATTAAAACATTAAAACTTCCTGAAGAGTCAATGGAAGCCTTGTGACGCATAAAGAAAGGCTAAAACCTCTAATGCTGACTAAAGCTGAAAGACAGACAGGGAGAAGACATCACCCAGTCAGTCATTTATTAATCTCTTTGAAACTCCCATCATCTGCACACCTGTCAAGCTGAAATCTTTGACTTTGGAAGAGATGTTGCCCACCATTTTGTATTCAGAAGGCACTGGTAAATAGGAGATATTGCAGTCTTATCCTGCTATTATTTTATTTGTACTAAGGAAAAATACCAACACTGATAGAAACAAAACAGAACTAAACATTATTTTCGTTTGTTTGTTTGTTTTTCTTTCTTTCTTTCTTTCTTTCTTTTTGTTTCTTTCTTTCTTTCTTTCTTTCTTTCTTTCTTTCTTTCTCAATTCCCCCCTCTTTTATTTTCCTCGTTTCCCATCTTTCTTAAATTCATTTCCATTTTTCTGAGTGATCTCAAATCCAAAAGATCAGACCTTTTCGTTTTTCTGATGTTTGAACATTAAGTAAAGTTCTTGTCTTGAGTGAGTGAAAATACACAATATATAATATAATTAAATCTCATTTGAGACTTTTGCAAACTATACAGTATTCTGCTTGATCATGCAGTATAAGCATTGATAAGACACCTCTTTGAGTTGATGAGATGAGTTCAAAATAAGACTTGACCAAATATATTGATATATAATATCGAACTCATGACCAAATTTATTGCAAAGAATAAACAGTTCTATACCAACATTAGTGAATACATCTGAGGCTTTATCGCAAGAACAATTTGTTGAACATTTACAGTAACACAAATATAATCAGAAAGCTGAGACTCTAAAAACCATGAACCATGAACTCTAAAACCATGAACATGTTTTTTTTCCCCCTGTAAATATTTGCCTGCACCATTTCTATGCTTATGTTCAGAGAAGCTTCAGTAAGCCATCTGTGAAGGCTTTACTGTTAATCCTCTGAGTTTATCACCTGTAAATGTGCTTGTTGTTTCTGATCCTTGTTTGAATGCTTTAATTCTTGTAGTTGAGGCAATAGAACAGTTGTTAATTATTTAAACCAAGGGTTCCCTAATGTCTTTGGCAAATGAGTCCAAATGGACATTATAAATTTTCTGTGGCGCCAATCCTTGACAACCCTGCATCTTTTGTAAATTCTAGTTTTTAAGTAAGGCTACAGTAACCTTTAAACATTTTATTTTGCAGATACACTGAAAAAATAGCCTGTTGAACATTGATTGCACATAAAGTTATTATTTACTCAAAATGATGCATTCATGTATTCATGCATAGAACATGATAATGATTGAATGAAGAATACTTACACTTCAGACCAAACATAAGTCATCCAAAAAACAATAAAAAACAAACAAACAAATTGGTTCCACGAATAATGACTCAGGGGGGCTGAATACTTTTGCACACTGTACTTTTCAGCTTTTTGTTTGTAAAAAATGTTTTGAATCATGTATAATTTTCTTTCCACTTCACAATTGTATACCACTTTGTGTTGGTCTTTCACATTAAATTCCAGTGAAACATATTTATGTTTGTGGTTGTAATGTGACAAAATATGGAGCAAAAATACTTTTGCAAGCCACTTTAGATAAATAGATAGATAGATAGGTAGATAGATCCATTGAGTAGCACTGATGATGCGCTTAACTGATGATCACTCAATTCAATTCAGTACCCCTATTATATTGTTTATGATAATGTTTGTATCAGGCATAGGCAACATGGATAGTGTTAGCATTTCAGTAATAATTAGGGTTCACAGAGTTTTATTTTTTTGCTTATTCATTCTTTTACGATACTTCACTGCATAAAATGCAGCATAAAACATCACACAGCAAGTGAGAGAAGACTGCCTAGTAAGAGTCTATTAATGCATAGCCCAACAGCAGGGATCAAGCAATAATCTGCAATGTCACCACATACACTGCATGCACATGACCCAAGCCTAATAACTTTACCAAAAGGCATTTTTTTCCACTTTATTTCACCCTCTATTGAGCCCCATGTGCAGTGTGTTAAAACTGATTTATCTGCAGAAAAGGAGTCTTCATTGACGGTTTTGAAAACAAATGCCTCTGCCCATCTTTGTGTGCCTTTTTGAAGGCTAAATAAACATTGGCATTGTGCAGATGAAAAAATATTTCAAATAAAAATTGAAAAAATAAGACAATATATTTAGTATTTGGCTATAGTAAAAAGTCATGTACAGATATTTGTCTGTTTTTTGGGTTGGAGCTACTTGGGACAACAATTTATTGGTTATTTTATCTTATTTTCTAGCTTATTCTTTTGTTTTGACAGAAAAATGCATAAAAGCTAGAATTGTGCAACACCCTAATCCAATGGGATTTGGCACATCAAACCGGGTCTTTTCTCTAATCTTTCTCTGTGTTATGTAGATATACACTCTCTTCTTGTCAATTTCTTTTACCCCTATGTGGGGCTTTAGTTTGCAGAGGACTTGTGAGCGTTTTATACCGTCCCCCCACCTTCCTGAGCACTTTGTTTCTAATTCCACCTTCTGGCATGGATGAGTGAACACATAAGCTTCTGCAGATTTTAGAATATAGAAGTTAAAAAAAAGAAGAAACAGCAGAAAGTTAGTAGTCCTGCTTTGACAGTTGACGTCCTCAGTTGAACTCAAGCACAGACTCTGTGTGATAGCAGAGAAATAAAGTGTGGAGATGAAAAGGTTCACTGGTGACTCTACCTTGAACTGCACACTAATTTGCATCCACTGTTTAATGATAATTTTGATGACTGCGCTCAGCAAAAAAACTAAATTGATCGGCATCTCCAAATTGGCCACCAAAACCACTCCTTTACCAGAGATTTAACGCCTGCTTTTGGGAAAATTGCACACACCTGCAGCAGCCCCAGAGAGATGATATATAAACCGTGTGCAATCATTAACATTGTGAAGTAACACTATATGACCAAAGTATGTGGATACCTGACTATCAAAGGCAAATGTGGGCCTTTACAAACTTGTCTTTGCAGTATTTCTCTAGTATTAGAAGTTTGTCATTGGAACCACAGGGGCCAACCATTTTCCAGCATGACAATGTCCATGTGCAAGGTACGTATGAAAGGACTTAAATAGCCTTCACAAAACCCTGACCTAAACATCAATGAACACCTTTAAGATGAATTTGGGAGCCATCTCTGCACCAGGCCTTCTCAACTGACATCTGTGTTTGACCTTAATATTGCTCATGGGGCTGAATAAAACAAATTCCCATATCCATGCTCCAAAGTCCAACATTCCCAAAACAGGGAATGTTGTTATAGCCACAGTGCAGTTGGCCCACATCACAATTCAAGTGGCAGGTGCAGTTATAGTGCTTACATTTGTTAATTGCATGGTACACATAGTGAGCTTCTTCAAAGATGAAAGACAACTATTTACCTACTTTGCTTGCACACAGAGGAATTTGACCTCCGCATTTAACCTATCCATGCCCAAACCACGGTACCCAGGGAGTAGTTGGGGAGGTTAGATGCCTTGCTCAAGGGCACCTCAATCATGTTTTGCCCTGGGTGGGGATTGAACCCACGACCTTCTGGTCATTAGACCAGTTCCCTAAACACTAGGCCATGGCTGCCCCATAGACCACTTCCCTCTTAGCAGCAGAATAGGTATAACAGTGTTTTCCAGTTTGGACAGTCAAATGTGATAATATATGTGTATCATTAGTCAAATCTCTGTTGAGATTGTGTGTGTTCAGTTCAGACTCTGATTGTTGAGGAGTCTGACAGCTTGAAAACACTGTTGCAGTCTGGATGTGAGTGCCTGCAAGCTTTGGTACCTTTTACCAGACAGTAGGAGGCTAAAAGTGTGTGACAGGTGTGTATGTAATCATGCACAATGCCGGTTGATATGCAGATGCAGAATGTGATGATCTCAGTTCTCCTCACAATCCTCTGCAAGGACTTGTTATCCAATACGGTGCAATTTCCAAACCAGTGATGCAGCTGCTCAGGATGCTCTCAATGGCTCCTCTGTAGAATATGGTGAGGATGGGAGGTGGAGGATTGTACTTTCCTCAACCTTAGACCTAAGGTAGAGACACTTTTGGGCCTTCTTGTCTACAGAGCTGGTGTTGAGGGACCAGGTGAGATCCTCTGCCAGGTGAACACCATGGAATTAGGTGCTCTTGACGATCTCCACAGTGGAGCCATTGATGTTCAGTGGAGAGTGATCATGCCTTGTTTTTCTGAAGTCAACAACCATCTCTTTAGATTTGTCCATGTTCAGAGACAGCAGTGACCAGTCCGTTAGCCATTCCACTTCCTCTCTGAATGCTGACTTGACGTTCTTGCTGCTGAGACTCACCACTGTCATGTGTGAACAATTGATATGGTTCAAGCTGTGAATTGCTGCACAGTTGTGAGTCAGCAAGATGAACAACAATGGACTGAGCAAACAGCCCTGGGGGCCCCTGGTTTCATCCAATCCAGACTGACTGAGTTCTCCCAATCCAGGGGGGTGAGTGCTAGGTGAAGGTTTGTGTTTATTGTGTCATCCATTTAGTAGTTGGGCTGATACAAAAACTAGCCTCTCAAAGCACTTTATGATGATGGGCATGAGCGAAATGAGATGGTAGTCATTGAGGCAGGACACTGAAGACTTCTCAGGCATGGGAATGATGGTGGTTGCCATGAGACATGTTGGAACAACAGTGCTGCTCTGGGGGATGTTGACAATATTGATCTGTCAGCTGGTCTGCACATTCCCTGAGTACTCACCAGGAATCTTGTCTTGTCTGGTTCAGCAGCTTTTCGTGGTTTAACTCTGCGTAGGTTTTATCACCTGATCATTGGAAGGAGGGGTGGTCTTCCTTGCTAACACGTCATTCTGTGCCTTGAACCGAGCATAGGAGGTGTTTAGCACATCTGGAAGGGAGCCATCACTGTCACAGACAGATGGTGTAGTGCTGTAGTGTGTGATAGCCTGGATACCCTGCCACATGCACTGTGTGTCACCATTGTCTTTTGTTGTGTCTTTTGTTGTAGACAATTATGCCTTTGCTGTTCTTAGGGCTGCCTTGTCCTCTGCTTTAAGTCTTAAACCTTCAGCAGAGCATGCACCTCTGCCTGTGGACGTGTGGTGATTGTCTTGGAGCCAGTGATGACAACTAGCCGTGGCCGAGTGTTTAGGGAATCAGGAGGTCCCAGGTTTGATCCCTGTACAGGGCAAGACATGACTGAGGTGCCCTTGAGCAAGGCATCTAACTTGTCTAACTGCCCCCCACTCCAGGTAAGTGTGTTCACTGCCCCTATTGTTCATTGGTGTGCGTGTTTCACTGCATTGATGGGTTAAATGCAGAGGTCACATTCCTCTGTGTACAAGCACAGTAGGCAAAACGTTCACTTTCACTTGTCGATGTAGCAGGTTACTGATGACATGTGTTCCTCCAACTTTGTGGTGTTGCCTTGGTTGCATCCGCTCAAAACATTTGCCAGTCAGTGAGCTTAAAACAGTCCTGTCATGCAGAGATGGCTCCTGCTGGCCAGGTTTTCACCTGCTTCAGGACCAGTTTTGATAATCTGACAAGCAGTCTGTATGCCAGAATTGCCATAACAGAGATCTGAGTATCCGAGTATCCATTAAATTTGGATGATCCTCTACCCTCTACACTATCAGAAAGCACAGTTAGATATGGTATTTATTCCTGCTGTCATTTTGTATGTACCTACTGTAATTATTGTCGGTGCCCTCATGTGGAATTTTAACAGCTGTAGGGAGGCAGCATGCAAGGAGCAACACAGCAAATCTGAGCAGTTTTTAATCATTTGTGATCCTTTTATGTTGATCCTTCTAGAAGCTTTACTATAAGTTAATTTTGTCCATTTATGTTATCAACTAACGTTTTATATATATGTTGCGGTTATGAGCATGTTATAGTTTATCATATAGTTATCATAGTGTCTTGCAACTGCTTACCTTTCCAGTTGCACTGTTAAGCCATCCTTTGTTACATTTAGATATTTGGTGGAGATTTCTTAGTTTGTCTTACTTAAACCATCGCATGAATGATCCTATTCTTGAAACAGTCACTCTGTGGGCTTGCAGCTGCAACAGTTGTAGATGTCATTGTCAATGCAGTTAGATAATGGCAACAAAACCAAAATGGGACATCTTTCAACTCATTTCTATTCTTAGTGAAAAATAGTCACCAGGTGAGATGTCAGCAAAAGGGCAGGTCCAGACAGAGTTTCTGGAAGGACAATAAAGCTCTGTGGTAACTAGCAGAGGTCTTCACAAACATATTCAACCTTTCACAAAAAAAAAAAAAAAAAACGTTTTAAAAGAACATTTTAAAAGAATGTTTTAAATCTTCTGAAGTCATCCCAAAGAAATCTTCCGTGAAACGTCTCAATGCCACCATTGGCACTAACACTGATGATCATGAAGTGCTTTGAGAGACTGGTTCTTTCCCAACCCAATGGATCAGTTTTCCTACTGACCAAATGGCTTCATGAAGGATGTACTGACCTGCCAAATCTGGACACTGTTTATGCCAGCTGATTAAAAAAGATGGCTGACAGCATTAGAGACACATCACACCCTGGACACTGATTATTATTATATATAGAAACAGCTTCTTCCCAAAAATAATGTTTCAATAATTCAATAATGGCATGTAAATTTCTTTCTGGTGGTAGCAATAAAACATGGACATTCACTTCCATGATTCATGTTTTCTCTATCACTCAATTTTATATTGATATTTAGTGGCAGGATAAATTGGGAAACTCTGAGACAAGTATGCATCTTTTTATTTTGAATGGCAACAGTCTAAAATCAGTAGATAACCTCCCGTAATATTGTGTAAATAAATTTGTTCATGCTAATGTTATTTTGAAGTTGGATTTGGATGGATTTCTTTGTTAAATCATTTATGTGGATATAAATGAATTGGTGCACTTTTTATGGTGTGTCACTTAAATTTTATGCACTAGTTAATATAGAAGTATATGCCCTTAGCAGGCATAGCTGAGTTTTTATTTGTTAACGATGGAGCGTACAGACACTGACCAAGGCTGGGTTTAACAATTTCAGGTTTGTGTTAAAAAAAACGAGAAGACAAGATGGCTTAAAAACCAAAATGAAAAAAAAAAAAACGGCAAAGGGTCAGGCAATCTAAAAAAACAGATATCACCGGCAGAGACCGGAACCAAGGTCAAAAACCAAGAATTAGAATCAAATCATACATAACAGCTGGATAATGGCATGCAAAATCCAATTACTTTGCAACCTCACTGAACATGTCAGGGTTTAAATGCATGCAGGGGCAGGGATAATTAGACACAGGTGAAACTAATTAGGAATACAACACAGGTAGGTAGATAGGAAGATACAACTAAAACTAAAACTAAAATAGGTAGGTTGCAAACTACTGGGGGCAGACATCTGTTGTTGATGCCAAACATTCTGGGAGTCCTGGCTAGTTCGTGGTATTCCAGAAGTAGTGACATTATTAATTATTTTATCCATAAAAAAAAGGTCTTTCATATTTAATTTGCATAGGCTTATCAGTAAATCACCTATTGTGATTATTAATAATGAACAAAATGACAGGAGGCAAGACTTGAAACAACTAAAACTTCTAAACCGACATAAATCAATAAATAAATAAAGTAAAAAGTAAAAAACATGAATAAAAAACAGTTACTTGTAGTTACTTGTACTTGTCTTCATTGGGCAAATGTGTTTTTTAAGCCATGGTCCATCATTAAATAGATTAAAAAGGTGGATACTCTCACACTACGACCTGTGAATAAATGCTTTCCCAACTATTTTCAAAACCACAGGTCTGAGAGTCATGTTGTTTAATTCTGTGCCTTTATTTCTATATTACTGTATTAATGTTTTTAGATTTGTTTTTGTTTTGAGCTGAGTTGAATCAGAAAACAGAAAACTTGGTAAGAGATCAATTGTGCAAAACACTGTTGTAGCACACAATGACATACAAAAGATCTACAGACTAAAATTACATACTTGATTTCTTTTGTACTTGGCAGTTATAGTTATAGAATGTTTTATGGTGTTCTTTTTTGTTCTTTTTATGAAGGAATCCTCAACAGTTCTATGTAAAGAGTAGAAGAGTAGAATTTCTTTGGAAGTCTAAAGTTGTTAAAAATTAAAAGAAACTTTAAGCATCCTGTTTTTCTATGTATGTATGTAGCAGAAAATGCAGAGCCATTACAATGTGTTTGGAGTGTTTATGTAGTCTGTTTTGGTTCATCAAGTATGCAGGGTACTGTTATTTTTTTTACCTTCTGTTGTTCTACCATGTGAAAGTGACTCTGGTGTTGTCAGGCAACTAGGTCAGTCCATTGTTGTTTGCAGAGTGGATAGTGCAAAAAAAGCAGGTACATACTTTATGTACCATTTCAGAATAATAACATCATCATTCATTTGTAAAATTAATGAATAAAACAACAGACAACAACAGATCTCTCACAAACACATTTGGGAAGTACTGTACTTACATAAAGTACATAATGTTCTATTCTTTAATAGCAATTACAATCATCCATTACTAGTGGTGTGGGTTCTTGACACATCTCTAGGTTAGTGGAGGATCACTAGATTAAAAGGTTGCTTTATACATTTTGTAACTGTTATTTACCATTCACATCTGGTAATCATAATAAAGTGCCTCAATATTGATATTCATGCTTTGTAATCCTTAATATTTGTAACACAATGTGCTTTGTATAGTATAGGATCTCTAGTTAAGATAACTATAATTGTTAGGAACAATGTTCTACACATGAAAATGTGAAAATATTTTCCAAAACGTTATCTAACTTTCATCTAAGTTATGTAAAATAACACAAAAAAATGCCTCTTAGAAGACAAAGCACAATCCACAAATTCAGAGTGATCGGAGAAATAAACTACAGCAAAACTTTTTTTTTTCAGTTATTTTGTTTGATTTTTATCCCCCAAGTTAGTTACTTATAACTTTACACTGCAAAAGAGACAGCATTTTACAGAATTTTAATGCAGATTGGTTTAAAAAATTGGGTTCAAAACTTTGACCTATATCTGATAAGATAAGAGAGTTTATCATCATTGTGGGGTTTGAGGTTGAGGCTGCAGCTCTGGGGAAGAAGCTGCTAGTTATTCTATTAGTGAATGAGCAGAGTGCGGTGATTAAACCGAGGTTTCTGTGGTTGTCCACAAGTTTCTCTGGCAAACTGATGGCTGTCCAGATCATCTAGGATGTTGGTTTTGAAGTGTGATTGAACAACCTTCTTAAAGCACTTGATTGACATGCCTGACTACTTGCTTTTGGGGCACAAGTACAATATTGGTGGATTTGAGGCATGTGCAAACTACAGCCTGTTCCACACACAGGTTTAAAATATTGGTGAACACCCCTGCTAGCTGGTCAGCACTATATTTTAATAAACAGCCTTGCCTTAGGACCAGAAGGTACCAGGTTCGATCCCTGCAACTGCTTAACTGCAGTGCCCTTGCTAAACTCCAACTGCTTCCTGGGCACTGTGGATAAGGGCATTTTGGACTTACTTCCTTCTTGTGTGCTTTACTGCAAGGATAGATCAATTCCAAAACATTTAACAAAAAAATCTATGGCAATACCCCCCCCAGTCTATAACCACCAAAAGCTATTAACAAAATGATTTACTTTTTTCAATCAAGAATTAAAGACTGAGACTAAACACGAGTCCTGCTTGGAAAGATCAGCCCCCTGTTGTAGCATTAATAATTTGAGCTATCGGCAAAGAGCATACAAGTTTTGATTAAAGTAGGTGCCATGGATGAGATGCTAGAAGTTCACTCAGGTACAGTAAGATAGTTCACAGTTTTATAGGTCAACAATAGTATTTTATAATCAGTGCAAGATTTGACTAGGAGCCAGTGCAGTGGGGATAAGATAGATGTTCATATTTTCAGAGCTTTTTTGTGTACCTACTGGAACATCTAGACAACAAGACATTACAATAATCTAGCCTAGACATAACAAAAGCATGGACGGATTTTTCTGCAGTGATGTAGTGATATTATATTTCTTATCTTAGCAATGTTTTTAAGATGATAGAAGGCTGTCCTAGTAATATTATCTACATGAGCTCCAAATAAATAATCACACCAAGGTCTTTTAATGCTGCACATGGTGTAACTGAAAGGCCATCAAGAGTTACTATGTAATCTTAAAGTCCACATCTAGCTGCGGCCTTGTACAAGTACTTCTGTCATCTGAATGTAGTAAAAAGAAATTACTCGGCATCCCATGTCTAATTTACACATTTTTCAACTTAACTAAGC
This sequence comes from Duopalatinus emarginatus, assembly GCA_028565595.1. Lineage (NCBI taxonomy): Eukaryota > Metazoa > Chordata > Actinopteri > Siluriformes > Pimelodidae > Duopalatinus > Duopalatinus emarginatus. The sequence continues at coordinate 7,551,055 of JAOVVF010000032.1, read as the reverse complement.
TGGTGTCTCCCATCTGGCTTTGCTGATATAACTGCATATCATCAGCATAACAGTGGAAGCTGTTAATATAATAATATAATAATAT
>JAOVVF010000032.1:7532908-7543811 GCA_028565595.1 Duopalatinus emarginatus | reverse complement strand
TATCTATCTATCTATCTATCTATCTATCTATCTATCTATCTATCTATTTGTCTGTCTGTCTGTCTGTCTGTCTGTCTTAAGGAATGACCTAATCCATAAGTGAAAACCTGTAAAATGAGTGACATCACCAATAGCGACATTTCATCTCAGACAACAGGTATATTACCTTCTTATAGAACATCATATTACAAATATAGAGTTGTCAGGAAGTATACATACATTGTGGTCTGGAACACATTTAAAGCAACATTTCAGAATCAAACATTTCATGTGTCAAAATAACAGCCAAAATAACACAGCATATGTTGAAAAGGAAAGACGCACAACAATCTTACATCACCAGTCATGATCATTAAGCACCTGTGGATGGCCATTGTGCTGTCCACTGTGGGTGGTAATGTCTTTTGTGATGTATTCCTCATAAATATGTGATGCTGTGGAATGTTAAATGCCTGTTAAATGGAATGTTAAATGGAAATGAAATGTCCCATCCGTCTGGCACTCATTATCATGGCTCATTCGCACTCTGATGATTTATGTCGCCTTGCGACATCATGTACTATAAAATGCATACCCTAAGGAATGCTTAGTAATGATTTGGACTTAGCATTTGAACTGGTTCAATGAGGTTTCAATAAGGTAGGACTACAAAGTTGCAGTGGTGTGGCACTTCACTTTGGAAATTTATTTGCAGGAATAGCAATAGCATTTACATTTACAGCATTTGGCAGACACTCTTATCCAGAGCGACTTACAAGGTTATTAGTATTACAGTTAGGCCAACATAATGTTAGGAGTCTTGCCCAAGGACCCTTATTGGTGTAGCACAGACTGACTGCCCAGATCGGGAATCGAACCCAGGTCTCTCACCTGGGAGCCCAGTGATGTTACCACTGTACCACATAGCATATGACCATAACAAGGACATTTTTGGTGTCAATCGAAAAAAAAATCACTGCCAATTACTATTACAGTTACCAACACAAACAGATGCATAACAATTACAACCTGTTAAACATACCTAAACTCAGAGTTCAACTTCTGACAGAACATATACTGGCATGTATTTGCTTTTGCCAATAGGAGACAGTATTAGTGGGATTTCTGTAATTAACATTTGCTTACTTTAAGGAAGACGGAAAAGAAACTGATCATAATTGTTAAATGATTGGGCTAATAGAGATGTCGGAAATGCCATGGCCTTGTGGTTAGGGAACTGGTATTGTGACCGGAAGGTCCCGGGTTTAATCCCCACATAGGACAGAAGACTAAACCCCCCACCCCAACTGCTTGCTGGGGCTGCCCCCTGCTCCAGGAAAGTGTGTCCATCATTAGCGTCGGAAGCATTTTTTAATGTGGGGGGGACACATGGATGAGATGAGATTGGGGGGGGGGTCCTCCCCCACAAAATTTTAATTAATTAGATGCCTTTTCTTGCATTTTGGTGTGTTTTTAACAGATTTAAATGATAGCTATTATTAAGCTAGCTGATAGATCTCCTATCATTAATTAGCCTGCTAACTGCACTAGCTAACATTTCCATTGGGAAAAAAGTAATTTACTTTCCACTTCTTTGTAAAGAATATTCTTACGTCCTGCTGTTACTTACAGTTAATAAGGCAAAGCGTTAAAGAGAAAGCGCTGGGTGAACTAATGTTTTATGTTAAATGTGGAGGGGTCCAAACGGACAATTATGAAATGTGTGTGTGTGTGTGTGTGGGGGGGGGGGGGGCTCGTCCCACCCACGTTCAATGTTGGCGACGCCCATGGTGTCCATTGCCCCCTAATGTTCACCTGTGTGTGTGTGTGTTTCACTCCATGGATAGGTTAAATGAGGACACATTAACAGACATACACTATATGGCCAAAGGTTTGCGGACATGACCATCATACCCGTATGTGTTGGAAGTACACAATTGTATAGGACATCTTTTAACAACCCTCAATAGATGAGAACAGATGAGAGCAAATCCCCACAGCCACACTCCAAAATGTAATGAAGAGGTCTGTAATTAGAGTTTGTGAGGATGGAAAGCTGGAATGGGGTGTTAGAAAAGCATGTGTGGGTGTGATGGTTAGGTGCTCACATAAAACTTGGCTACATATGGCCTAAAAACTTCCGAGCTTTCAAAAAAGCCAACAGTACTGAAGACTGAACACAAGATGGAGTCGTTACACTGTGCCCTATTTGTACACTGTCAGTAGTGCGTCACAGACCAGTTGCCTTTGCATTTGTCATTAGCAACGTTAGCGTGTTTAGCAGGAAAGCACATGTCACTTGTTTTGTGTGAGATTTCAAACAGTTTAATAATCCCCTACAGGTTTGTTGTGAAAATAAATATGTGTCTTGTGTAACGTAGTTTCATTGCGTGACATGATAATCTATGGTTAATGTCCGTTAGGCACCATCAACGCCGTTAAACCCGCTAACAGAAACGTATGCGCGCTTTGATGACGTCATGTATGCCGTGCGAACTACAAAACGTAACCGGTTTGTTGTTGTGCCGTTTGGAAATGATGCTGGGATTTGTAGTCCAACTCGATTTAAACCACAAGCACGTTCGAATCCCAGTATTTGTCCCTATTCCCCGTGTAGGTGCACTACATATGATATACAATAATTGCTTCACACAGTGTAGTGACTATATTTTCAATAATGGGGCCATTTTGGATTTAACCAAGGTCCTCCCCTTGTGTACCCCCCTCCCTTTTGCTCTTTCTCTCTTTCGGCATCCCCCATCCCCCACTACCTCTCTCTCTCTCTCTCCCCATCTCCCACTCTCACTTATGAGTATGTGTGTGTGAATGCTTCTGCGTTTCCATACCCGCTTGCAAAAGAACCCCTCAAATCTCTGGAGCACAGGGGAGAAATAAGCCGCAAGGACACGTTCATAACGGACTAATACACGCAAACCTGCCTGTATAATACTCATATCGGTAAGTCAATCCATGCATGATAGCTATGCATGTAGTATTATTCTGAATCTTTTCTTTAATGTCATCAGTCTCTAGTAGCTGTCCGAATTGAGAAATGGCCCTGTGTGTGTGTGTGTGTGTGTTGTAGTTGTTGTTGAAAAGGTTCACTGTTTGGAGGAGAACTTAGAGAAAAGCCTGTAAACATAACAGTCAAGTGGTCAATATATAATTAGTTTATCTGTTTTTTTGTTTGTTTTTTAAGATGAGTAAGGAAATGCATAGCTATATGATTGTTATTAAAGGAGCCAGGAAGAGAGACGAGACAGAGAGCAAGAGAAAGAGCATGGCCACTTGTCTCCATCTGCCTGTCATGCATTTCTCCACAGAGCAGAGAAAAGAGGCGAAAGAGGCAGAGGGATTCAAAATGGTGCTGGGACTTTTTTACTGCCTCTCTGCGCGCGCCCGCGCGTGCGTGTGCTCATTGTGAATATCATTGTGTGTTGGTTCTGGCACATGGTGCAGATTTTAGAGCTTAGTGAAAGAGAGAGAGAGAGCAGCAATCAGACATCTTTTTTTTTTTTTTTTTTTTTTTTTTTTTTGTACTATAGATTGTATTGAACTCTAATAAAAAGTCAGCATCTTTTGTACATTTTTTTGGAAAATCCTACTGTTGAGTTATGATTTATTTAAAGCATACCATATCTAAATAATAAATACATTCTTGCACAGCTGGACAGCTGTTTTTTCTCCACTCCTGAAGAAAATATAATATAATTATACACTATATAATATAATTATATTATATAATATTTGATATTGTGATTATTGATGTTACATTACACAGTGTAATGTCTGTCCTGTTTTTATTTCTACAAATAAATTCTGCTGTAACTTTATTAATTAGTAAATTAGATAATTAGTAAATTAATTGAAATTTATGTTGCAATTCATTTATGCACCTGTTTTTTTTTTTTAGTTTCACCAGTTATTATTTTTTAAATATTTTTCTATACTATTATTATTATTATTATTATATATTTATATACTATTATTATTGTTATGAATAATGATAATATTAACAATAATATTAAAAAAATTAGTTAACAAACCAAACCCATGCAACACAATGCATACTGTGTTTATTACAATGTCTACAAATGATACATGATTTTTTACATGATTATTTTAATTGACTGTAGGATACCTTACTGTAGTGATGCATGTTATATAAATACACTTCTGCCTTACGTAAAAAGGCTGTCTCTGTAAAAGCTGGTTATGAAACGCAAATAGTTTGTTCTAGCTGGCCTTATGTTATCATTTGTACGTATTGATTTAACACTGTGTTAAATTAACTTGGACATCTTTTATGTTACACTACATATAAAGCCAGTCAGGCTGTTGTGGCGTGTTATTCACCTTTCACCAGCGTTCACCATTAACTGCATAAAAATCCACAGAGATCAGAAAAGTACCATTTCATTTCTGTGTGAACTTAATTTAATAAAATTATTTTTTATTTAATTTTCTACCAATCTACAAATATTCCATTATTGTGCAAGCTTATTTTACACCAATTTGGGAAAACTAAATAAACACACATGCCATGTTCCTCCATCTGAGAAGCTTTTATTATTATTATTATTATTATTATTGGGGTGAACTGTTAGCATTACATCTGGCTCAATCCTTCCATATTAGCATTATTACCATATAAAAAGGTCCAGCCCTTTGCTTGCTGCCTGGTGAAATGGTGCCCTGGAGATGATCCTGGGTGCTGAGGTGCTTGGATCCTGAGCGAGACCAAAACAAGCGCTTCAACATACTATGTGACACAACCTTGTGTGATGTATACTTGATTCAAATACAAACAAAATATGTTCAACTGTGCATTAAAAGGGGTTAAGGGAATTAATTGTCAAACTAAATGCAAACATTTTAAGGTAGCTAACAAGGTATAAGATGACTAGGTGTACTGTAACAAGATTTAAGCTAATACCATTACCATTATTAAACATCGTTGCCATTATCAATGATTAACATTGCTCTCAAAACAATCAAACAAAAAAATAGCCAAATATAATTTCTCTTTTTGAGTGAGAATGATAATAGTGAAGTCGGTCAGTCAGAGATGTACTGCTGATATCACCCGATCATCCCTAATCTTTGTAAAAAAAAAAAAAAAAATGTATTATCACTGCTATTCTGTTGCAGAGGTGATGGATTTGCCCCCAGCTTGTGCTTATTCAGCCACCTCTTTACAACCCTGCCTGCATTCTAACCTGATCTGGAGCTTGCCATGACTAAGGTGGAACCATTCACTACAGCTGTTGTCTCATTTCTGAAGCTCATGCTGCTCATGATACTGCTGTTTTGAATGCCCACCTCCTTGTTTTTTTTGTGCTTTGTCCACGGCTAGCTAGCTACGTTGCTAGAAAAAAAAAAGTTCTTGTCCTCACCCATTAGTTGGACAAGCCGCACAACCCTACTCTTTTATTAGCTAGTACTTTACAAGCAACTATTATCAAAGAGCAGAAAAATTTGTGACCACTGTTCAGTCCTTTGTGGAATTGTATGAAGGCAGGATGTGTTAGAATGCCAGTGGTATCACCCACCCCCACCCCCAAATTAATTCTGATTGGTTATTCATGCTGTAATGTCTTCATAGACACCACTGTATGTGTGGTAAGGGCACATTACCGAACATCATGCACACACGTTCATGCGTTTGTTGATGCCTAGGGGCCTAGGGACAATATTGAATTGCAAAGCCACCGACTGGCATGTTTTATGGAGAGGATGGTAGTAATCATTATTATTGTTTTCAGTCATACAAAGACACACTCGCACACCCCCAGGGTGTGTTGGTTTCCCCAGATAACCAGGAGCAGGAGCTGCCTCGTGGCATCTAGTAGACCCCAATAGCAATTTATCAATGGTAGGGAATGTCTTAGTAATTGAATTTGACTTTCCTGAGGTTGAACTACACTGGGATAGATGCTGACAATGATTACTGAAATCTGATGCAGGATTGCTGTAACAGATTCGTGAGGATGGCTGTACATAAAGTCTGCAGCTCCTAGTGGACTAAATAGTTAAGTATTAAAAATACTTGGTCATAGCTGCACAGAAATAATTATTATATATCCTATATTATAGTAACCCTACTTCTGTGTTGTGGGGTTGATGCAGACAGACGGACACAAATTTGCATCCATATAGACACAAGGAGAACAAACCATACACAAAGGACCCTGGCCTTCCATCCAGGGCCTTTCATGTTGTGAGGCAACAGTGCTACCCCTTGCCTCTATAGAAATATTAAGGAGGAAGGAAAGTGAACTATTTTGCCTTACCGTGTTTTGCACACAGAATGTGACCTCCGCATTTGAAACACACACACCAGTGAACACTTGGGGGGTAGTGAACACACTTGACTGGAGCGGGGGGGGGCAGCCCCAAACCACAGCGCCCGAGAGCAATTAGGGGAGTTAGGTGCCTTGCTCAAGGGCACCTCAGTCATGTCTTGCCATGGGTGGGGATTGAACCCACGACCTTCTGATCACGGGCTCCCTAACCACTGGGCTACAGTGGATTGGCATCCTAACCTACTCACTGTAAATGAAAACTTTTTCATTTGTTATGTTATCATTTCTGTACCATAATAGACAATAAAGGAAATAAATGGAACTCCTTCTAGCCCGATGAAGTGTAGCAACGAGACGTGGAATCAATTCCACAAGTGGACGGAAACATCTGGAGGGATGTTGAGCCATGCTGTCTGAATATATTTGTAGATGCAGGATCTTGCATGTGGTGGAGAGGTCCACTTGCACCATTTGTCAGAACTCTCCAGAATGTTCCTTAAACCAATTCTGGACAACCTGAGCCCAGTGCCATGGTGCATTATCCTGCTGGAATATCCTATTATTGTGGAGGAACATGAAGTCCATGAAAGGCTGCATATTGTCACCACGCAGTGAATCATAACATCGATGTGTCTAGGTGGACCAGTGGACTCCGTGCCGTGAGAACACACCTCACACCACTTTGGAACCTACATATTGTAGGTGTATGTCAGAGGTTTTCAAACCTTTTGTAGCCAAGAACACCATATGAAATGGAAAATAAATTGACCAGACTGCCTTAATACAATATTTTTCATGAATGCTAGTCACAATTGTTAAATGTTTTTTAAGCCATTGAGCTTTATTTCACTCCGCTTTGTGTTTATGGGGCACTGTCTGCACTATGGACCTGACTTGGATGCCAATAAGACTTATTGGACTTATGGACAATACATCTTCTAATTGCCGAATATAGTGGCGATCAAGCCTCCCGGTTCGCAGTGAATGTGAAAGAGATCCACATCCTATCTAAAAACAACTCAAGTTACCATTTGCTAAAGCTTTGTGTCATTATTTCTTGAAAGTGCTGTATCAGAGACATCATTTTGCTCCATTGTAATTGCTGATTGTAAGAAATATGGTGGCATTTCTACCCTGTCACTGGGCTGATGTTTGTGGCAAAACAGCATCAATCTTCCTCGTCTCTCCTTCATAGAGTCTCATGGCTCCCTCATATCCTCTCTCTTCCTTACTCCTACACACTAGGGAGCTGGTGCGAGGAGTTATTTTAGAGAATGTCACTCAGTTGCACATGGCCCCAGCAGGGCAGGGACTGTGCCAGTCTGCAGGGTATTTTTGGACCATGTGTGGGCAGACACTACGAATCACTGCTTTTCTGTCTGTGCGAACGAAAAATATACCCGTGCATTTACTGACCATGTCTTAAATAGAATGATATTCTGTTCACGCGAGGGTCAGTACCATTATTGTAAGTATTAACATGGAAATATGCTGCAGAGAAAATAGCCGAGACTATTTTTTTTTTTTAGATTCAGAAGTGGGTTATATAGAAAAGTGTGTCTGACTCAAATTCTACCCAAGCGACTTTGACATTCTTTTCTGTTCTATCAGCAATACATCAATACACTAAGTTCTTGGTGGCATTGTAGAACAGCAGTTAGCATTGCGTTATAACGTTATAGCTCCAGGGCCCCCAGTTTGATACTGATTTTGTTCATGTATTTATTTATTTACTTTTTGCTAAATTCCCAATTTAGATATAAATTGCCCCTAGGTGTGAATGTCTTTGTGCATGTTTCCCTGAAATAGACTGTCATCCCATGGCTTACTCAGGCCTGTATGTGTGAGTAGGGCTGGGCAATTTGACCTCAAATCAGTATCATGATTAATTGAAAATTTTTTCTTGATTGAACAATTTTTTTTTGTTCCTAGTTTACTAACACAGACAGTGCTAAAGTCTTAAAATTGACACTTTTTTTCTGATAAAACCATGCATATTTTTATGATTTAAAAAATAATTAAAGGAAACACACACACACACAAACTATTTCTAGTTATTTATTGAATATTTTGAACAACTGTAATCAAAACACACATCACTTGAAATGAAAACGCTTGTAAAAGGTCATATTTTAGTTTTAATATAAATAAAAAATTTCTCTGAAATGTGAAAAATAAATACCTTGCATTTCTCCGCCTTATTTGCATTTGGCTTCTTTTTGTTCAATGTCCTCTTCACTGAAACCAAAATGCACCCAAACAACAAGCTGCGTGCTCGGTTACGTATTTAAGTTCACCTCCATGGCACTCTAGACACGTGGAAATATATTCTTAAAGGGCCAGTACATGCTGTCACGGCAGGGAAAGGACTAAGAGAAATTTAAAAAAACGAAATAACCGACATGGGCATGATCATGTCAATTAGAAGGTCTGAATGTTGGTTTTGGTTATATTACGATTAATTGCCCAACCCTGTGTGTGAGACAATGTTAAGCTTTAGTGACTTTGTTGGGAATGGCACAACCCCAAACTCTTATAATGATAATTTTGCAATTTTCATGAAGGCATGAAGGAGTGTATGTAGTCAAAAAGGAGACACACACACAGTGTTTACCTGCCAGTGACATTTGTAGACATATTAAACATCCTATGAAATGCCATCTTAACAAACCCGGTACCATTATGAAGCTTCCATAGATGTCCGTTACTTAATATATGCGCTGGGCAGCACATCCAATGACATGCATAGGTAGCATTGCTATGCATTTTGCATAGGTTCAGAACGTTATTCTGAATTTCAGTACCACAATATGGTTTGTACCACCGAAGTGGTGATTTCAGGAGCGAGTCCAATAATAAAACAAAGTGAAATCAAATTGCAAGCATGCAATCAAATAAGAAATTCCAGACCACAAGTTACCTGGCCAGCAGCCATGATGGCAAATTCATAACACGTGCAAACAACAATGGAAAGCCAAAAACCCCAGAACAAGCTAATATTTTGTGGCTATTTATATGTTAGAGTCCTCAATGTGACATCTGGATATTTGTAATAAATGCATATTCATAAATGACTATTTATAGTTTCTACTTGACATCGATTTCAAGACAGGGTCACTGTCCCAGATATGGCTTCCAGACACACTTACAGACTTACAGATCATGTTGAAGAATCAGCCACGGTTATTTTACTATTAAAATTCTGTCTGAAACGGATACCGCTTGTGCAATATTTTTGTATTAAAAAAAATAATTTCAGCTTCTTGTCTAAGCTTTAGTTAGATCTCCAGTGAAATGGTATAAAAGCCTTGTTGGGGGAGGAGCACGCATCTATTGTGCGTTCGCTCTCTGGAGTATGAGCGATTTCACTGCACCACTCAAACCCTGAGGCAATACACATACACGCACAGATACTACACGTTCTTGATGGCTCCTGCTGGTACGTGGGCTGTGCATGAGACAGAATTAGCATGTCCACCAGCTGCCTGTTCATCTGCGAGTGCGAGTACGAGTGCTTTCCAGAGGCGCTTATAAGAGGCCGAGGGTTCTGGTGTTAACATAAAAGGTCAGATGGATGAAACGTCTGGGTTTGTATTAGCATTGAACTTTTAACGCGATCGCACTGTATGGTGCCGAGGCTTTGTGGACATCACAAGTAACATCATTATCCCTGCACTCCATTTAGAAGTTCATTTAGGATATCTGCAAATATGAAAACGGCATGTTTTGTACCTGGTTTTTTTCCTTATTGCAACATTGATTTATGTTTGTAGAGTGACCTTGATTGCAGCAATTAAACTCTGGTAGTGTGCAAACGTTGGCACAGTTAAACCTGTTATAATTTTAAATGGCATTATAATTATTAAAGTATGATACATTGCCATTTTTTCTTGGTCAGCTTACTCTTAAATATGGTTTAATTTAGCATAAAATATGATGGTTGTGGTTGAGTGATGGCAGTGATGTAATGATGGTGATGACTGATGGAGTGACAGTGATGGCATACTAATGATGGTGAGGGTGTGAGTTATAGTGATTGATGACTGAGTGATGTAGTCATTATGAAGTGAGTGTAATGAGGGTGGACTGATTTGCATTTACAGCATTTGGCAGATACCCTTATCCAGAGCTAAATAGACTTTTCTTTATCTCATTTTACAACTGGGCTGCTGGGGGGTCTTGCTCAATTGCCTGGCATTGGCAGCTTGGTGGCACTGGGATTTTAACCTGATATTTCATTCCAAACACCACTGTGCCAGAAAACCTGGTATAGATTGGTGGTGGCTCCATAATGGTATAGGGTTTGTTTAGCTGGCATTCGGTGGGACCCTTGGTACATCGTGAAATGTCTGTGACAGGTACAGGGGTTGGACAATGAAACTGAAACACCTGGTTTTAGACCACAATAATTTATTAGTGTGGTGTAGGGCCTCCTTTTGCGGCCAATACAGTGTCAATTCGTCTTGGGAATGACATATACAAATCCTGCACAGTGGTCAGAGGGATTTAAGCCATTCTTCTTGCCGGATAGTGGCCAAGTCCCTACGTGATGCTGGTGGAGGAAAACGTTTCCTGACTCGCTCCTCCAAAACACCCCAAAGTGGCTCAATAATATTTAG
>JAOVVF010000032.1:7485878-7507378 GCA_028565595.1 Duopalatinus emarginatus | reverse complement strand
GCCCTGGGTGGGGATCGAACCCGCGACCTTCCGGTCACGAGACCGGTTCCCTAACCACTAGGCCACGGCTGCCCCTTGCTGGTGCACCCTTAAAATGGTCGTAAAAAATCCACACTTCTGTTCTACCTCTGAAATGCTATGACCAGTCTCACAAGCTCCAACTATTAAACCTCATTGAAAAATCACTGAAATCGTAATAACTTGCCATTATTGTCTATTCCTATGTACATAATACACAATGACGTGCGTAGGTGGCGCTGCTATGTATTTTGCATAGGCTCAACTGTACCAGTTCTTCTGGCACTGTAGGTGTCTATTTGTAGATCTGGTTATATGCACATGCCTGATCAGGACTATTATGACTATTGCTGTGTGATTTCTAGGATGTGATATATAATTTTTCATCCTTTCTAAAATGTGGAAATTGATTGGCTAACACCTAATTGGCTAATTTTTTTCTCGTATTGCACCAATAACGTTTGAAATATGTTTACTGGTAAGCTTAATTATATTTATTATTCTAATTATAATAATAATAGAGAGGACACAACTTCCGCTCGCTATAGTAAAGTCATACAAGCAGTAGCACCAATCATAGTCAAACCATGCATGCATGTTTTTTTTTGTTGTTTGTTTAAAAAGCTACTTCTCCCATCCCTCAGCCCATCCCGTTACCTTTATCATTCAGAAAAGAAACTGCAAACCAAATATAGAGACACTGTGTTATGTTTGGGCCTCATAGTCTTCAGCGCATGTCATTGTGTGTACACACACCAACACGAGCATGACTTTAAACTGTCTACTGACGTCAAACCTGAGGCTATGGGACTGTTTTCTCATCAGATTCCTGCGTCTGGGTCAGTGTTTGTCTTCTCTGTTGGTCATGTGACTGTAACCGTTCACGTCATGCAGCCGAGAAATTCCGCACGAGAAGAAATTAATATCTTGGAACGTTTCAGAAGATTGTTAGTAAAACGTTGAAGTTTGTATATCTGTAATGGATGTTGTTTAGTAAGATGGCGTGAAGTGGCAATGTTACCGTAGCAACAAGAAATGCTGCGAGTTCTGGCAAAGCGTGAAAAGCAGTTTGTTAACGTAGCGCTTGTGTCTTAAAGTATGTCAACTTTGGAATATGATGATTGTGTTCTTAATGAATCAGAGAAAATTTTGGGGGAGGAGTAGAAGGAAAACCGGACAGTCTGAAGGAACTTATACAGACACAGCAAACGCAAACAAAACTCCGCACAATGCTAATGCACCCAAACAACACCACATTTTTTTTTGGTACAAGCTGTCCACTCGGTTCCGTATTTAAGTTCACCTCCATGACGCTCGCTTACTGAAGACTGGATGGTGCAGAGTCACATGACTAGGCACGCGGACGTATATTCATAAAGCGTGTTCACAGTATATGAACACGCATTAGGGGATTAAGAGAAATTTAAAAACTGAAATAACCGACATGGACAAGATCATGTCGATTAGAGGGTCTGAATGTCGGATTAATTGCCAAGCCCTACTCCAGATTGTCTTTACTGTTTACTGTTATGATTTTCAGAGTTTGCACATGCATATTAAGTAGTTTAAAGAGGAATCAACTGATAAAGAAAGACACCTTTTATGGCTGGAGTATGAAGCTGCAAGCCAGTCAGAACCAAAAAACAAATCTACACTGATGTCATGGAGAGGTTTTCTGAAAAGACGGGAGAATGAGCTTCATCTTCTAGTGCAGGGGTGCCTAATTTAGGGGCCCGCGGGCCAAGTTTGGCCCGGGCTCCATTTTTTTGGCCCGCGCCATTTTTCCTATCTGTACCCTTCTATGCCAGCCACTGGGAATTTCTGTCCCAACGACTCCCAATGGCCTGCAATTCACTTTCTGACCACAGTTTTATATGAGGGCACGAGAGGGGCACTGTTGAGTTGCTGGCTCCTCTTCCTGTAAACAGGTTATTAGTCATGAAATGAATGAGTGAGGCGTAGAGGCAGTCACACACGGACAAACAAAAGTTAAAAAATAGTTGGCAAATTGATTATTTCTTCTGTGAAATTGATTCATTGGCGGTGTGCCTTATCTGCTGACAGAAAGTGGCAGTTTTGAAGGAATACAATATCCGTCGACATTATGAAACAAAACATTTACCCCAGTTAGAAAAATACAGTGGTGAGATAAGAAAGCAGAAGGCTAGTGAACTGATAGCCAGGCTCAGTGCCCAATAACACACATTACTGCAGCCATCATCTGCTCAAGAAAATTACATATTTCAATAACAGGTAAGGTGGACATTTGTGTTTTGGCCCACCCACAGAATTAATTTTTGGCCCACCATAGAGAAAAATTTGGGCACCCCTGATATATAGGGTATATTTACACACTCATAGTTATATTTCTGCCCTAAAATACTTTCTCTAGTGCTGCAAGTAGACAGTGTTGAAACCGTTAATTGCTGTTTTGGGTCAACAAGGGTGTAATAACTAAAAAAACACAGTAGTGAGATACTCACTCACCCTATTTTTTCTTTTAAACAGATCTGGAGTTAAACGTCGTATGCAAAATCCTCAAGTGTTACACGGGCTTTCTGTGATCAGCAGCCACGTCTGCCTGAACAGAAGAAAAAAAGGGTCACTTTATGCATTCTTACGTCTTTTTGTAAAAGCTGCTTTTTATTATTTTTTTTATTTAATTCTTTCCCTTTTATTTTTTTCTAATTTAATTTCCTCTTGTATTGTAGTCTTACTATTTCTGACCTATGTTTATTGCATTTTTTTTTTTTTTTTACAAACATTATTAACAATCAACTCCTGAAAAAACTCCAGAATGATTTTGACCAATTACGACTTTGAAACAATGTGCTTTTTTTATGTTGTTGTTGTTCCATATTTCCACCAACGAGTGGGAATGTACATTGCACCATGCTCATCATCATGTCTGTCATGCCAAATATTATACGGTTTAGATATTAGTGCAGGGTTTATCTTTTCACATTTGTGTAGCTTTGTAATTTCCAGATTCCCTTTTCAGAAGGGCTGAGACGGGTTTCTGCTTTTCCGTTCGGATATCACAACTTTCTTCTGTTCATCGTCTAGCATTGATAACAAGGGTGTCTTCCAGCTTGTAGCAGTTTATTAGGTACATTTGTAATAAGTTTAGCAGTGCATAGGGCAGCTCGACGTGGTTCACACTTCAGTAGGATGTCGAGTGCTTACACTAATCTCAGTTATTCACTTAGTAGAGGACTCTGGTTTCCTTATTTATTGGATGATCCGGTTAGAGTAAGCTTCTAAATTACGACGTGCATATTATATTTCTATAGATGCATGCGACGTGCAGAGACGTGCTCTTGCGTTGGTTTGCAAATGCACATACACGCTGAAACACCTGCCAACACACTCTCAGTGGAGGCAGTGGATGGAAAAATGGCACTTAAGCTGAAGGATCAGGGTCAGATTTCATCTTAATGCAAAATATGTGCCAAGAAAGAGGAGGTTTGGGCTCAAAATGGTCCTGATTGAATATTCAAAATCTTAGTGGAAGGTAAATATGAAACATGTTAACAAACCAAAAACTGAACAGCAAATCAGCAAACAACAAAATCAGAAATGCCTGAACTTATGAAGGTCCTTACTAAACATCACATATGAAGTCAGCGGGGAAAAGAAATCTAATGTTCATGTATTTGTGAATTTGTTGTGTTTTTGTGTTGTTGATGTGTTTTGTATTTACCAAATGGATGTAAAGGGAATTGTTCTCATGAATTTGGAATGAAGCAGTAATGATTGCAGTAAGTAGTAGAGTTAACCCTAGATTCATATTAACAGGTGACAAGTGATTACCCCATTTTTCTTTTTTCACTTATTGGCATACACCCTACAGTTTAATAGATTATCGTTAAACTGATAGATATTTAATTTTTTTAAATAGGTTTTAATATCCTTTGATGATTTAAATGGTATTCATTTAACAAATTATTAATATTAATGTAATAATATTATGTTGTAATGTTAACTATCCAACATTACAGACAGTTAAGAAAATATTCATTTGTTTGAGTGGGTATAGAAAATGGAAAGGTCTTTAGGTGAGACAGATGGGTCTTTCAGCCCTTACCATTTACCATTTAAATGATAATCAAAATTATTTAATAATAATAATAATTATAAAACTCAAAATGACCTGATCAGATAACTTAACATTAGCAGTGAAGTCTATGAACCTTTATAAATGTTTCCCAGAAAGAGATATCTGAGATGGTTTTAATATGGCTAGCTGGCTATAAAAGCATATATGACTGACAATTATCTAATTTACATAACTTTATAAATAGACCCAGTGACACATTTGCCTTCCCATTTATGGCCTTTGAGACATATGCAGTTTTCAATTAAAGCTCGGAAAATTTCCAGAGTTGGAAAATTACAAAACACACTCTTAACAGTAAATAAAGTTCTGTATCTCTACTTTGAAATGATTTGGTTTTAATATTGAGATTCAATTTATGACTAATGTTACTTTAATAGAACACACCAACACTGAAAGCCACTTCTATTTCCATATACGGTCTTAATGACACACCTACATTTTTATATATGGCCTTCAAGTCACGGCCACTCAGGGTTACTCCAATTTCCTACATATGAACCCACCACGTCCATATATCTACTCAAAGATGAACCCTTCCTGTTGCAGACGGTCCATGTTGAAATTGTAGTTGTGTACTGCCATAGGAAATGTCGGCTCACTTTGTCACTTCCTAGTCTGAATGTAGGGTAACAACAAGCAGGACTTAAAGGTGGCCAGTTGAGAAATCCCCTCGCCCTTGATGAACATTTGGTCCCTGAAGCCTTGCTGCACAGATTTGAGAAGTATTTGTTAAATGCAATAATAAAATCTGCCTCGATGTATAACAGCAGTGAAAGAGAGAATATTGTGAATCCTGGTCCCTTGTAATCTATGGACGCACTACAGTACATATCAGTTACTTAATGAAATGATATCAGCATATTGACACATAGATACATAATAATCGAATATACGGTACACACTATTTAATGATCTACTAAAGGAAGACAAGTATATACTACGGTACCCATTAGGCTTGATTAGGAATGTGCCGATATTCAGAGCTGCCTACAAATATTACCATGATGTTGTATATAAAAACGGTTTCCTTGGCACGCATGTGGTTTTTGTTTGTTTGGTTGTTTGTTTTTCATAGAACAGAAGGACTTTCATGGGAGAAAATTAATAGCTAATATGGAGAGCACATGCTCCTAAATGGAAAACAGGGTTTCTGATGGTAAATATGTTTAAAACAATTTTGCTGCGTTCTGTTCTGTACGTGCCTCTCACGGTCTAACTACACTTTTTAAAATTGATCTTATATTGTTTGGTAGCATTTTAAGGAATTAATTAGCTACCTTTTAACAAAAATTTATTGATTGCCTGTGTTGAATATCACGATTTATCGTATTGATTATCGGCACATCTCTAGTCATAGAAGTAATATTATTCTCAGTAAACACATTTATTGTTTAGGCTACTCACCATTACTTGAAATATGTTAATCTGAATAAGAAGACTCACAGAGATTTTATGAAACATAAAGACAAAGTTTTTAGCAGAGAAACATTCCTTAGTTATAAGTGAGAGAGTGAGAGGAAGAAAACTTCAAGACTAAAACTGAACTATTTAACTGAATAAATTCCATTTTTTTTCCTTGTACATGTGTGGCAGCATTGGAAAACCTTCGACATCAGAAAGGCCTCCACACTCCAGTTAATGCAATCACAACCAATCACTGCCATTTCATGTCTATTAATAAATGTAAAAGTCTTTAGTTTTTTTTTTTGAGCACGTTTAAACATTCCATAATAGAGAATAATATGCTGTGAGTTATTGGTTGCCAATGCTAAGCAGCTGTTTCAGACTTCAGAGGTCACAGGTTAAGCAAGTACATGATATAAATAACTTTTTATATATAGGGATGTGGGCAAGTATTCGATTGTCCCTGTATGAAGCATGAACACATCTGTGGTTTCATTCATTTCAAGTGTATAGTACCTTGCTTAAGTATTTACTCATTTACTGACATATTTTAACTACATTTTTTATAGTGTTACAACCTGAAGTTCGAACACATTCAGAGTCTTAGGCCTTTCCACTGTAGCTTTGGCAGAAGGCTTAAGGACTAGCCAGATGATATGGCTAAAATTGAGTTTTTGTAAAAAGGTTTGTTGTATTTTGTCTTTTTGTTCACATGACAATAGTGTTTTGGGGGCCTTTAAAAACTGGTTCCATAGTGGTATGCTCTGGAAACAATCCCATACATGACCACATTCTGTAGTTGTGTGAATGGCACTTTGGGTTCTTTGTCCTGTTTGGAAGTCAAACCTATGCCACAGTCTCAAGTCTGCAGACAGAAACAACTTTGACTCTCAGATGACCAAGTATTTGCTTCCATCTGTCTTTGCTTTAACCCTGAGCAGTTTGTTTCCCTGCTTCAGTATCAATAGCTGTTTTGTGCAGATAATCCCTAAAAAGTGAATTTCATCTCGAGGTTGTAACACTCCAGAAAATACTTGTGCTGTGGTGGGAATAAATACTTCTGCAAGCGAATGTATTACATGCATTGCCTCTGTGTTTGTACAAGGTTCATTCATCCAGTGAGATTTCCAGTCGATCCTTTACCATAGAGATTGTCCATAGTGTAGGCTTTTAATATGAATAGCTTTTTTATTTTTTTTTATTTTTTATTTCTGTGTTACATCTGTCAACCACACAAGCCTGTGTGCCACCATGGACAGTAAAAGTAATTAACTGTAGTGAAAAATGATACATCATTACACCACATTAAACCTGCTTTTCTCCATGTCCTACCAGTTAAACAAATAAAGTATAGCTAATTACCCAGCCAGTGGGTTTGTTATCTGTTATCATAGTCAAGTTGTCTGTTTAAAATAGTGTGATCTTACAAACAGCTGCTGAATGAGCCTTGCTAAACTACAGGATAGACTACAGGCATATGATAATGCTACTAACACTAACTGCAAGTTTAAATGGGAAAATAAACAAAAGGCGTTTGATAAGGAATGTTTGTGTTTTATTTTAGCAAGTCTTGGTAAGATATAGAAATTGTCATTATTTGGCCATTTGCTGTTGAATAGGGCCAACTGGTGACTAGCAACAACTGACAAGTTTTCCTATACTACCACAGATGTATGAAATTCTTTAAAATAAAATGTATTAGAACCATTTAGAATCGTCAATATTTAGTATGTCGATAAAAAGCATCTGGGGTTTTTCTTTTTGAATACTCTTCTAAAACAAATTTACCCAGACTAGCTTCCCATGTTGTCCCTATTATTAGGTATTTCATATATACAGTGTCCTCCAGAATTATTGGCTTCCCAGACTGGCATAATGCTACTCATGGTCATGAGTTTGAATCCTTTATGTATTTATTTTTTGCAGTATTTTATAAGCAAAATATATATTTTTTAAATGATTGGCGCCCCTCGGGTTAACATTTGTGATGCCTTATCTGGAGAGAATAATGGCATGAGTCTTGTCATGTCTAACACTTATAGAGGTGTAGTGGTCTATAAAGTTATTTCCAGAATGACAGTTTTATTTAAAATATTCCCCAGGGGTGTCACTGATTTTGGCACATTAATCCTATTAATTAAGTATAAAATTTTTTTATATATATATATATATATATATATATATATACATACATAAACATTATGTCTGGAGGGCACTAAAAGTTTCAGTTTCAGACGTTTCTTTCTGTCACTTTCTCTGTCTGTCCATTTAGTCTTAATAACAGTATTATGGCAAGCAGTGAAATATTGATATAATTAGAACAAATCAGATTTGTAATGCAAGACTTAATGCAATCAATGCAATTTGAAGTAATTAAACAGTTCTCTGCGTGAGGTAGTGTCTGAAACGGAGGTCAAACCTCTCAAAATGAAACTGTAGGATTTAGAAGTGTTTTTGTTCAATATTTTTTACATCTAATGGAAGTTTGTTAGTTTTGACAGTAAGCGAGTCCACACATAACTGTAATTATGCGCTTTCTACCATAAGTGTTATTTAAGTTTTGATTAATGATTGATGTTCCTTTTATTCCTAAGTAGATGATCAGGAGTGTGGTGAGTAACCGTGTGAGGGACATTTCAGAGCACAGGTCTGTAAACGGTCTCTTCCCCTCGTCACTTTTCTCTATATAATTTTCATTATAAACACCTGCTACAGTAAAAAAAAAATGTGGTACTGTTAAATTAAGATGCCAAAACATAAATGGCGCTCGGTTAATGTTTATTTTTTAATTTAGAGAACAAATTCATTGGATTACCTCCTTCACTTAAATGACCCAAGCTCCACCTATAATTTTTTCACAAAACAAAGAAAAGTATTTGTCTGCTTACCAAATAAATCTTAGAAGAGAAAAAACTGCCCAGGCAGACTTCTCCTGATTAAACTGTAATTTGTCAACAATGTATTTCAGGCTTTAAATTTATTGATCTATTAACTTAATGATTATCAGCATATGCCGAGCTTGCTGTTTTCTCTTTTGCTATTAAAATTGAATCCTGAAGGAAAAGGTCATCGTCTTCCAAATACACATTAGGCATAAGAATATTTTAAGCATTATGTGGGTAAAACATGATCATCTCCTCTGTTTTGTAGCAGGTTTTACACACACATCAGTAAAACTGAACTGAATGTTCTTGGGAGGTGATGAGGCCCGTTTCAGACCTGTGCTATGGAGTGTATATCTGTTTTTATTATTTTATTGGTTTTTATATATATATATATATTTTTTTTTTTTTTTTTTTTTTTTTTTTTTGGAGATCAATTAGTGATCTCAGTGACAGAATTATGCCAAGTTTGTAATTGTATAATAATTACTGTAAAATGTAGAACGTTCAATAACTATTAAAATCTTTCCCAAAAAAAATTCTTGTTTCTGCTTTTTTTTTGTCCAATTCATCTTGGTATGTTTGATCATGCAGTTTAAAGCTCTTTCACAAGGTTTGGCATGGTTTCCTAAGTTTTGACTGTCTGTGATGAGTTTTTACATGTTCTTCCTGTCTTCATATTAGTTCATTCCACCAGGTTCTCCAGTGTCCTCCTACTTCTTATAAACATGGAATGAGTGAATCAGTGACCGTAATTTGCCTTAAGGGGTGAATAAGTGTCTTGATGTGTTTGTGGTGCCCTGTACTGGGCTATATTCCTACCCATTTATTTTCTAGATCGACATAATCCCTTGAAGAAGATAAAACAATTAGCAAATGAATAAATAAATAAAATTATCTAACTTAAATGCTATTTCCTCATGTACATCCTTAAATGACACGACTTCTCAACTGATCATATGATATGATTTATATGATGATTTGGGTTTTTTTTAATATCAGCAATCCACTGTATCCTTCCAGCTTTCAATACAGTTCTGCTTTTAATTTTTAGGGGGTAGGGCCTATAGGTAGAATGATACTAAATTATGTCTTTCAAAGATAGTTGCCTTTATAACAAAATTACTACTAGGTAAATGCGTTTACATTTACAGTTGTGCTCAAAAGTTTTTGCTTTCTTGGCTTTTTTTCACAGAATGTGAATGATAACTCATGGGTAATGGTTGGGTGAAGCCATTTATTGTCAAACAACTTTTCTCTTTTTAAATCATAATGACCCTGATCAAAAGTCCACATACCCCTGTTCTTAATACCGTGTATTGACCCCTCTAACATCAATGACAGCTCAAAGCCTTTTGTGGTAGTTGTGGATGAGGCTCTTTATTTTCTCAGATGGTAAAGCTGCCCATTCTTCTTGGCAAAAAAGCCTCCAGTTCCTGTAAATTCCTGGGCTGTCTTGCATGAACTGTGTGCTTAAGATCTCCCCAGAGTGGCTCAATGATATTAAGGGCAGGAGACTGATTTGGCCACTCCAGAACCCTCACTTTGTTCAGAACCAGAACCCTCACTTTGTTCTGCTGTAGCCAATGACAGGTCGACTTGGCCTTGTGTTTTGGATCGTTGTCATGTTGGAACGTCCAAGTTCGTCCTGTGCGCAGCTTCCGGGCTGATGAGTACAAATTTGCCTCCAGTATTTGCTGATAACGTGCTGTATTCATCTTTCCATCAACTGTGACCAAGTTTTCTGTGCCTTTGTAGCTCACACATCCCCAAAACATCAACGATCCACCTCCGTGTTTTACAGTAGAAATGGTGTTCCTTTCATCATAGGCCTTGTTGACACTTCTCCAAATGTAACGTTTATGGTTGTGGCCAAAAAGTTCGATTTTGGTCTCATCACTCCAAATTACCTTGTTCCAGAGGCTTGTCTCTGTGCTGTTTAGTGTATTGTAGGCGAGTAATGGCTTTCTTCTGGCGACTTGACCATGCAGCCCATTTTTCTTCAAGTGCGTCCTTATTGTGCATCTTGAAACAGCCACGCCGCTAGTTTTCAGAGAGACCTGTATATTCTGATGTTATTTGTGGGTTTTTCTTTGCATCACGATCAATTTTCCTGGCAGCTGTGGCTGATTTTTTTTTTTTTACAGAGCCCCTGATTTTCCATTTGTTAATCACAGTTTAAACATTGCTGACTGGCATTATCAATTCCTTGGATATCTTTTTGTATCCCTTTCCTGTTTTATACAGTTCAGCTACCTTTTCCCGTAGATCCCATAGCAATTCTTTTGCTTTCCCCATGACTCACAATCTAGAAACATCAGTGGCTGGATGAAAGATGCAAGAGTCTGCCTGGATCCCAGAAACTCACTCAGCTTTTATGCACACACACACACTGGCTGCATCCGAAATCACGTACTCAAGCAGTACATACAGAATTTGAAGCAGTGTGCACTGTTTTACCGTTAAAGCAGTACGCAATTCCAGTATGCGAGTGAGCAGTATGCACAGCCTCGGACGCACTACATCCGCCATCTTTCCACTGTCATGTGACGCATGATGTGACATCACAGCTGTTTTTTAAATCCCCAAATGTACTTTTTTTAAACCTTAAAAAGTATTTTTTTACTTAGAAGAAATTATTAATATAGAAATTATTAGAATAAAAATGCTTTTATGTTGCTCCTCTTCAGTTCCGAACACCTTTGCTGCTCGAATTGCATCATGGGATAGAAAACAGTGCGTCATCCGGGAACTTTTCGCATACTGCTTAATGCATACTGCACATTCAGACACACTAGTCACGCTTGCGTACTGTTCAGTACGGACGTATGCGATTTCGGACACAGCCTCTGATTACAAGCAAATGGGTCAAAGTGAGGTAAGGATGTTACCTTTAGTAGCCATTTAAACCCATTTGTGTCAACTTCTGTGCATTTTATAAGGCCTAAATCACCAGGGTATGTGAACTTTTGATCAGGGTCATTTGTATGTTTTTGGTTGTCATTATGATTTAAAAAGAGAAAACACAGTCAACTGACAAAAAAATGGCTTTACCCAACCACTAATTAAGAATGGAAAAAAAGTTTTTGTGTTATCATTCATATTCTCTAAAAAAAAGGCTAAGAAAGCTAAAATGCTGCCGGGGTATGTAAACTTTTAAACACAACTATATGTTCGCAATTACGGCATTTAGCAGACATTTCTTTCTACAGTGACTCACAAAAGTGTTTAGTCATTAACTCAGAATATCCTGATAAGCTGGTAGACCTGAATTCAAAGTACCTGAAGCTACTACTTTGATACTGCCAGAAATTATCCATACCAATAATTGCCTTAAGTGCAGTAAGAGCTTTAATAAGTGCAGAATTTAATAGCTGCTGAATTGAGTGCTCTATTAAGTGCTCTCAAAAAGAGTGGGTCTTAAGTCAACATTTAAAGACAATGAAGCAAATGAAGCATGAGATTGCTGAAGAAAGAATCGTTGTAGAAATTTAAAGACATCTATTCATATCCCACCCTTTTTAAGGGATCAAATGTTAGACAATTGGGTGCCCAGCTGTGATATGGCCAGATGTGTGTTATTCCCTCTTTTCACTTATAAATCAGACAGTAAATATTGTAAGGTTGTCGCATTTGAATTTGTTGCATATTAATATGAAGTCTAATGAGCTGTCACTGCTAGGGAAGCAAACCATCACCAAATGACATTGTCATTTTGTACATTTGATAGGCAACTCTGTGTCATATTCAAAAGTCAAGAAAAGACTTCACCAGAGTAAAAAAAAAAATCCATTTAACAAAATTTCATGCAATCACCTTTATGTTAAAGCTAAAGTAAGAACTTTGAGCTCCTGTACATGGAATTTCAAGTCAATACACTGTAGTAATAATTTAAAAATAAATAAATAAATAAAAATCAAACAACACGTTTGTTCAAATATTCATGAGCCGGGTTGACACAAATTGAAATTGAAACATATGTTACAAGAAGAAATGATAATAAATGAATCATTTTTAAAAAGGCACACTGCATTAAAAATTTACATTTTTGAAACATTTGTACACTTTATTACTCTATGCAAGTTCAAATCCCTTGGGCAGGACCATTAATATTGAGCAGCATAGCTGTGTGCTTGGATTGGATACTCTTTCACACAGAGGTTTAAGAAATAAAGAAATTATTATAAATTATTTTACAGTTGATCATCGTGAATGAACATGAATGAAAGGCACACACAATGAAAAACCTTTTTTTTTTCTGTTTTTAGAATGTTGCATGTGGTACATTTTATTGTGTAAGTGTACTAGTAATTGCATGTGCATAAATACTGTGCAAGAAAAAAATGTGACAAAATGATTACATATCAGCATGTTTCACTTCTCTCTCTTAACCCCAGACTTCCTGAATGAAGAAAGTTTTTAACGACAGCAGACATTTCACTGTCAGAAATAAAAGTACCTAACTTTATTGTTAAGTACATAGCTTTATTTTATTATCTTAAGGTTCAATTAAATTATAAAATTAGTATATATATTTTTAAAAAATAGCATATTATAAAAAAAAATCATGTTCCTAATAAGATCAAACAGAAAAGGATGTACAATGCAGAAATGTCCAACTTCTGACAAGTTCATTTATACACTCAGTACTTTGTTGGAGCACATTTTCAACAAATTACTGCATCAATGTGGCATGGTCGTCTTTTTGTGGCACTGCTAAGATGTTATTAAAGCCCAGGCTATTTTGATAATTACCTTCAGTTCCATCTGTATTGCTGGGTCGGGTGTTTCTCATCCTCCTCTTGACAACACTCCATCAGATTCTCAATGGGATTCAGGTTCAGAGAGTTTCCTGGCCAATCAAACACATTAATATAGCATTAGGTAGGAGTTTTGGCTCTGTACAGGTGCTGACTCATCAGCATCTCCATAAAGCTCGTCAACAAATGGAGACATGAAGTGCTCTAAAATTTCCTGGTAGACAGAGTGGTCCAACACCAGCAGATGACATGGCACCCCAAATCATTATAGAGTGAGGAACCTTCTAAGAATACACACTAAAGATATGTATCACATATATGTATATGTAAAAAATGTATCACAATAGTACAATAATAAAAAGTATAGTTTGGTATGTGTATTTCTGAGAATGTTTTAGCATGTGCTATAGACTCATGGCTATTTCGTATAGCATTTATATTTTGTCTACAGTCTACAGTAACTTTTCAAGCCAGCTCATGATTCAGTTTACTAGTTACTTCAGTAATGTTTAGTTATGTGCTAAATGTTATAAATACACTGCCTGGGAAAGAAATAAAGTAACCATTTGATCTGGAGCATCTGGAAGCAGTGTTATGATCTGGCTTCCATTGGTCAGGTTTCACACATGGATTGGCCAGTGAATCCAGTGAAATTCTTTGGGATGTGCTGAAGAACACTGTACAGAATTGTTCGACTGTCCTGTTTCCAAGAAGATCTCAGCCAAAAATGAAAGCAACTTCTCAACATTGCACAAGGTTGACGAAACAAATTATGCACCGAAATCAAAGCTAAATATTGTAAATATTCAACAGTTGAAACGATACTGTAAACCTACTGGAAGAAGAGTTTTTATTATAATTAATGTTTAAAGCTTTCTTACTTTAATGAATTTAAAGTTAATGATTTGATGATTTTACAGTTGTTTATGGTAGCTTATTCTATTATATTTTATAAAACTATATATATATATATATATATATATATACTATTACTATTACAAGTCTATTTAGTTTGCTGTTTACTCCCTTTTATTGACAATATATGCAGCAGTGTGGTCATTTTACCCTAAAAAAAACAGTAAGGAAATAATCTTTTCAGCTATCTATTCTAAATATCATGCTAGCTTGCAAGCACTAACTACCTAGCTAGGCTAACTTTAGCTAGAGTTTTACAGCTATAGCTCCAGTTTAAGCTTGTTGTGCTTATCCTCGCATCCTGCTTAACTACAATAAAAGTTGTAAAAGTTGTATTTTTGTGATACAATGTAGTACTATATGGCAATAGGAAATGATCATATGAGCCAAAAAAAAATTGTTTGCCATTTTAGAGCTTTCATTACTGCATTTATTAGTAGAATTATTGACACTGTATGTTTCACTGTGTTGTCACAATGATTTACAATGTTACTGTAACTATTCAGCAGTGTCTTTAGAAATATTTTCCCAGAATACCAGCCAAGCTACAGTATCATACTGTAACACATAAGTACCATACTCGCTTGAATCAGTGTGCATCAGATTCACCAAGCCATGTGATTTATTTTATTTTATTTTTATTTTTTGTGATTCTTGAATTTGTCCTGACAGTATTAAAATGGCACAAATTAAGGTAAATAACCCAGAAGATGCAGTCAGAGCAAATAAGCCTGCATCTAATTCAACTCCTGAGAATAGTTTTGCTTGTTTTTTTTTTGTTTTTTTTGTTTAGTTTTTTTTTTTGTTTTGATTTGACTAATTAATGCTTAATAATTAATGATTTGACCAATGGGCCCCATTGGTCCTGTTTTCTGATTCCTGGATTCCATGGCTCATTTGTTGTGCAAATGGCCGAACTGACCTCTTTGAACGTGTTAGGGTGACCAGCATGTCAGTGACTTATTCACATATGACATTTTTCATATTTTTTAAACAAGTTACATAATATCAGGATAATTGTATAGATGACACACATACACATGTTTGAATGTCAAGATCTATTCTTCTAAAAATAGAAATTGTAAGTAAGGAATATAGCAATATATAATATATGTAATTTGATAAATGTGCATGACTCTTAATTTCATTAGGCATGGTCTAGATCTCATTGGGAAAGCCCATTAATATTGATTACTAAAATTTGCCACTTACTCTAATTGAGCACATTATATATTTGTCTTATAATTGAGACTAACAGAGTCTCAGAGTCTTTTATCTGCAGGCTTAACCTGATTACCCTCTGAGTGAACCGTCTTTTGATAAAACACTCATTTTACGTTACGTAATATACATCAGGATCATGAAAGTGGTCAGTCCTAGATTACAGAGATTAAGGTATTTTGTGGAACATCTGATAAATGTTTTTCTAAACTAACTGCAATTTTCTTTTACCTGTGGTATTTAGTTAAATAAATGATTGTTGTGACTAAAACTGTGGTGAGCTCTAAGATGACAAAAGGAAGAAACCTTGACAGAAACCAGACTCACTGGCATCTTCGTGTACCTTAGCCATATCACATTTAGCTCAACCAAGTTGGAGGTGATGAAGGAGGGTAGAGAATATATATATTAGCTATGCTCTTCTTATGTTATGATGATAGAATGGTAATCAGAAAATAATCAGCCATAACATTGATACACCACCTGCCAAAACAGCCTCCAAAATAGCAACTCCACAAGACCTCTCAAGACCTTCACAGCATATCCTAGGGTCAGTCTAGACGGGCTATCCTTTATTCCCATGCACATCAGTGAGCCTTGGTCACACATAAGCCTGTTGCTGGTTCACCATTTGTCCTTCCTTGGACCACTTTTGGTAGTTATTAACAAATGCATACTGGGAAAAACCCACAAGCCCTGCTGCTTGCAGCCATCTAGCTGTTGCAGTTTATTGCAATTAAATTGTGAACAAACTTGAACAAACATGAGATGCAGTAAACAGTAAAAAGCAAAAAGTTTAAATCCCAGAAATGTCAGTACTGGGCTGATAGATCCATAACTACAATGTATGTACTTGGCTTGGATTCTGTGTCAGTCCTGTTGGATATATGTACTTCTTCTGCCAAATAAATAAATCTATACTGAAGTCTATTATTGCACTTTGCACATTCAATATTTTAAATTACTCAGTAGTTTGGAGGAGGTGCTATATAAATGTCACATCAATATCTTAAATGTTGGCGAAGAAGACCTCCCCAAATTGCACTGACCAAGTATGGACATCAGGAAAACTCTCTCAAGATTTAAACTTTAAAAATTGATGGATCTGGTACCAGTTCCAGGAAAGGTATAATAGTACTACTACAAACAGCGCATATCGGAAGCTATGATATGAATTGTAACAGTTACAATGTTACTGACACTCGCAAAATATTGTCTTAGTTTTTTCTTTTAATTGAGCCCAAGATTATACATATTGTTCTGATAGTTATGGATCTATTCTTGACTTATTTTGGCTATGTCTGTCAGCACGCTAGGGCTTAAAGCTGTTGGTTCCTGATAATATACCTGGCAATATACCAGCGAATGTGCTAATAGGTTTGTATATATTCAAACAGACATTTTAAATATCTCCTTTTGCCAAGCATTTCTAATCGTGTGCTTCAAGGAATCATCTGTTTGACCTGTCTTAATGCCTATCAGCCCAGCACACTCATAATTATCATTATAAAGGGCTTTTGTATCCATACCATCACACTGCTCAACAGAGGCCACCTGCTGCCATCCAACTATCTCTGACTCACCAGGACAATTATGTTACAAGGATTCACTTAAGCATAAAATAATCTTCCAACTGCAACTGCTGGGAAACTCATCTGCAACTGGATCATGGATTTCCTGACCAAGAGATCCCGGTCAGACAGGATTAGCAACACACCTCTAGCACCATCACACTGAATCCCTAGAGCTGTGTGCTTAGTCACCCTGCTGACTCATGACTGCTGAAGAGTGCAGGTCCAATGTCCATTAGCTATTTATTTGTAATATTATGCATAGTAGGAATTAAACATTACGTTTCCAGTCCATTGTACTTTACTAAATTCCATCATGTCTCCATATAAACGTCCTCTGATTTCAATGCAGGCTTCATCAGTTATGAAAACATATGTAACATATATCGAGACATGCAAAAATAAATTGGAAGACTAAACATCAGCCTGCGTTTCATTTGTTCTACCATCTCTATGGACTGGATCTGCTTTGTTGGTCAGGTGGTTATTTATTTATTTATTTATTTATTTATTTTTCCACAGCATACCTGTCGTAAAGTGTTTCATTTCTGACATACCATAGCAAGATTTTAATGAACGAAACATCGTATTTTTTGTAGTTTCATTTAATCTTATAGGGCAGTGTTAGCTCAACAGTTGGGAAACTTGGGTGTTCAAGGCCCAGCACCACCAAGTTGAGCCCTCTCTACTCCAGCAGTATGGTATCATGGCTGACCCTGTGCTCTGACCCTCAATTCCCAGCAAGCTGGGATGTGTGAAGACAAAATTCCTGGCTTGGAATGTACGGGACAAGTTAGTTCCTGTCATCTTATAACAACTGTCGTTCACTCACCAGCTTCTTTTTCTGTTTTCAGTAAATTTTGTTAAATAACACATTCTCTGTTAGATAATGTGAAGTGTGGATGAAAAAATAATTGGTCCTGGCTGATAAGGTTGTTTATTTCATAGGAAGAAGCTGTGTGTGGTAGCGCCTGTTTGATGATATCTTCTGAAACAGATGACTGCCTGGATGAATAGCAATTTTATAGGTCTGTGTCCTTTGGGGTTAATATTTGGGGTGAACGGTACATTAGTGAGAATAAGTGTGCATCTGGTGATCTCTGCGTTACACTGGATTCTGGTCAATAACTTATGGCGTAATAGTAAAGCAGTAATATTCAACACATCTGTACTGCCATGTCTGTGTTTCACTTCTCCTTCTCAACTCAGGCTTCCTGGGTGAGGAAAGCTAACCGAAGTGTGCACTTTTGCAAGTGTAACACAGTCATGACTATTTCATTAGCCACAAAACCATAATTTATAGCAAAAGCTCAGTAAAAAAAGGGTACTACAAGGGACTATTTGAGGGTTTCGGTGGAAAATTTGAGTCTTTAGAATTTTACTCTGACCGCTTTCTGTTGGGGAAACACTTATCGAGTTCTACATCGAATATGTGAAAGGAACAAATGAATAATCTTTCAGTTGTGGTACAAATTACAGTTAGTGTATTTGCTTTACCCTGTTTTCCTAGCTCATAATTCGCACTCACTCAATGTCAGTAAGCGAGCAGCAAGCTAAAACATGCATGAGCACCTCTTCAGGAAACTAAAAGGTCACATTTCTGACTTTTATTATCAGTTCTACAAACAGTCAAGGATCCAAAAAAAGGATTCAAAATAAAAGGTATAACATGCAATAAAATCTAATCGAAATGGTTAAATATTTACACTGGTCTGACAATGTGCATGGGGCAGAAGGAAATTAAACTCACCTGTCAGATCGCCTACTGACTGACTGATTTATTGTTATTATAAAAGGAAAATAAAACATCTATGAAATAGAATCATTATTAGGAAAAAATTAATGTCAACAAAATTAATGTGCCAGAGTATTGCCTCAGTGTTCAAAAAGAGGCAACTGGGCAGACAAACTGTCAAATGATGTGCTGGGTTTTTCCCTGAGTTACAAATGTTACTTAGAACAAAAATTATAAGAAACATGGAAAACACGGTTATTTCAGGAAAAACATTCAAGTGGATAAGGATACTGATATTCTTATTAATTGTTAAGCCATTGTTAAGCCATCAATTTCTCCAGAGAGAAATTATTATATTTATTTATTTCTAGTATTTTGTTATAGCAGCAGTGAGGAGGGGTAGATTGTTTGTGAGAGAAAGAAGTTACAGAATCAGTTAAACTTCAGGTTATGTTTAAACATGTTCAGCATTTAGCCTGGAGTTGAAAAGACCTCAGGCTGTGACGCATTTCAATATTGACTTCTTTTATTTTTTCTACTGGTTCCAAAGTATAAAAATGAGGTACACTATATGACCTTTCCCAGAAGAAGCTTTTTGTATAAATAACAGCACAGTAAAATTCTTTTCCTTTTATATCCCAGCTTGTTAGGAGGTTGGTGTTCAAAATGCAGGGTCTGCTGTGATATAGACCCCTGGAGCAGAGAGGGTTAAGAGTCCAACAGTGGCAGTTTGGCAGTGCTGGGTCGTGAACCTTCAGCCTTCTGAACAGTAACCCAGAGCCCAAGCCACTGAGCCACCACTGCCCATAAACTGCCCTAAAGTTTAGAAGCATACAACTGACTGTCTTGCTGTAGCATTTCATTTAATTGACGTTTATGGCATTTAGCAGACATGCTTTTCCAAAGCGATTTAGAAAAGTGCTTAGCCATTAACTTGGAATATCTAAAGACAGTGATTTATGGCCTAAATTCAAAGTACTTGAAGCTGAGATACTGCCAGGAATGAGCCATACAATACCAAATATACTGTAAAACTTACCGAAAGTACAGGACCCAAACTTATTCTAGCTTGGCAATGCCCCTGTGCACAAAATTACATCCATGAAGACATGGTTTGCCAAGTTCCAGGGTTCCAGTGTCCAGCATAGAACCCTGACCTCAACCCCACTGAACACCTTAAGAGATGAGTTTGAACATTCACTGCCACCCAGGCCTCCTTGCTCAACATCAGCAAATATCAGTCAATTTTCTAACCCTTTAAAATCTAGTAGAAAGCCTTAGCAGAAAGTGAAATTTGTTATAACAGAAAAGGAGATACTAAATCTGGAATGGTATGTACATATGGAAAGCACATATGACTGTGATGGTCAACTATCCAAACCTTCCGGCCATATAGTGTATAGTTACACAGCCATGTGTACTCTGCTTGCACTTAGATTTCAAGCTGGATTTCACTTTCAAGTTTTTCTATGACAATTCTTATAAACAAAGTTAAACAAATGTAACTTTTTTTTGGATATTAATGTTGTTGTTGTTGTGGTGGTGGTGGTGGTGGTGGGTGTTAAGACTGCTTCCTGCAGCAAAATATCCAGGCCTTAAAAAAGGGCCCTTGATATTTTGATTATAGCTACTCCATCTGTCCCAGGTTGGCTTCTCTTAGAACTTTTAGTGATTAATATTGAACGATTAATGATTTTTTAAAAATGTGATTATAGACTTTTATTTTATATATTTTCCTGGCTTTAGGTATGGCTGAAAGTTTTAATACAATATAAGAGTCATTTATGTAGGAAAAAATTGCTTGATTGACACTGAATGAGATTTGTCCCTAATTGTATATAACAAAGTCATTGTTTAAAAATCCTACATCCTGAATTTTTAAATTTATGCATTTTTCAAATTTTCACATTTACAACATAAATTAAACCTTTGGGTCTTTGTGGCACTTCCACTTTTTGCTTGTCTTCTTTTATTTTGAAAACTATTTTATTTTATGTCATTACTTCATCTATTGCTGAAACAAATAATATGCGAATGAACCAAAAATGATCCGCACTAAAGTTATGCTAAAACTCATGTTGTCTTATCAACGTTCCCGTACTAGGTTGCCGTCTCTACGTTGAGATGCTAACTGAAGAGCTGAAATCCAAGAGTGTTGTCTTGCCACATACACGTCCACACACTGCTGCCCATACTGTCAACACCATGTTACAGCATCCTCACTATAGTCCTCAGCTTGCCCTATTAGACTATCACTTGTTTGGTCCCCTGAAAGAAGCCCTAAGAGGACAGAGATTCATGTCTGATGAAGAGGTGAAAATGGAGGTGCATTAATAGCTCGCAAATCAGACTAAAACATTTTTTTAATTCTATTGTTCCAAAGTATAAAAATGAGGTACACTATATGACCTTTCCCAGAAGAAGCTTTTTGTATAAATAACAGCACAGTAAAATTCTTTTCCTTTTATATCCCAGCTTGTTAGGAGGTTGGTGTTCAAAATGCAGGGTCTGCTGTGATATAGACCCCTGGAGCAGAGAGGGTTAAGGGTCCAACAGTGGCAGTTTGGCAGTGCTGGGTCGTGAAACTTCAGCCTTCTGAACAGTAAAACATTTTTTTAATGAGGGAATATGAAAGCTTGTTGACAGATGGACAAAGTGGATTAAAAAGCAGAGAAATTATGTCTCTTGTCATCTCCAAGACTGGACTACTGCAACTCTCTCTTGGCTGGTCTTTCCACGGGTGCCATCAGGCTCCTGCAACTGATCCCGAATGCAGCAGCTCGACTTGTTTTCAACTTCCCCAAGTATAGCCATGTCACCCCCTTGCTGAGAACCCTTCA
Source organism: Duopalatinus emarginatus (assembly GCA_028565595.1). Taxonomy (NCBI): domain Eukaryota; kingdom Metazoa; phylum Chordata; class Actinopteri; order Siluriformes; family Pimelodidae; genus Duopalatinus; species Duopalatinus emarginatus. The sequence continues at coordinate 7,485,912 of JAOVVF010000032.1, read as the reverse complement.
CTGGCTTCCTGTAGCAGCTCGTATCAGATATAAA
>JAOVVF010000032.1:7445882-7455882 GCA_028565595.1 Duopalatinus emarginatus | reverse complement strand
ATTTGCTGAGTCAGTTGGCTTCTTTATTTGTAGCTTGATGTAGTTTAAACCCTAGCATGGGTCTTAATTTCACAGTATAACATCTTAGCGACTTTAGCACCTACCCAAACACATCACAGAGTAAAAAGGTTACCTTAATATCATCTCTACATTACATGATACTCTATACATGTTATTGAAAGTCAATAAAATATCCTAGCTTAACAAACTAGCTTAATTTATTGTAATTTGATTCAAATCAGAGAATGCTGATGCAATTGGGTATACTAGCGTTACATTAGGCTAGTTTGCTAGCATTGTTGCGTTAACATAGTACTAGCTTATAAAATGCTATTTGAATTGTGATGTTTTCCTCGTAAACAATAACAAACCTTTTCAAATCGAAAACATACAATACAATACAAACATCACCCAAAGCATTAGAGTCGGAAGCATTTTTAATGTGGGGGGGACACATGAATGAGAATTTTTAATTAAATAGATGCCTTTTCTTGCATTATTGGTGTATTTTTAAGATTTAGATCTAATTGATTAGATCTAATTGATTAGATTTAAATGATAGCTATCATTAAGCTAGCTGATAGATCTCCTAACATTAATTAGCCCGCAAACTGCACTAACATTTCCACTGGGGGAAAAATGACTTACTTTCCACTTCTTTGTAAAGAATTTCCTTATGTCCATTGTGTCTGGGAGCAAATATTGCAAACAACTGATCATCAACCAAGAACAGCCTGCTGTTATTTACAGTAAATAAGGCAAAGCGTTAAAACGTTAAAACGTTAAAACGTTAAACCTAATATAGGATATTAATAAAGAGATTCTTGTGGTTTGTTTCGTTTTTCTGGCCTGCAGCTTTTGATGCACTTGCCGGGAATAACGCTCCTATTTCATTATTTTCATGTAGTTTTTAAATTAAATAAAGGTAGTTTTATATTCTATTCTCATTCTCTGTATTTTATTTATTTGGAATGACCTTTAGGCTATAGTCTATAATCCTGCAGTGTTTGTTTTAGTCGCCCGCAGCTAAGTACAAACCGCCCGTTCCCGCGAGATTTGCGTCGGGTTCCAGGAGTGGACTTTCAGTGGTATGTGTTTTTTCCTATCGATGAAGTGGAATGGATTCCTTCGCGAAGCATCAAAAAAGCACTGGGTGAACTAATGTTTTATGTTAAATGGGGGGGGGGGCACATCCCTCTCAGATTGTCATCATCATCAACCAAGGCTACCCTATTAGGCTAAGCCTACTTCATTGTTTAGTTGAACATTAATTTAATGTGGCCTTAGGTTAATTTTGAGGGCATATAACAAAAGAATAAGTGAGGTACTTTGTGAGGTGGCAATAGGGCTAACGTTACCTCCTCCAGTTTCGGGCAGCCTGCACCGTTACTGTTTACACTGTGACTGACTTGCGTGTGGTGAGTTATTCTAGCCTAATAGAATAATGGGGTGGGGGGGGGGCAAACGAACAATTATGAAATGTGAGGGGGTCTCGTCCCAATCACGTTCAATGGTGGCGATGCCCATGATCCAAAGTATGATATGTTGTCATGTTTTGTTGTCATGTACAGTTTCTTCAGAATCCCGAGCATGCAGTTATGTGAAAATACTAAAAACCAAGCAAAATTATCAGAAGTGCAACGTAAAGCTATAATATAATACTACTGAGAAAATGAAAACCTTTATGTGTGTTGTGAAGTGAGACATGCACACTTCACTTAGAGAAACATTGACTAATCACATGCTGACTTTTAGTTGATGGAGTCCTGTCAGAGTCATAGCTAATGCTAACTGTAGTCAGTCTGATTTCATGAGCATAATCAGCCCCTCATGCTAACTGTAGAATTACCTCTTGTTTACTGTCATCATGCTGGTTTCAGACTTTCAGCTAATGCTAAGTGTTGTCTGGCTGGGTTTTGGACTATAATCAGGCATTAATGCTAACTACAGACATGCACGTAGCTAATGTTCACTGTAACTCCTGTAACAAAAGAGAAAGTAATCACACTTTTGGCTAAATGATAACCGTAAGCATCTTGCAGACTTTTGGCAGAGTTTGAAGAAGCATGGCGCTAATGCTGAGGAAAAAGTGAACAATCGGAGGAAAGCTAGTACAACAAGCTTTTATTGTTTTATATGTAGATTCTCAGGGTTAACTTGGTATTATCTTGCACCATTCAATATTATCGAGTTATCATAATACACAGAAAACTGCAGAATTTGGTATTTTTTTGCTTTCTGTTCTTACTGATAAAAAGAAAAAAGCGAGTTTCACTTGATTAATTACTTTGAAAGTTGACTGTTTCCAGTTAGTCATGATGTCATGACATTGTGCACATTCACACTTTTGCACATTTTTGCACACAACCTCACTCTTGCACACGCACAAAACTGAGGTTTTGCACATACAGTATATATTTTTCTGGACTTTAACTTGTGTACATATATATACTTTATGTATATACATATATATACTATATGTATATATTTTTTAATCTTATTTTATATTTTATTTTATATTCTATAATTTTAATCTAGGAATATTTAATTTTACTTTAACTCTGGTATGCCTTACTATTATTGTTTACTTCCTTGCCTAGTTTATATTCTGTGGACGACAGTCAAATGGCATTTCACTGCATGTTGTACCGTGTATGACTATGCATGTGACAAATAAAACTTTAAAATCTTGAATATAACATTAATACTGTTGGATAATCGATTTATATTAAATAATTAATCATCAGGTTGGAACTCTGATCCTCTGTCCTTACTGTTTGTGAGCTCAGGAAATTAAAGACACAAACACCACGTGTGTAGTGAATCAAGAGTTCCGTTTTATTTAAGATGGCACAGAGGTTATATAGAGGCATAGACAATGGTGATTGGTTCATAGGTGTTTGGATATTGATCCGATTGGACGCAGCACCCCGCATGCACGGAACACCTCGCAAGTAAGTGCTGTGCATCCTCCAGGTGGATGAGTAAAGAGGGGCCAGCAATGGTTAAGGATGGGGGAAGGATAGGAGATAAGACCGGGGTTAATTTAGGGGCAGCTGCACAAACATATGCAGAAAGAAATACCTAACAAAGTAATAACATGTTTTGTAGGAACATCTCACAGTTGTTCCACCCAAAAACACAGCTCCACTGCTTGCTCAGCATTGGAACAAAAACCCATGTTCAGTCCTTAGCTATTTCCTCTCTGGAGTCCGAGCCCACTCACAAGCCCTGGCACACAAAGTGGTCTCTTTAGTGTCTGAGGGCATTGCTGAGAGAGTGGGCCGCAGGGCCAGAGTGTGTGTGGGCTCGTCTGAGTATCGGTCACTTTTCTATGACTTGTATTCGCTTACTTGGCCTGACAGGGCAACATGGACCCCCCTCACGATTCTTCTCAGGCCTGCTTTTAGGAGAACGGCCAAGACCCCTGGCTCATGGCATCGGTTCGTCACTTTGCATGCTCCTCACGTCGACGCAGTGATGTTAGAAAGACTTTTCCTCAGCGAAACACCTCCTTCTCCTCCTCCTGGAAAGTTCACAACAATGGAACAAAAGACAGAGCTGGACCTCAGGCAGGTTCTGGTTTGTTCTTCTTTAGAGACAAGATAGGTTGCTAATCCTAGCTATGGACTAGCCTAGTTAAAACTGCAGCCAAGTGGTTATCACAGGATTAGCAGATACCAACTTAAAGTTAAGCAGTCATGAGATCAGAATCAAACTAAACACTTAGCTGTTGCTAAATAGTTGTTGTTGTTTTGGGTTTTTTTTTTTTCTTGCAGACACATTGCTAGTTAATGCTAACTGAGGTCAGGCCGTACAGTGACTCATAGCTAATGCTGAATGTACTTTTCATGGTTTTTATCACTTGGTGAACCTTAAGAGTTTACAGTATGGTTTTGCCAAAAAAGCCCCATGTAGTGTGTTATTGTGGGAAATATTTGTCCGATGCGTCATCACAGAGGAATCTGTGGTGGTGTTTAGCTTTTTGCTGTCAATTCTCTAATCCTGTGACGGGTATTGATATGGGTAAGATGAGACATGTTTTTTTTTTTTTTTTTTTAAAGTTAAACAACATATAGTTTTTATTGTTGTTGAGAATATATAAAGTCAGTGCTAACCATTTCTGAGGTAATTCACAGTCAGTGTATTTAGAAATGTGATTACATTAGGACGTGCAGTCAATCAGAGGAGAAAAAGTCCTGTACAATCAATAAAAAAAATGGATTTGAACTGAGTTTTAGTTTTTTTTTTTTTTTAACAGTAAATATCAAATTTTTTAGGAATTTGGAAAGTTACCCAGTACCAAACTTATTACTGTATATAATTTATATAATATTGTATTTACTATGTATATTTATTGAATCTACCAGTCACTGTTAGATTCTTACTGAACAAACTTTCTTCTGTGTATTTTTAGCTAGCTAGCTAAAGTCGGCCATCTTACTCGCATTGGCTTTTTATAGCTTCAAAATCCGTTAGTCATCGCTAAGCATAGTACATCGACCAATCAAGATATTTTAGTGACCAGACGTGACAGTTTTGCTCTCTGCTATGTATATAGCTGGCTGATTAACACGCTAGCTTACTAACATTGCCTAGAACTTATAGTTTACCAGTTAGTTCATGATAGGTGATTAACTTATTATGTGTTTAAGCAGAATAAACGCAGGTAAGCTACAAGAAGTAGCTAATGCACAGACACTGTTGCTGGTTCATGCAGTTACAGTGTGACCTATATAAGCGATAGAAGCTAAAAGACAAGCTTTTTTTTCTAATAGGCAGTTAATATCTGTCACATTGATGTACATTTTACTGTCATAACACATCAGCATCGAACAAGCCCTTTTAACATTTATAATGAAATTTCCTAGGTAACGGCAGCTTACAAAGGTTTTCTATATTTTGCAGAACTTTCCTCCAGTAAATGGATTACAGTAGGCAACGCCCTCAGATCTAGCCAATGGAAGAAACGTCCTGAGTGGAAAAATTAAGGGAAAAAAAAAACAATTATCTCAGAGCACATACGTTGCAGAGAAATGCTGCCTACCTAGGCACATTCTTCCTAAATTAAACAAAGAGGAGGTGTATGTACATGCTAACACTCTTGTGCGTGTTAAATGTCATGCTTTGTTGCATAAACAGTTAGCGGGTCATGTCTAATCTAAAGTGACATCAGGCTGACATCAGACATCAGGAATTGCGAATGACGCCGTTTTTGATTATCCGTGTTTGGGTTTCACGCCATGTTAGGGGCCCTCAGGAGTTATTTTGCATGCCTCTTTGGCACTATGTTTGACAGTCTTGAAATAACCCTTGTTTTTGTTTTTCTTTTTCAGCCCAAGCTCGTTCTCTAGCTGGGCTTCAGAAAGCCTTAACATAGAAAAAGATTTTCACTAGAAATACATTTGAAACAAGCAATGAAAACAGTTGGGGGACTGGAATGGTAGCTTGGCACAGGCAGCAGAAACATGGCGAAGGGACACAATTTCTGTGGATGGGAGACTGGCACATTGCCTTCTGTCTAAACTACCCCCCACTCCCACTGTGTCTAGGGGCATTTAAGGACAGTACTTTTCTGTGTGCTTGCTACATTTTGACTGCATAAAGTTGGCACAGTTGTGGTTAAAACTTTTTCTATAGTGTTTGCTCAGTGCCACTTGAATGCATATGCATTTGATCTCTCTTTTATTTTCTCTTTATTGTGCTTGGAATGGCTCAGTCTTACTGTAGACTGGTAGCCATGTCTTTGAGAGGGACATGTTGGTCCACACGGACCTAATGTTACCCATATAGCTAGCATTAGAAGTAAATATTGAGACAGTGTATTAATCTGATTTTAAAAATGCTAACAAATTCCAGGCATCTATGTTGGAAACTGGTAGCTCAGTGTAGGACAGTGGTATCTTAGTGGTTAATATGTTGCACTTTTGATTACCACCACACTGTGACTCCTGGGTCCTTGAGCAAGGCCCTTAACCTTGTATAAATCGGTATGAATAAGAAGAAAGGGTAACTGCTTAATGCTGTAAACGTTATTCAATGAGATAATTTACGGAGAAGTGGGTATATAACACGATAATAAAACTCAGTGATGCAGCATTAGTGGTAATTTGAAAAGGCACAGATGTTGGCTTGACATGTCTCAAAGTGAAGCACCTGTTTGCCTCCTGTCCCCAGTTTATTAGTTGTCAGGTGATCTATGAGAGTTAGCAAGTAGGTGGGAACTGCCAAGACCAAATTGAGGAGAAAATGCTCCCAGAAATCCTGTCAAGTTAACTTATGTTAGGTAGCTGGCTAAGGAACTATGAGAAAATACATGCTATTAACTTCCTCCTTTCTACTTGAATACTTCCAGACATGGGTGAAAGACATGACCACATTCCCATCTATGGACTTCAAGTCATGCACGCTCGGAGCTGGTCTTATTTCTATATATGAACTCAGATGCACATGCTGTGGTCTGATGTGCAATCCAATCTGTATATAGTCCCCATTGTCTCATCTTGAGTCTGACCGTAGTAAAATACAGCATGGTATAAATTATTATGTGGTGTAGTTTGGATTTTTTTTTATACTACTTTTACTCATATTCTGGCAGAAATATGAGTGCCATGATGTTAGTAGTTGCCTAAACAAGAACTAACAGGCAAAATAAAGTGTAGCCTGGCTCCGCCTGCCTGTCGCTTTATTTGCTGGGATTATGGTGAAATAAAGCTTTTTTTTAAATGTAGACCCATCAATGGTGGTGGTGCCAGAGCTAGCCAAATGATATAAGTAGAAGCACTATCAAATATCAAATATCACATCTTCATACACAATTTTATGACATGATAAACAAAACTAGGTTTTGGTTATAGAGCTGAGTAATAAAGACAAGACACATGATTATGATCTTGTTGCTCCATATCGTGTTGTATAATAAAACCCCATTAGTGAAGTTTAAGATGTTTATACTGGAATATTAGCTTTTGGTATTTTTCTGCCATACAAGTACTTGAAGTTGTTACTATAAAAGTAATAGTGTATTAGAACAAGCATTTTAATATAAACCAGTGATTTGCATTGGTTCCTGAACTACCGTGACGAATCAGGAGGAAAAAAAATCAGCAGGTCTGTGGTATTATCAGTAATAAACAGAGATTTTAGCCCTAGGGAACACAAACAGCCAGGGTTTCATTTGGTTCATGGTGAATGTGTTTTGAAATATCAGACCTGCATACCATGTGTCTTTAGTTCTCTACTTAAGAAATGGAAAACAATAGACATTATCCACCTTATTAATAGCCTTGAAACACCGTACGACGTGATGTAGAATTGTTCAGGATCTGGTGGTAATCATCAGAGTGGGTGGAGAAATCCAGTAAGTTCGATTCACCGTGACACCATAATGGTAGCAACATTTCCTTTATGGACTACAGAAGCATTTCGCCTCAATTTGCCAATCTAAAAACATTTCCAGAATCTATTTTTGGACGCATTTGCTCAAAGTGGTGACGGTTAAAGGGATGGAGTTCCTCTCCATTTCGCAAATCTGATGTTGGATCCAGATGTCTTTGTAAAATTAAAACAGGCTGAAGCACTGTAATCAAAGGCTATATTATATATAATGTTATAGCGTCAGTTATCACAAGATCAAGAACTTTATAAGGCTGAGACTTATTAATGGCTAGCATGGTATATCAGAGCATTGTTGTATTCCTGATTCAGAAAGTATAAACAAGCTACCACAATTGGGGATGTTTGGGGATATTTGGTCTAGTTTTATAGCAAATAATCAGAAATAAACCTAGGCAAACAAAGGCAACATCACAGTCACAGCTCTGGCTGTTCTGGGTATTCCTTACATATTGACTGAGTACCTTGTTAGTGGGCTTTTGGTTTGGGATCGAATGTGTATATCTGCAGTATGGCTTGTCATTGTGTGATTCCACTGGCTTCTAGCTGGATCCTAATGACTGTAATTTCCGAGCTAATGATGACTGGAATAATGACGATCATGTATCTGTCAGTGTGTGAAGGTGGGGCATGAAGGCTTACAGAAGTCAAGGTCTGTCAATCAGCGATGGCACCAGATCCTGCCATTATCCTTTGACTGACCTTGCGTGAATAAGGAGTCTGTGTTTCTTGGATCTCCTAATAGGCGTGCAGAGTTTTTGATTACACGGTGGGTTTTAGGTGATTTGCCCTTGATTGATGGCTTTTAAGAGTCATTTTATTTCACTGTAAAAGCCTTATTGTGTGGACAAAAATGAAATGAGCATTTTGGCTTTGAAATGGGCTAATGGATCTTTTTTTCTTTTTTCACTGTTAATTTTGTATAGACAACACTGACATTTTGATTCTGGTAATTAGGTCACCTGGGATGGTATCTGAGACTGAAACGAAATGCTTTTTCTTAAACCCACTGTTGATGTCTAGAGAAGAGATTTTTAGAAACAACTGAAAAATATTGTCCCTAACCAGACAATGAAAATGAGAAATATTTAGCTAGCTTATTAGGATTAATAATGTACTAGCATAAAGCAAGATTGAAACAAAACTCCCTGAAATATTAAACATTTTTGTGCATGTTTTAATAAAACCTGGGACATGGTGAAACTGAAAGTTACACTTATTGTATAATTAGCAAGTTGAACTAACAAAGTCAAAGTTAAAGTTGGCTTTATTGTCAATGCTTCACATGTACTAGACATACAAAGGAATCAAAATTTCGTTTCTCTCTATCCTTTGGTAATGACAAGACAACAAAAAAAAACAATAAAAACACGAGCACAACAAATAACACTGACACTAACAAACAAATGCCTCGTACTGATACCATGTGACCAAAAAAAAAAAACTGATGGTAACAGATCCTTGCTACATTTTGTACTAATTAAATACAGTGCACAGTGGTGAGGATTAAATTACCAATAAGAATATCTAAACACTAAATTAACAATGAACATTAAGTAAACAGTATTTACAGTGTATGTCGGGTAGCAGCGAGTTAAAAAATAGTACAAGACACATTAATAGTAGCTTTAAAGATTCTTACTAAAAGAATGCAGTAGTTTGTACAATTTCTTTTTTTTGGTTTAATGTAATGGCTGCAGTCTGTAGATGATGATCATAAACAGATCCATTACATCAGCCCATGGGGGACGTACCACACAACAATTGTAATCATGGGTCACCAACAAAGTATTCTAGAGCAAAACTTCCAACAGATCAGACTTACTATTAATGTAAAACACTAAACCTAAGTGGAAGACTGAACACGGACAAAAAAACGCCTTTGCTGACATAACGCCTGCACCAACAAAGCTAAATTAATAGTCTTAGGTTAGAATTGTTTAAACATTTATAGTGTTAGAAATTTTGCAGTCCAGCCTAAACACATGCCATGCATTAAGGTCTTAGTATATTCAGCAGAGGCTCCCAGGAAAAATAAAAAAGGACGATTAAGGACCTGAATTCCTGATCATCTGTCACTTTAGACTTCTGGAAGGTAATGGAAATGAACTCCTTAGGAAAGAAAAAGATTACACCTGGAATGCGGTGTAAAATAATAAAATAAAAATATAATAATATATATTCTCACCTGAACACCATGACTTGCTGTTTCCTTTGTTAAGATTAAGATTGTTAATAGACTCTGTAAAGTTGCTCAATCTCAACTAACAAGTGCTAGCTAATGCTAAATAATATGACATTTTATGTTGGTAATGAAATGGAAGCCTTTCAATCGTAGACAAAATCAAATTCAGAAACCTTGAAGGTATCAAAAGTAAAGTGTATTAAACAAGCTAGCTATAATATAATATAAGCTATATATAATGCATTAACATTGCCACTGGCTTGTGTGATGCATGCCAACATCGGCTTTAGATCTGAGCCACTACAAGGATGGGGTGAAGTGGTTTAACAAGATGTTTAATAATAATTAAAATCATTTAACTGAATCATTCAACTAAAATAATTTGTCAGGATTTGTTAGTATTACATATTACCATATTTA
>JAOVVF010000032.1:7366530-7376884 GCA_028565595.1 Duopalatinus emarginatus | reverse complement strand
ATATATATATATATATATATACTTTTTCTTGTATAATTGTTCTACTGATGTACATTTGCTCCCAGAGCTCTGTGTCCACCACCACTTTTATTTAAAGACATTTAGTAAAATTATTATTCAAAGACATTAAGTAAAAACAGACATGAATCCATTGTAGCCATGTGAGAAATCCTCATATGTAAAGAAAATCCAGAGTCCAGAGTGGTTGAATAGAAAATGGAGCCAAGAGAGTAAAATTAGATCTGCCGTTTTCTCTGGGTAAAAAAGATGGCACACTCTCTTGACCTGATCTAAAACCCATTAAACCCATTCTTTGTGATGTGCTGGAGAAGACTTTACAGAGAGTTCAACTTTTACGTCAGCAACAAGATCTTGGCCAAAATTAGTGGCACTCAGGATTGAAATAAACGTTGTGGCGTTGCATAAAGTTTGTTGGAACCGTAATCAGATCTTCTGGCACTTCAGCAACATATTAAACCGCGCGACTGTTTTTTTCACCAGGCGGTAAAAGTGCTAACAGTTGTTTTATAACCCTGCATAATTGACAACCATATATTAAGTGAACAAATAAAACAATAAACTTTCAATAAAGTTACACATTGGCGACATTAAACTTTACAATAGTTTCAGTAATGTTGATTATGTTCGTACTTTTAATGTGTGTACATTTGTACTACAGCTGAATTACATTTAGCCACAGAACTCCATTAACAACTCACAGAGAGCAAAAATGATGACTACGCATGAAAGAGTACTCAGTGTGTGCTAAATCTGTGTGTGTAAATGAAACAAATGCATGCGCTGTAGCAAGTCAGGCCAATTTTATGGCCAGTCTCGTCATTTATGATTAGGAGCTAATATATTGTACACCAAAACGTTGCTTTATCTGGACGTCCCTGTCTTTATGAGTGTTATGAGAAAGGAACTGAAGGCTTTCTAGATAGTAGTCTGTCTCTGATTACTCTCTCCTCTCTCCTTTCCCAGTTTTCCAAAGAGGTGCTGGCTAACATTTACTCGGCGTACATCGACAACTTCTTAAATGCCAAAGACGCGGTGAGGATCGCTAAAGAAGCCAAACCTGCTTTCATGAAGTTTTTGGAGGTATGTTTACCCAGCCTGTGTGTGGATGTGTGTGGATTTCTCTGGGATTCACACTTGGATCTGTTTTTCTGACATTTTACGAGATCGAGTTGTCTGGACCTGTTCATTTCTGATACCGACTTGATGCGATCAGCTATTTCATGGTTTATAAACTTTGAAGCTGAATTGATGTGTACACAGGAACACTAACCCGACATGAATTGTTCTGTGGATTAGGAAAAAAAAACTGGCTTCATCACAAAACCTGGAGAATACACACAGAAACCATTGAGAACTTTAAACCTTTCTTTTTTTCCAGCATTCATGTTGTTATTCTTAGTGGCTGAACGAATGAGTTATTACCCACAGTGCACCACAAGTGTCATGTCTAGCTGTGAGGAATGGCTGTACGCCAGTAATGCGTAATGGAATTAAATGTGCTGGGTTTCACAGAAACGTGTTATCATTGCGAGGTCATGCGTCTGAACTGATGAACCTGGCAACGTCTCAGCCGTCCATAGCCAGGAGTCCAGGAGAGCGGTGTGCTATTAGTTACGCTGTCTGAAAGGGAACCAATCACGAGCATCTGTGAGCTTATGTATGTGAAGAAGAGCAGATGGCACTTGTTAGCAGTGTTAGCCTTCAGTTGACAGCAGCCATGTAATATGGGAAAGCTGGCTAGTGGGTGAGAAATGACAAATTCTGTATATTCAGTATTGCATACAGTATAGGACTAAGTTGCTGGTGATGGAAGTCATTTATAATAGCATGTATGATAGCATAGCATCTAGCTTTGCATATATTCAGTTAGACATCTTTGACAGGTCTCGTCTTGCTTGGTTTAAATAGTTCTGGCCCATAGGAGAAGGAGTAAATAGAAAATAAGCATCATTCTTTTATAGATTTAGCATACCTTGCTGGAGAACAATGGCAATATTTGGCAGATTCCATATCTAGTCATGTGTAATTAAATAAGAGACCTGTAAGGGCATGTATCCATCCTTTATCTTCCGTTTTTCCGGGATCCCAGTCACGGGGCAGCAACACAAACAAAGTGTTCCGCCCTCTTCCCAGTCACATTTACAGCATTTGGCAGACGCCCTTATCCAGAGCGAACTACAAGGTTATTGGTATTACAGGTAGGCCAACGTAGTGTTAGGAGTCTTGCCCAAGGACCCTTATTGGTGTAGCACAGACTGACTGCCCAGACCAGGAATCGAACCAAGGGCTCTCACATGAAAGCCAGTGACGTTACCACTGTACCACACCACAACAGTCACCTCTTTTAACTCTTCTGGGAGGATGCCAAGATGTTCCCAGGCCAGCTGGGAGACATAATCTGTGCAGCGAGTCCTGGTTCTTTCCCGCGGTCTCCTCCCAGTTGGACATGCCCGGAAAACCTCGCCCGGGAGGCATCCTAACCAGATGCCTGAACCATTTCCACTGGCTGCTCTCGACCTGGAGGAGCATCAGCTGTACTCTATCCTGAACTTCTCATCCTATCTCGAAGGAAGAGTCCAGACACCCTGCAGAGGGAACTCATTTCAGCCGCTTGTATCCGCCTTTATCTTGTATTGTATTTTTAAAATGATCAACTTTCTTTATTTCATCACCACCACCATTACACTTCCTTGTTGTCGCAGAACACAGAACATTATCACATACCCCTAAACTGACATCTGCTGGCGTGTGCTGTGTACTACAACACATTACCGCGATACAAAATATCTATCATGTTGTTGCTGTTGTTGTTCATGGTATTGAAAATTATACCATGGGATTTCCGAAACACCGCAGTGTACGGTAATACTGTGATACCACCCAGTGGTATTCATAATACCGCATAACAGGTACAGAAAGATCCACCACCTAAATGTGTGATGCTCCCTTATCAATGAAGGATTGAATAATGAAGCTGACGTTTTTATATAGCAATAGCTGAATTATTATCAGTATTGCATACCTACCAACGATCCACAAATGTACGTCATAGCAGACGTATAGTTATAGTGCATAGATATAGTGTTAGTTTTGTAGCTACAATTTTTATGTGTGTACGCTGTTCAGACTACACAACTTTGTCTGTCTTTCCATTTATAAGTGTACTTTAGGTCGCATCACTTGCACGTTTATTATAGTTGCTGGACTTAACGTCACGGTCCTCATTTGTTCGGTGTATCTGAAGAATTGATTTTGCTGCCATCTAGTGGTTGTGTATACTAAAATGTTTGCATTTACATTACATTGACTGTATATTTACCCAGTTTATGAATGGTTTTATTATGTATTAACAGTTTTAATTACAGTTGATTGGTTTTTTTTTTCTCACACAGCAAAGTATGCGAGAGAATAAAGAGAAGCAGGCTTTGGGTGATCTGATGATTAAACCTGTCCAGCGCATTCCACGCTACGAGCTCCTAGTCAAAGTGAGTAATCAAAGTTTTGTTTCCATCTCTAAACTCATCACTCGTTATCTGAGTCCTGTAAATGCTAAAAGTTTATTAAAAATGTCTACGTGGTTAGGATTTGCTGAAACACACTTCTGAAGACCACCCAGACCACCAGCACCTGCTGGATGCTCAGAAGAACATCAAGCGATTGGCTGAGAGGATCAATAAGGGACGGCGTAATGCAGAGGAGGTGGAGCGAGAGACGCGGGTCATGCAAGAGATCGAGGCACACATAGAGGGGGTGGAGCATGTAAGACACGTGTATATAATTACATCAGATGTGGCTTTCTGTCTTGTGGTGTAATGAAATAGGCTAGTTTCACTTAGCCGAAATGTGGACTATAAGCCTATATGTGGCCTATATGGACTATATGTCAGGTTTTGGTTTCGTGATAAAACTATGCAACTAATGTGGCTTACTGATGAAGACTTGACATTTACTGACTAGTCGAAAGTAGACAAAAGTAACACAGACTTCAGAGTAATACACAAATTTAAATTAATTGATCTGTCTGTCTATCTGTCTGGTTATCTATTTTATGTATTTTACTAAATAACTTGCGTATTTACCCAAATGTCTTATTTTAGGATAGGACTTTACTATAATGTACAATGATTATACTTACATACCTTTAGTACTATATTACCTACCTTTAATTATGACTTACATACCTAGACTAATCATCAAATCAGCTGCTGTTTCATCACTAATCACTTTTTCTGATTTTTATATTATTGTTAATATTAATGTTTCCGTATCTGACTCTAATAATGTCTTATCTCGCAGATCCTGAATCCTCAGAGGAAATTCCTGAGGCAGGAAATGGTGATGGAGGCGGTAAGCAAGCAAGCAAGGGGGAAAAGCTCCACTGGAAAAGCAATTTGCTCAATATAATTATTTGATAAGTGACCCAAGATTTAAAAGTCATCTCTGTCTCTCCTTCTCTCTCTCTCTCTCTCTCTCTCTCTGTAGAAATCAGTAGGAGGGAAGAAGGATCGCTCACTCTTCTTGTTCACTGATTTGCTGATCTGTACGACTCTGAAGAGAAAGTCAGGCTCTTTACGGCGGAGCTCCATGAGTCTGTGAGTGGTTAGGATAGCCTGAATTAAAAACATAAAACAAGATGTAAATCTGTCTGCACCACATCTAAGCTCAGAATCCAGTCCAAGCACACAGCTGAGCAGTTTCCTAATCACATTGATAGTCTCAGTGTTGGGATTCTGGAATCGTTTGTGTTTAGTGTTTTGTGCAGAGCAAATCTATTTGTGCAGTTGCATTTTTTAACATAACCTTTAAAACTGGTAATAGATTTTCAGGTAACTGCAACACTGCAAAAATATTGGATTTGCTTACTTTTTTTTACAGTTGCAGTTTTAAGACATTTTAGCTTCTGGTTATTGGTTGTTGCATGCACGCTTTAATTTAGCACCATCTAGTGTGTATATAAAACATTACACCTACACACATGTTTTAGGATGTGAATCGTGCTTACTATATGCTAATGCTGTTTAATATTATGGATTCTTACATGTACCTTATAAACTATATTAAAATATAAACCTTTTAACATATGATTAATGTAAAGATAAATTCAGATACACAGAAAGAAAAAGGAAATCTGTTGAGGGGTTAAATGCAGGATAATTAATATGACACACATAATGACACAATCAAAAATATATCAATTCATCAATTTAATTATAATTGTGTCTCATCTTTGTCAGAGGTTGTAAAGCAGATTTGTTTTCCCCAACTTTAAGCCACATGTCAAATCTGGGGCTGGTTTCTGATTTCCAGCATTGTGAAATACCCTTTTTTTAGCCAGTAATATACTCTGGGATCGGCTACTGCCTCCAGTCTATTAGTTACCTGGTCTGGGTTCACTACTCTGAATAGTGACAGTTAGAGGATCTGCTCTGATTATTAACAGCGTTTGATAAACTTAAGGCTCCATATGTGTTCCTGTGTTGTGTTATATGTCAGAATATTGTTGTATATTGTACCTATTTCTTACTTTCCTACACTTGTGCCCTTAAGCCGCCCCAGGTTCATTGATCCATGCTCAGCTAAAACGTAACACACAGCACATATACAGTACTGTGCAAAAGTCTTAGGCACCCTATATGGTGTTTAGTATAAATGATGTTGTAGACATTTATTTTATGAATTCTGCATTTTTGAGTCAGCACAAAAACATTTTAGATTATAAATCCAAAGATTATAAATAATAATAATAATAACACAGTAAAATTTTTCTATGTCATTAAGGAAAGCAATCTGTTAAATAAGATTTTAAAAAACAGAATGGACGAAGTGAATGTGACAGTCCGTCCCTCCAGAAAAAAACAGTAAAACACAGTAAAATTGATCATCTAATTCCCTAATAAAATTGGATCGTCCCAACTTGGGGTGACTATTTAACAAAAAAGCAAAGTGTAGTCAAACCGAATCCTGACTTTCTTTACTTTATTACTGTTTACTGATCATTGTGGGGTTTTTCTTTCAAACAGTAAAAACCTCATCACAACATTTCTTTACATGTGCCTAAGACTTTTACACAGTACTGTATATTGCCGCATTTACAATACAACTGAGACAGAGTTTAAACCCAAACACTGAGTAGACCAGGTCTTGGTTAAAAGGAAGGAGAATAAGATTTGCAGATAGTACTTTCCTAAGCCTTTCCTCACACTGCCTCAGAGAAATCATGTGATGGCCTTCACCCTCTTGGCTGTGTGATAGGAGAGAGCTTCCTGGTGGAGCAGGAATTAGCCGTGACTAATTTAGAGGAAAGTTGTAGCATGCCCTCCATAGAACTGAAAGATCCCCAAGTTTTGACCTGGAAACAAGGGGAAGTATAGCAGCTAAGTTCACCTTAGTTAAAGTAAAGCAGCAGCTTTACTTAGCCACACTAAGCAGGAACAATTATACCAAAGTGCCAGAACCGACTCTATTCACAGATCTCAGATTCACAAATCACACCTGGGAATTACTACTAATAGTGACTAATCCCCCCCACACTTCATTGTCCTTTACTTAGTGTAGAAACAAATGGGAAGTACACACATTACCTTGAAACTGCCTTTACACTTGTCATGTCATGTCATTAAGGTTTCTATAAAGCTTAAAGCTTAATTTCTCATATGTGCAAAACTGATATCACTAAAATACCACTGCTCACCCATGTAACTGAGGTCATGTTGCTTTATACTTTGTTTAATTGGCCTTTAATTTAATTGTTTAATTGTTTCAAAACCCCAGTGGAAAGGTCCTGTGCCGTCTGGTCTGTGCTGTTTAACCCAACCTAACCTATTTTCATGAACCCATTTCAGATATTCTGCGGCTAGTGTCATTGACACCTCCAGTAAATATAAGTTCCTGTGGAAACTGCCCTTGGAGGATATTGAGTTAGTGAAAGGTAAGACGCCCGTCTCTATGAGCTGATTTGGGATAAGTGCAGCTGAAGAAAATTTTGTTTACATGAGAATTGTTTCCTCTCTTCAGGTTCAAGTCAGGCCACCAACAAAGACACAATCCAGAAAACCATCAGCCGTCTGGATGAGGATCTCAGTACGCTTGGCCAAATCAGCAAGCTGTCAGAGACGCTTAGTTTTCCTCATCAGGTCAGTTATTACTTTTTTTAGTTATTACATTAGAATTTTTTTCTGACTATATTAGAACAGAGAAAATAAATCAGTATATACACTTTCTGGCCAAAAAAAATCACAAACACGAATATTTTGTTGGACGCCTTTAGCTTTGATTACGATCCGCATTTCTAATATTGTTTCAGCAGACCCAAAACTTTTATTTCTGTCCAGTGTTACATTAACCAATTGCCTTATTGGTGACGGGAGAGTTGAACCCCTTCGTAAAGTCTCATCCAGTGCGTCCCAAAGACTTTCAGTGTGGGGTTCATATCAGGACTGTGGTAGCCAGTTCAGCTGATGGCATTTTATTTCCATATAACATTGCTGATCAAAATAGTTATATCATAGCACTGTTACATTTTAAATCTGTATTTGAATCCTTAGTCAAATACATCATTAGTACTTAGTACAACTCCCTTTGGCAGTAATAACGTCCTTTAAATGTGAAACATAGCTTGACACAAGTTTCTTGCAGCGATCAACAGTTATCTTAGCCCACTCCTCATGGGCAAAGGCCTCCCGTTCATTGACATTCTTGGTTTTACGTGCTGCAACTGCTTTCTTCAAGCCCCACCAGAGATTTTCTATGGGATTTAAGTTGGGCGATTGCGATGGCCACTCCAGAATCTTTCAGCCCTTCTTCTGCAACCAAGCCATGGTAGAATTGGTGGTATGATTGGGTTTGTTGTCCTGTTGGAAGGTCCAACATCTTCCAAGCTTCAGCTTTGTCACTGACTGCATGACATTTCCACCCAAGAACTCCTGGTAGTCAAATGAATTCATGATACCTTCCACAAGGTGGAGATTCCCTGTACCAGAAGCAGCGAAACAACCCCAGAGCATGACTGACCCATCACCATGCTTCACATTAGGCAAGGTGTTCTTTCTTTATAGACTTTGTTCCTCTTCCTCCAGACATATCATTGAGCCATAGCCAAAGAGTTCCAACTTTGTCTCGTCACTCCAGAGAACATTATCCCAAAACCTTTGTGGTTTGTTCACATGGTTTTTGGCATACTGGAGTCGACTCTTCCTGTGCTTTAGAGTCAGCAGGGAAGTGCACCTGGGAGGTCTGGCATTGAGGCCTTCATCACGCAGTGTGTGCCTTAATGTCTGGGCTGAAACCCGAGTATCTCCCTTTGACAAGTCTTGTTGCAGTTCCTCAGCTGTCAGCCAGGGATT
Source organism: Duopalatinus emarginatus (assembly GCA_028565595.1). Taxonomy (NCBI): domain Eukaryota; kingdom Metazoa; phylum Chordata; class Actinopteri; order Siluriformes; family Pimelodidae; genus Duopalatinus; species Duopalatinus emarginatus. The sequence continues at coordinate 7,368,521 of JAOVVF010000032.1, read as the reverse complement.
TTTCTCCACCTTTCATTTCAGGTACCAGAGAACAGTCGCTGACAGAATCCTCTTTCTGCCATGCCCAGGTAGCGTTTCCACTGTGCCTTTAGCTTTCAACTTGCGAATTATGCTGCGGATTATGAAATGTTTAATGTATCTGCTATCTTTTTCTATCCATATCCTTGCTTATGAAGAGTCATGACATCCTCTATTGACTTCTTTGACCATTTCCTGGACTTCACCATGTTGCATTAAATTCATTAACTGTCTAGAAGGGCCTGAATATCTCAGTCCTTTTAAATCTGCTTAATTGCTGCTCATTGTGGGTCTGTTCACATCTACAGGTGCTTTAAATGCCTGATTGAAAACGCCTAATTGAAACCTCTGTTCTTGAGAGTGGTAATCTTTAAGGTGTTGAATAATTTTGTCAATGAGGAAATCACAAAAATGGCATTTGTTGGTGTATTAGAAAAAATATTGTTGTAATTTAAGTTGTATTTGTCATTATTTGATTGTGAACAAATAAATTGTGTGTTCTGTGATGCTTTTCTGTTCACCATGGTTGTAAATAGTGTTTATTTGAGTCACTGTAGGTTATTAACTGGTCTGGCTAATGTCCTCTTGAGGCATTCGGTCATGTTATTGGTTGACTGGAAAATTGTATAAATGATTATACAGTGAAGGTAAATAAAGGTGTTCCTAATCAAGTGACTAAACTGGTAAGGGTGTATTATAACAGATTTGGTAATTTGCTTTGTCACACAAAAAAAATGTGTCTCATAATCTGGTAATAACTAATTCATTTCCACACACTACAATGAACAGGCTTGTCTTAGTGCACCCCCAACATGTCTTGTGCTTTCTTTACATTCTATGTATATTAACAAGGACATGTTTGGTCCGTCTCCATCTTATTCTAGAGCCTGGATGACGTGATAAAGGACCTGATGGCATCAGTTCACAGGGAATTAGCAGAAAAACAGTCTCTGGCGTTTAGCATGACCTTCTTGCCCACTAAACTGGAGCTGAGCACGGCGTCTGCAGACAGCACGTTCATCTTCGAGTTCAGCAGTCCTGACGCACGGAGCAACTTTGAGCAGGCCTTTGAGGAGGCCAAAAAAAAGCTTGGTAATCACAAACCAGAAGCACATTATTGACAAGGGGTTTTCTGATTATCTTCTGATCAAATTTGCGGCTATGAACAATATGTATGTTCTTTTCAGTGACCATTTTGACCATTGTGCCTCTCCTCTCAATAGCAATGAATAAAGACGAATGGGACCCTGAGTTCCTAAAAGCCATCCCCATTATGAAGACCCGCAGCGGCATGCAGTTCTCCTGCGCATCACCGAGCCACAGCAGCCCAGAGAACGTGTGTGAGGTGTGGGTGTGTAATAGTGACGGTTATGTAGGTCAAGTGTGTGTGCTGAGCATCAGGGCCGAGCCCACGGTGGAAGCCTGTATTGCTGTCTGCTCCGCACGGATCATCTGCATCGCAGCAGTGCCGGGTCTCAAGACCAGGTACGGTTGAGTATGATTCCTAGCATGTACTGCATGTTTGGTTGGAGTCATGTTTCAGCATGTGTGCATGTGAATACATTAAAACCACACGTAGTACAAATGTTGTGTTGGAAGGTTGCATTGAAGAAAAAAAAAAAAAAGTATTTGCATTAATGAATAGTTTTAAAGCATTTTATTAGCTTCAATATGTATTCGTGAACACATGCGATAGTAATCGTGAGACCTTATACCATCACAATAATCCACTGTTGGTACATGAATTTTGTTTTTATCAAGACGTCTTGCATTGTGACAGCGGGTTATTATCATGTTAGCTAACAATTAGGAGACCACAGTAGAGGTCTGCACTGGGATCGGGTCCCGTGGGACTGTCTTGCGGGAGCGGGCGGTTTGCACTTAGCGGCGGGCGGAAGCGGGCGGCTGAAACAAAACACTGCGGGATTATAGACTATAGCCTAAAGGTAATTCCAAATAAATAAAATACAGAG
>JAOVVF010000032.1:7321860-7333137 GCA_028565595.1 Duopalatinus emarginatus | reverse complement strand
GTTCAGTATGGAAGTATGCGATTTCGGACGCAGCCTTACTCTTACTGAAGCAGCGCGCGACAAGCCTCAACATGAACCAAATTAGAATTTGCGTTAACGGCATTTTTTTAAATCGCGATAATTTGTGATTGCATTAATGCGTTATTATTGCGTTAACTTCGACAGCCCTAATATTGACAAATTAAAGCTTTTTACTCTTTTAATAGGACTGAATATTTACAGTGGGTCTATATATACTTGACTTGGGTGGGTACAGTGGTGCAACAGGTATCACTGCTGCTCTAAACTCCAGGGTCCCAGGCTTCTCGGTTTTGTCTGGGTTCTCTGGTTTCCCGCCACCTCCTTTTTATAGTTTATATTGAAAATAGTCTGAGTTTTAATGTTACTGACATGCGTAAGTATTATACAATCCTGAGTACATGAACAAGAAGCATATTGCGCAGTCCCTGTTCAGTGAATAACAATACTGCAGCTATTTAACTTCTGTATGTATAACAGCACTGGAATAGTTAAATCCAGTATATGTGTGTCAATGAGAACCAGCAGGCTGATGTACAGATGTTGACTGAGGTGTGTGGGGTCCTTGGTGATACTGTGGACCCTCCTCAGAGATTTCTTATTGTAAAGACCTTTATCTATAACATGGTCTAGGTACAAAATTAACAAGCAAAGCACCAGGAAGCAGGACAAATTCTTAATATAATATTTCAATAAGAAGAGCATACGTTAGTATACTAGTATTTTTATTCTATTTATATGTATGTGTTTAAGGCACATAACGAACCTGTGGATCTCACAGGCAAGCAATAGACAGTCCAGAGTAGATTTGAATAATAATAGCAGTCATCAGTGACAGTGTTTAACCAGGATGAATAGACAAGAAGGCCGAGTGGGCTATTCTCAGAAAGCCCCATGCATACACATACGTCTCTGGAATTCTGGGGGAAAACTGTTACCATAGAGACCGCTGAACCGTCAGACAATGGCATTGGGTCAGTGGGGGCAGAGTAAAAGTGATAATGTGGAATTTCTGGAAGTGCTTTGTGTGCGTCTGGTGTCATTTACCAAAGTGTCTTGTTTGGGCATGTGACTAGTTCTCAGCGATATTGAGTGATTTCCTTGCAATGTTTTTTTTGCTCATTTACACAGTAATCTAGTCAGCCAGTCATGTGGCAGCAGTGCAATGAATAAGATTATGCAGATTCTGGTAAAGACGGGTGGTGGTGGTGTTTGGGGTGGGGGATGTCAGCATGAACTCAGTGACTGAGACGGTTGTTATACCTGGGTGGTAGTGTACCGTCAGTCAGACTGAACAGAAATAGGTAGTTAAAAATATGAAATACGGAGACACTTTGCATAAAACTAACTTTAGAACATATTTATAGAAATCTGTTTATTCATACATAATGCCTCTTTGTACAGCTATGTACAGAGGAGACTATAATACTGTATATTAGCTTTAATGGATTGCTTCAGTTTGCAGTTTAACTGAGAGCGCTTTTTTTTTTTTTTTTATTTGTGTGTTGATGAAGAGCTCGAAGTCTCTGTTGTGTGGAAACTCGCCCAGAGGTAGCTTGTTGATTCCCAGTAGCATGCAACAGTTTTTCTGGAGGGACTGACTGACACACTTCTTCCTTCATAATGTTTTTTTTTTATCTCTTATTTAATAGGTTTCTTTCTTTTTCTGACATGCAAACAGTTTTTTAGTTACATTCTTCTTATAATAATAATAATAATAATAATAATAATAATAATAATAATTCTTATATTATTATTATTATTATTATTATTATTATTATTATTATCTTCTTATTATTATTTTTTTTCTAACTTTTGGAAATGTAAAATATTTTTGTACTAATAATGCAGAATGCATAAAATGAATGTCATAATATATAATTATAATATAGGGTGCCTAAGACTTTTGCACAGTACTGTATGTTATGTCTAATAATTTGTGTGTACAACCTAACCTTGAGGCGGGTGGACTACAGTAGCAGAAGTCCACATTTCTGATTCAGATTCTACTTCTGTTAGCTAAAAATAGGAATGTGAGGTTTGCAGGCACAGGCTTACTGAAATTGGGCACATATATATATATATATATATATATATATATATAAAGACTAGACTATACGAAAGATCATAGTAAACTATTTGCTCATGCCCATATGTGACCTCCGCATTTAACCCATCCCTGCAGTGAAACACACACACATACCAATGAACACTAGGGGCGGTGTACACACTTGCCCAGAGCGGGGGGTCAGCTCCAAACCACATTGCCTGGGGATCAGTCAGAGGAGTTAGGTGCCTTGCTCAAGGGCACCTCAGTCATGTCTTGCCCTGGGACAGGCTCGAACCCGCTACCTTCCAGTCACAAGACCGGTTTCCTAACCACTACGCCACGACTGCCCCCAATATACTATATTATAGGCAGCTCAGGTATTTTATTCGAATTTCTACTGACGGTATTAAGTATATAATGACCGCTGTGTCAACTCTGTGATTCTGAATTGTTGGTTTTATATAATTCAAGTCAGCTGTGTTTAGTAAGTAATTGGATGATGTGGCCTATTTAGATTAATTTGTGGTGAGATACATTTACAAAATTACAGATACATGGTGTATATCCACAGGTTTGCATTACACCACTGTACAATGCTTGTGCCTGCAAAACCTGCTGACTATTATAATTATTTTAACAATATAATGTGCCATTTACAAAAAAAAAAGTCTACTGCCCTAGGCGTTCTGTCAATCAGCTCTGAATGTGTGTTTGTGTGTACAGGTAATCCATGCCCATATGCTATAGAAGATCAGAATGAAGACACCATAAGTGCACTGGTGCGTCTTATAACAGAAAAGAAAGGTATTTTATGTTTTTTTGTCCTTCTTATTTACAGTAAAGAACTGTTCATATACGTGCTGTTGGCTAAAACGGCACGTCTGTATGCATGTTTTTTAGAAAATGCAGCTGCCTTGGAAGAGATGTTACTGGAATATGAGAAGAAGCAGTCGTCTGGTAGCAAAAGATCATCCATAAAGTAATAATGAAATCAGCATCTATTAATAGTTCTGGATAGCTTAGAAATGTTTATTTTCTAAGGATGAATAAATATCGCCTATTGTATAAAATCATCATAAAAGATGCGTGGCTGTAGGTGCAGAAATATAAAGTAGAGTCCAGTAGTCTGAGTGAACTATTAACAACTAATGCATATTCCATGGCTATATTAAAATCTTACTTGTCCGTTTAGACAATTTGCTTATAAGAAACCGCTTATATGTATCCAGTAAAATAATTAGCATACGTTTTGTTCTAACATTTACTGTAGTGGGTCATCTGTCTGATATTACAGCTGTGCTGTTCTTATTCATTATCTTAACTTAGTAATAAGAAGTTTATAGTTGAACATAGTGGCCTATGTGTTGATATTGAGTTACATGAAACGAATAGTGTACAAACAGGTTTGTAAGACTACAGACGGGTGTGTCTCCTTTTTCAGGCACACCTGTCAGTGTTCCTGGGATAATCATGTATTCACTGTGACTCTGACCCAGATAAACAGGTTACTGAAGATGAATAAAAAAAGTAGAATGTAATTTATAGAATACAATGTGAATCAGGGCTAAATAATATTGCAAACTTGTGGTTAAAGAACCAGGCTTGGAACCAGAAGGTCCCTGGTTTGATCCCTGCAACTGATAAGACTTGACTCTGGGCATGTGTGCTCACTGCCCCCTAGTGAGTGTTCACTAGTGTGTATGTGTGTGTTTCACTGCACGGATGGGTCAAATGCGTAAGGTCAATTCCACATTACAGTGGTCAAAAGAGTAGTTCACATCACTTGTGACCCAATAGGACACCAGTTCATCACAGGGCACTATGCAGACACATTATTTACACATGCATTTACCCCTAATAAGGGTAATATAGCTTAGGTAATCCCCCTACACTTATGTTGTGGTGAAAATTGATTCTAAACTGAAACGAAAAAATATTTTAAAATAATAATAAAATAAAAAATAATAATGAGCAATATTTCAATATAAATATTGTATAAAAATATTATAAGAAATTAAGAAATATAATAACAATAATAATAATAATAAAGAATAATAGAGAATAATAGAGTGATAACCAATAATAATAATAATTATTATTATTATTAATAATAATAATAATGATAATAATAATAATAATAGAGTGATAACTAATAATAATAATAATAATAATAATAATAATAATAATAATAATAATAATAATAATAGAGAATAATAGAGTGATAACTGATAATAATAATTATAATAATAATAATCATAATAATAATAATAATACTAATAATAGAGAATAATAGAGTGATAACTGAATTATAAGCACCAAATAATAATCTTGTAGCGGTTGGTCCTGACCCAGAATTTAATTCATTATCTAAATAGTTTAATAGTTTCATATACATGTGTCATATAACATCATGTGCCATGATGTTACAGTTTGTAATTCCACTGCATTCAGAGGAAAGCTGTAGAACTCACACACGTTTTCTGATGAATAGTTCAGTGAAAATGTACTGGTCATTTTGCTGTCCTCATCACTGTCTGTATGAAAGCTCTCACTAGTGTACCTTCAGTTCTTAGTTTTCCTATAATTTAAGTCGATTTTTGCTTGAGTATTTTCCCCACCATACAAAAAAAAACCAAATGGGCTTTGTGTGTGGTGATGGGTTACAGTAAGTTCTTTGCAGATCATCAGTTATATGATAATACACTGTATATTTAATAATAATTCGCAAAAAGTTTACAATAATTAGCTCTTACTTATTATCTGTCTCTCTTTTTCACCCGCTCAGTTCAGTTCAGCTCAGTTCAGGAAAGCTTGACAGCATTTATTACATTATTACCAAATAACCAACACTGAAACCAACATGAACTGAAATTTCCTTCCTTCTGTTTCCCCATCTCTCACTCAGGTTCCCTGGTTTCCTGCAGTTCCGCTCTTTGCCCAGGCTCTGTAACCACCACCAACATCTTCATACTATCAACGGTTTGGCCCCACTTACCGGTCTCGGCTGCTCACGCTGCAGTCAGAAGAAATGGCCACAAGTGCTGTTGCCTCTCACCATAGACACAAATAAGAAATCCTGTGCCACATCTGTCTCTTCCTCACCTGGCGAGGGCAGGGTCCTCAATGTAGGAAGGTAGGGGAATGGGTTGTATATGTCGTTTGATGTCAGTAATTACATATTCATTACATATCCCACATTGACCATCAGACAGTATTAAATACAGTCTAACAGACATTGATATTCTTTATCAATTAAGGCATAAAACATAATAGGCTGTGCTGTTATAAGGAAAAAAAATCCGTGACAGGTGGCACATCATGCTTTTTAACTGCTTTTCCAAGTTACTTCCTGTTATCATCTGCATTATAGCTACGTAAAGCCATTGCCTCTGTTTTTTGGAGTTCATAAGACAAAAAACATAGTTGGCGATGTTACTGAGAAAGCACAAAGCCAAGACGTTCCCATAAAAGAATACGTAATGAATGTTAAGCTCTGATGCTGGAGACTCCTTTTACAAATGTTAAACAGACTCCTAACAAAAAGTCAACCTGTCAGTGGTTATGTTTGTTATGGTTCACTTTGCCCTGTTTATTATTAGGCTTTGATTAAGTGGACCATCTGCCATACATTGTAGGTCCTTGTGAATGAGCCATTACTTTACAAACAAAAACCACTTGTAAATGTAAACCTGATTTGAATTACAGCCAGTAATATCATTAGAGCTGCTGTAATAGATAATTAATCAACACCTTCTGACTAAACAGATTCAAGGATTCAGCATTTCTGTGATCGACAGATACCGATAAATAGCAGCATTCGTTATATAATATTAAGAAAATCCAAAAAAATCCTCATTATTAATCATTGTGAGTGCCAACAGCCACTAACACCAAAACTCACATTACATTACACATTAATATATAATATCAACTGAAATATCAGTACTGCAGAACAAAACCATGTAAAATGCTGTGTGTTTATTAGAAAATGTCAAATCTGTAAATAAAGTCATGCCCAATGTATTACTCAGTATAAGCATGATTTTCGTATAAGTGCGTCATGCATGTTGTACTACTGCTGTAATGAGAGGAGATAGCATAGCTTCACATGCACTTATCAGGTCATGACATTTAACACTACCGGTGCATGATTGGCAGGTTCCAGGTAGCTCAGATCCTGGAGGCTGACCCAGTCCCTGTGGTGACGACCCAAGCAGAATCCAGTGACACAGATTCGGTAGACTCCACTCACATGGAGCCTGGTGAAGAATTATCCCTTCTGTACGCTACTTCTTCTCCAAACTCTCCCTCCTCAAAGAGCGGACAAGATGTGAGTTGACAGAAAAACATCCACTAGGTTTCATTTTCTCTCTCATGCCTTTTCTTTATTCTCTCAAAGGTTTTGTTTCAGTGAATAGGAAACTATACATGTGTGCCTGTCACTATGTGGTTAGAATCATTCACTTTATTAGCACACATTGTTATCAACTGTTGCCAAAGCATTAATAATAATAATAATAATAATAATAATAATAATAATAATAATAATAATAATGCTTGTATAGCTTTGTCATGGACTGCCATCCTATTCCGTGTATATTCCCAGATTGCTTCCAGTGTTCATGGGATGAACCAAATAAATATGCAATATTACCAGAGAAACAGACAAATATCTATATGCATACATTCTGTAAAAATGATGCATACATACACTAGTGCACTCTTAATTATTTACATGGATCATTATATGAGATTGGCTTACAGTCAAGTTGCATTTTGTCTCGAAGGGTATGACTTTTCATTCCCTTTTACTCAAACTATAGTTTCCGTCTCAAATTCACCCCATTATTCTTAGCCTTTCTGACTTTCCATATTATCCCCGTTGTTCCCCATCTGCTCTCTTGTTCCCTCTCATAAAGCTTACCCAGGCTTTGTGTAACATCCTTTTATTCTGTAAACTTGCTTATCAGATCTTTAACACACTGAAACACGTCATATAATATTGGTGGCCATTTTTTAACATTTTAACATTATTTGAACATTTAGTTTCATGAGATCGACGGATTGTGAATAGATAAATAAGAGAGATGAATTGGCAGCTAAAAGCTGGACATGTGTCTCCCTGTTTGATGCTTTCTCTCTGTTAATATTTATTAACTATAAATATTTATATATTATATTACTGTTTTTGTAATCTAGCCAGCTTTATCTATATAGCCAGCTAGCTAGCTACTGCATCCATCTATATATGGCATATAGAGCCATAACCAACCTTTATGGAAACAAATATTTCTTCAAAATGTACAAAGACGCAAGGATAACTTGCTAGCTAACAAACACACTAACACTAACACAAAACGCTAACAACCTGCTTGTATACTTGAAAAAATAAAAAATAGAATTTCACGCATAAATTCAGACAATTACATCATATATATTTAAAATGATTGTTTATTAAAAATGTGAAACTTTTTTTACTATTGGCATAAAATGTTTGGAAGGACAATTTTCTGATAAATTGTATATTAGGCTGACAGGTGTGACTTAATGTGTCTGCTCAGAGCTGACCTCTAGTGTATGAAGGGAGTAATTGCACACATTGATATGTTCTCTACAAAATCTACAAAGTTATGAAGGGAAACATAACTACGTCAATACTTTTGTGTTACTAAGATGTTTTTCTTAATTATGATTAACTGCATTGTTTTATTCATTGAAAGCTCCCCATGTGAAAAAGGAAAGTTTACTTAAGTTGTTATTTTGAAACCATTAATTTGTACTACATCACTACTTAAATTTAATTAAAGTTATATTAAGGTCCGCTTATTTTAGTATACTATGTTATACTGAGTATACTATTCATGTGTTACTTTCTAATACAAGTTTTCTAATACAATTTAAATTATATTGGTCAGAGCTGCCAGATTTAACACTAAACAACATGAAACAACACATGACAAGTATACCTAGTATAAATTAAGTGTAACTTAATATAACTTTAATAACATTTTAGTATTGATTTAATACAAACTAGTGGTTTCAAAATAACATAATTAAGTATACTTCAACATTTAAATATGAAGATGTCGTGGTTCATTCTGTTCCTTTGTTGACTTCCTGTTTGTGTTTTTTTTTTTTTACTCTTTTGTTAGATGAGTGAGTGAATGAAGGAGTGAAGCATCCATCAGGACTACATGATCAACACCACATCGAGCTCAAACTCATGGTGGGCTGCTGAGCTCCTGAGGAAGTGTCGAGGGTGCAGCAGGATGAGAATTGTATTTACCCCTATGGGGAGTTAGCCTTGAATTCTCTTAAGAGGAATTGATCTTTTTAACAGTTTTTGAAACTATTTTATTAAGAAAATTGCCTCAGGCATTGTGAGATGAGTGGGGAAAAAGAGGAGAGATGAGACCTGGCATAGCGCGCTGATGTGAAATGTAAAATAAGCAATCGCTTATTTTTAAGGTCCCACCATGTAGAGTCAATCATTTCCCCTTCTTGAACACTGCTCCACTAAATATAGAATATATCAATGATGATATCAAATGTCTTGTATATTGAATACATTTTAGTGGTTTGATTTGTTTTATTTACAGACAAACAAATTTCCATGCATGTCAGGAAACACTTGCTAGCCTCCAAAACAGGTACAGTGTAGTATACTGTTAAAACACTTATTTTACTGCTGTAAATAACTCATATATATATTTAATGTAGCATGTAGGCTGGTATTAACCATTATTTAGTAGTGGAAGCCCTTTCATTTTATAGACCTGTACAGGGCTATGATGGGTGGCATTACTTTTGTTCTTATAACAAGACTGCATTTAGCTGTGTTGCTCTTGAGTATTAATGTCAGAGCATTTGATTTAAATCATGGTCCTTCCTTTAATATATGAAACACTAAAGATGTAAACACAGTGGAAAGGTCTGACATTTTGGCAGTAAGATCACCTAGTCTAAAATTATCATTGTTTTTATCAGCCCTTTCTTTAAAATCTCCTGGTCAGTATTCACTTTGTTAAAAAGCTGAAGCTAAAAAAATTGGCTGTGTATGGCATCAGATCAATGTCAAAACTAGGGATCGCAAAAACACAAGTTGAAAAATATAAACTTGCAAGTTTTACGAGTTCGAGTGTGTAAATATTACATTCGAGAATGCAAAAAGGTGGTTTGAGTGTGATATAATGATAAATACGCACGCATGACTTCTTTCTGTGCTCACGAGTTTCACTTTTACGCTCGCGGGAGGAATATTTACGCGTGCGAACTGGTAAAACTAGCAGGTTTATTTTTTTTCACCTTGTGTTTTTGCGCCCCCTAGTTTTGACATTGATCTGACGCCATATGGAAGTCGCAGCCAGATACAAAATGGAAGATGGAAATACAGTTTAATGGTTGCTTTTACGGCGTGTACCCTAAGCAGACTGTCTGGTCATACACCGCGAATAACCGTGAAATCACAGCAACCATGATCGACTAAGGGCAGTAGAAATGCATTGCAAATGGCTTTTTCATGTCACCTTCCTTATCCTGAGATTTTTAGGCCACACACATCAGTTTATAGTTTACACTGCGCTCAGGCACCAAAGAGTAAAGTGAGAAACATCAGGGGAAAAGCTAAACTGCCTAGCAATGCGACACTAACTGCTCTAGCTAGTCTACCAGTCTAGCTAGACTGTTGTAGCCTGTTCTTTCTTCACTACCTTGATATTATCAAAATAATAACTAAATTAGTAGTATTAAGTTTCGTTATATTTTACAAGGAGGCCCTGAGGAAAATCAATTTTTAAATAGGGTTTGCTCTTGAGAGACTAAACTTGCTAACTCTAGCTAGCTTTAATAGCTCACTGATGCTAGCTAGCTGATTTCATATGCAGGTTGCACTAGCTATCATTTAACCATAAGAATGACTTCTAGTAGTCTACTACTTGAACACACACAACTGCTAATCTTTAAACAGTAAAGAATGTTATCTCTGAGACACAGTTAGCATACTTCAACATTAACCTAGACTCCACTAAAGGGCTGCTGGTGTAACAAATATACAAATGGACAATAATAATATGGTGTATGTCGAATATCACAGTAGATTAGCACGTCTAACCTAAAGTTAACCTTTTGTGTTAAATTAAAGAACAATATAAGGGTCACTAATGACCCATCAAACCACTGTGATATGCCATGCTGCATCATCAAAGCTACCTCCCTGTGTAACTAGTTTATCACTTATTTTAACCTGCAACGTTTTTCGTTCATTTGTTTCGTTCTTGCACAATTTAGCAAAAGGCCTCTGCATGTGTGAGAGTTTACTAAAACCGGCCGCTCAAGACATACGCATCTTGTTTTAATGCGAAGATACTAGTGTCGCTTCTCAAACACGCACAAGCGCACTCATGCACAGGCCTCTGCTTAGAGAAAGCCACGAAACAGATGATGAAAAGAAATAAACTTTATTTGTTCTGGTGCACAGCGGATTTCATTGCTTCTCTTTTTAGTATAATGTTAGCTGGAAACTACAACTACAATGTGAAAATAAAAAAAATAGAACGTCAAAAAAGTTAGCATAGGAATTGCAGTGGTATTCAAATAGTGAACAAGTTTCTAATTTTCAGGTTGTTAATATTTTCCTTATTTTATTTTTAGTTTTTTTTTTTTATGTCAAAAATTCACAGTAGTAGATAAGGCTACAAGCAACACTGTTATTGCGTCCTATATGCGCATTTTATTAAAGAAAAAGTTGACTTTATACATCATTTTCCGTTTATCCCTAAAACAAAACAGTATTTTATTATAGTTTTAGGATTTGACATCTGTGGGTTCTACCATACTTAAGGTGTTAATAACCAACCTAATGTAATGAGAATGAAAAGAAAAGATTATTTTTATCATTGTTGCTTTTTATTTATTTTCATAACAATATTATAGGCTTTTTCTTGATATTTGTACTCTTTGAATAAAGGATATGAACTGAAGTAATGTGTAACTTACTGTGATTTTCTAAAGCAATATTGTGACATTATCATACTGGTTCACAATTGGACATTGAAAGTAAAAGAATAAAAAAAAGAGTGGAAATGAAAAATGAATAAACATGCTTCAGTTAAGCCAAAGCTAACACGAATAAACTGTATGAGCAACACATTTTTATAACTTTAATGAAAATAAAAAATATAATTTCATTTAAAAACCATTAACAAACCAAG
>JAOVVF010000032.1:7248651-7270137 GCA_028565595.1 Duopalatinus emarginatus | reverse complement strand
TGATTTCATATTTTTGCCGTGGTAATGGTCTTATTTTTTTTCTTGAAGGTCTTAAAAAGGTCTTAAAAGTCATTAAAGTTATAGTCTGTTATAGTCTCATATATTAATCAGGTCTAGACATTTCTAATGTCTCTGATGAGAACTATGACACAAATACTGATCTTCATTAACATACAGTCATTCCTACAGTCAAACAGGCAACATTCCTCTGTGTCTGCTGTATACGTACATAAGCATCGGTGCCTGGTTCAACTAGGGGTGAAAGCACAGTGACTCAGAACGTGTAATGGGATGATGTCAATACTGGGTTGAAGTTCGAGTCTTCTGTTGTGACTCTGAATCTGTTTCCTTTTGCTGAGGTCATGAATTGCATGTAATCATCAGTGTTGGGGTAAAGGAATAAAAAATGAACAAGACAGAGTGTTTGATGGAGGTGATATTTGATGAGCTGATAGGACAAAGTACACTGCCTAAAAAAATAAAATGGTGTTTGGATTGAGTGTCTAGGGGCTTTAATTGGTCAGGTCGAGGCTCAGTAATGTTATGTGGCAATAAAATAAAGTCAGCTGAGTAAGCGAATAGTGTCAGTGGATTTTTTTTTGCCTTTCTGATGACAATGCCAAGTTTTAAATTGTGAAAACATGATTCAGGAAACATTGGGAAGGATTTTCACACATGAATTGGCCACCTAACCTTAACCCCACTGAAGGTCTTTGGACTGTGCTAGACAAGAGTTTGAGGAAGTAGATGTTGTGACATGAGGTCGTCAACAATGCCATGGCGAAGGCACACTTAATTATGTGAATTTTAGACATGCAGTGTATGTTACTATCTAATTGTGTACATTTTAATATTCAAAAAAAATAACACGGGAGGATGATGTCGAACACGTAGAATTATAAAAAGACAGCATCACAACCAAATCACATATCAAATCAGAATCATTTATCATTTTATTCGCTTGCATTAGGATTGAATCGAAATGGTGTGCAACAGTGCAAATGCAAACAAAACATTAATACACCGGTGTAAATACAGTAGGACCTATAACGCAAACTATACCACAGACAAGGTGCGAGATGCTTTATGGAATCGGATATTCACGTTAGTAACATACTAAGTGCTGAAAGTGCACACTGCAATTATACAGGTGTGACAGAGCGGTCTATTCAGAGCTGTTAATGAGAGCTAGTGCCTGTAGGAAGAAGCTTTTTGTGTCGTGCTGCTTTTGTTTAAACTGCTCTGAAACACTTTCCAGATCTTAATCGCTCAAATAGGCTTTGGCCAGGATGAGAAGGGTCTGTAATGATCCTCCATGCATGCTTCTTATTCAAGGCCTCCAACAGGTCTCGGTAGGAATCCTACACTACCCCTGGTAATTTTCAGAAAGGACAATTGATGCACTGCAGTTTGCCTCTGACCTGAGCACCAAACTAGACAATTATGGAGAAGCTCAGGATGGAGTCGATGACAGCTGTGTAGAAGTGCATCAAGACTGATTGGGGAAGGTTTTTTAGTTGTGGCAGGAAGAACAAGCTTTGCAAAGTCGTTTTGGTTGCCTCACTTCAGGTTACATGGCTTTCTGGGACCAAGGTACTTGAATATATCATCTTTTGAGGTATCTAAGGATTATTATGAGCTGTTTTCTTTAATTTAATAATCACTCTCCACTGTTTTAAGTTCTGTAGCTTATTGTATAAGCACTAGACTGTCAGTTGAGAACTAAATGAACACTAGTTATTGGTACATAGAGAGAAGAAAAAGAGGAAGATCCATAGGGTGCATTAGGCCTGAAAGAGTCTGACATGTTTCGCCAAACCGCACATTCTGCTCTCTGTCTGTCAGGAAGTCTGTGATCCTTTGGCAGGTGGAGTTTGGCGGAATGAACTGAGAGAGTTTCTTGTCCAGCCGCTCTGGAATGATGAAGGCCGAGCTGAAGTCAGCAGGATTCTCATGTATGTGCCAGCCATGTTGAGAGTCTGGTGAATGAAATGTAGGACTCTGTTTAATACATGGTTGGCTGGTTTATTGGGTATGTAGGTAAACTTCGGTGAGAATGAGCAAATTGCATTACTACTGAAGGCAGAGTAACAGGTCTATAATTATTCCTCCACATGATGATGGAGGTTTTAAAACAGGTACAGTTCCAGAGATTAGTTAAATGTGAACACAAGAACTATTTGGTCTATGCTTTATTGTGGACCAGCTGTTTTGCAGACGTTTTGCTTCTTAGGCTGGGTTTGTATTGTAAAAACACTTCAGATAATGCAAAAGAATGCCTTGATCGTGGTTTTAGATTACAGAATGTGTCAAGCTCACCCATGCTGGACGTTTCGGTGAAACTGTGACCATTCTGGATGTTCAGAATATGAGCACTGCTAATACGTTTATTTAAAAGCCACCAATATGAGGACAGGAAACTTACAGGGCGGCTACCAATAAGGTAATAGTAATGATAAAATGTAAACAAGACATTCTGCATTCATTTTCGTCAGGAGTCCAACAATGACATAAGCAGAACGTCGTAATTTTATTTAATCACCGGTCTATCAAGGATCTTTATTAGGAGATATCATTGACCCGTCTGTTATAAAATATATTACTTCTGCCAAAAAGGGTGACGTTTTTTCTATGGGGTTTGGATGTTTGCTTGTTTGGATTGTGGAAAACTACAGGGCTGATTGTAATGAAATTTGGTGGAATAGTGCAGCACAGGCCAAAGAAGAGCCCAGTACATTTTGGACCCGGTCTGAGATAAGGGGTGGATCCACGTATTATTTTCACTTTCGTTAACATTGCGAGACAGGACAGAATGTAACTGTGTTTCTCACACATATACGAAAACCCTTTTTGTGTAATTCATTTATGGTTTGCCAACAAACATTTTGTGCAATGCAATCTTGCATTAGTGTTAAATATGCAGGAGTTTAAGTTTACTGACCGGTCATAATGCAGTCATGTCTGCAGTTTCACAGTTAGTTCTGTAATATATACCCACATATAAAGTGATTGCACCTGCACATTTTACTATCATAAAAGAGTGGACTTTTGGCCTTGGCAGAGGTCAGTGCTCTCCAAGAGACCTAGTAATAGTAATAGTATCATCTCGTAAAGTGTGACATGTTAAAAAACAACACTTGAAATTATAAGTGCGAATCTCTTTTGATTTTTGAATTGAATCAATTTTTGATTCAAGAACGATTTTTCTATTCATATGGTTTATTATGTGATTGACAAGATGAAAAGATGAAACAGCAATGTAAACAAATAGAATTTTGATTTAAAACAATACTTTTAGGTTCCTTACTGTATCAAATCTTTTTGCTGTTTTATATTTAAATGTGATATTTATACCAAAAATTGGAATGTGAGCAGCAATTAAAAAAAATGCAAATGCATCAATTGCATCAGTCCATTAAAAACTATTTTTAGGCATTTTGAATCAATTCAGAATCGCCAGGATTAAGAATTGCGATTCTTTAAAGAATCGATTTTTTCAGCACTCCTACTTGAAATCACACAGTGTAAAATGAGCTTCAAGTTTTTTTTACTTTACAATTATGGAGGGCAGCAGCTTAATTAGCTGTTCAATGGCAAACTTTAATACCACTGGACAAGCTGAACATTTGGTGGAATTCTCATTTTATAATAATATTTGCACTTGCTTTATAATTCCTGCATTAGGTTCCTGCACTTGAAGAACTGAGACGAGAATGGAGTAGTGCACTTTATGAAGCTGATAAAATAAAGCTCAGCTATTGCTAAGCCCTTAACCATGATGTGTGTGTGTGTGTGTGTGTGTGTGTGTCCATGTGTGTTGGTAAGTGGGTGCTAGACCTGATAGTGGCCCTTTAAAGACCACAAAATGCATTAGACCTAAACAGACTGGAGCCAGCTGCGTAGGCCAGACACACTCCCATGTAGGCAGGAGAGAAAGTCAGACTGCAGGAACTAGACAGGCTAAAGTTGCAACACCATGTTCCTTAATGATTGTTGATGTTGCAGTAATTTTTGTATTTATTTTAGAGTAATCTGTCCAGTCTACACCAACAAAAAAGCCACAATCATTGATTAACTTTGTCCTGTCTCTGAGGGTCAGTGTCAGTCTAGATGTTTGGTTTTATTTCTATTCTGACTCTTGTGTGACTCTTGTTTGTTGTCAGATGTATTAACCAGTAAGTTCTCTGTTTATAGTTCTGTGTTCACCAGTGACTTCATCTATGTATGACCTCATTTCCTGTGGCACAAGACTTTGTAACACGCGAACAATGAACTCAAGTGAGATGTCATGTGGTGAAGAAAGACGTCTAAATGATTGGATTCAGTAAATTATTTGAGCCAGTCCTATACTATTGACTACAGAAGGAAGACTTGTCAATACAAATGATCCATGAAAGAAATGTTTTGAAAAGAAATGGTTTAAAAATCCTGAACAACCCCCACAAGTCAATTCGGTGGTGACAAAAGCAGAAGTCGGGTGGGGCAAAAACTATTGCCTCAGAAACAGCTGACACAGGGTCTTGTTAAGGGATGATGCATGAAGGCAAAAAGGGATGCATCTTCTTGAAGGGTCATCTTAAGGCCATGTGTCACTCTACTGTTGACTACACTGTTGACTGTGTTTGCTTTAATATTGCCTCCAATGAATGGACTTAAACAAAATCAGCCATCCCCTGTCCGAACTGCTATTTTTTATATATTTAAGACATAGCGTGTTATAGTGCTTTTGTGGATTTTCTGCACTCTTTCATATGCGAACCTGAAACTGTCTTGTCTGTAATAGTGTTATAGTGCATCACAGCTCTATTAAAAACTTTTCCCATAGCCACCTCAGCTTTGTAGATGAATCATTACAGGCTAGAGATGTTGGCTGAGCTTGCTGGAGGTTCAGCCTAGTGTATCAGATCATCAACGATGGAGGTTACAAGTTGTGATTGCTTTTAGGAGGGCCAAAAGAGAGAGAGAACAAAGTGTGCGTACTTGCCAAAAACGTAATGAAAACTTGGTATCCATTATACCACAGTCAACATTACTCTCTGTGAATCTGGCCATGGACTAAAAGTATCTGCTTGCAATATGTGAATGATATGCTCCTTGACCTGAGCTATGTCCTCTGTATCTGTCTCCATTTTGTCTGTTTGACCCTCTCAGTGGGGTTAAAATAAATGCAGGTCAAGAGGTTACGGGTTAAGGGGTGAGAGTTGAGAATAAGGCTTTGGTCACTTTTACCCTGTGTCTAGTAAAAAACAGAAAAGAAATTGGGAAAGAGAGAAGATGAATCAGACACTGGTCCACTCTAGAATCCGCCCAGTTCTTATTTTTAATATACACCCCTGAGTCATGCTGACCTTAAACACAACCTTTTACTTCTTTGTCTCTTGGTGTCCAAGAAAAACCATTAGTCCACAAACCGAAAAGTCCCCACGTCAGTAGAGCTCAATTCATCTGTACTTAAGGGTTTTCCCAATTACCTATTTTTTTATAATCTTAACAATGTTTCTTGATTTGTGAAATCATCCTATTGTCGATGGGAAATCTGTGATATTCAACCATCATTTGTCATTCTGTGATGTCAACCAGTTCATATAAAATGGATGCTGAGGTGTGAATTGATGTGAAAGTGTTGCTGTAAATAAACAATAAATGATTGATGGTCTTTAAAGATGCATGGTCAAAAATATTTGGTTCTTTCTTCTGCTGTTGCCACAATTGTGAACACACGCAATTGTCTAGAAGTTTTCCTTATTTGGAATAAAGGGACAAAACATGCTCCATCATAGCTTCCTGTCATTCTGAAGTATATTTTAGGGGATTTTCAAGCAGTCAGATTTGCAGCTGGCATTGAATTCTACCTATTTGAGTAATATGTAAGTTGCTTTGTGGCCTTTTTTGCCTTTTTCTGGCCTTTAGTTTCCATTTTTACAGCAATTACAGAAAATATGACCAGTTTAACATGAATAGATTACCATCTTATACTTAAACTATCTTTCTCTGGAAACCGCTGCAAATCCCCAAATTCTCATGTGTGCCATGAAATTCCCATCTCCACCACCACAGTAGGCTATCTCTTCAGTATCTACTGGTGTTAAGCAATGACTGAGCAATTTAGATCTCACACAATGCATTTAATACTGGGTTGTGGCATCACTGTAAATCACTGGAATCATCTTCACCAATAACCTGTTTATCACCCCCAGAAAATCACTTAGTAAAGACAGCCCAGGCTCTGCAAACATCTCTTTCATCATGAACATAAGACAACAGTCTTTCTGCCCTCTTTCATGAAAGGAACATTCAGCATATGGCAGCTATGAAGCCTGGGGGCTCAACTGACCCTCTTGGTCAAAGCATTTCTCTTTCAAGAGCTACAAAAACCATGGATAATGCATGAGAAGATGCTATTGGATACAAAGACACTCATCAGAACCACATTGTAACTGGATCTTCACCAGAGTGGCCTAAACCCCCATCTATTCCATACACATGGTACCCATATGGCTTAGTGGATAGCTTCCTTCCTCTCTCTCTCTTTCTCTCTCTCTCTGTCTCTCGCTTGCTCTCTTTCTCTCACTCTGTTTAACACAGGCATGCTAACCTAATCCAGATCTCCACTGCCCTGGGCTCTTCATGCCATGTTGTCATATTTTTTTCCATGTTGTCTGCACTTTTAAACCTAAGACCCTAAGGTGGCTGGAGCATGAAGGAGTACTGTGCTGTGTTAATAGTGAGCAAAAGTGTTCAGATCATACAGGATATATTGTTCGATCTTAGCTCTAGCCAAAGTTTTATTTGGTAGGAAAGTATAAAAAAGCATTAACTTTATTCTGTTTAAAATAATCTGGCAACCAGACTCCATGTGTATAAAATACTGCCAAAGTCTGCTTTTTAATGTTCAGTGTACTGTTTTTTTCGGTTCTCAGTCAAACAGCAATACACAGGACACCATGTTGGTCGTCATACAATACTGATTGGCCTACACTTGGTGGGATATTGTTCAAAAGGTCAGGGCAAGAATAGTAGGTATTATAATAAGAAACATTCTGAAGTAATTGTTTTTCTAAAATTCCCAAAAGTCCAAAAAAGTATCAAGAGATACCAGCTGAATTAAGTCCAGCTGAAACTGTAGTGCACATTCAGGGGTCTCCTCACCAATTTAGTTTCAGTCCATCAAACTTTGCACACTACATAAATCATCTCTTTCAGTGGCCGCCCTCCATTTTTGCACTTTCCACCCCTTGGCCAAAGGCTGTGGGTGAGATGAATGGCTTTGGGGCCAAAATCACTGAAGATTCCTCCACCTTTCCATCCAGTTCCATGGCCATGTGTCACTCTCTTTCTCTTTCTCTGGAATAAGAGCTCAGACTGAACCGAATGAGCGCAGCGACAGGCCCGGGTGCTGCCGGACCTGCCTTTTGGAAGCTTTGTTATAGCTCAGTGCCAAGTCGGTGCCCATTCAATGCCCTTATTGTGCCAAGCCTTGGGCTGGGCTCGGGTGGTTCTGGAAATCGACCCACTCAGAGAGAGAGAACGGAGCACAAAGGCTAGCTTGCGTGGGAGGGAACAGAGTAAATTTACTATGATTAACTATGGTTTCTGAAGGTCTGGGCTGCTCTTTAATAGCGAAAAATGTTCAGGAGTAAAAGCCAAATGGGAGAGATAGCTAGAGGGAATTGACTCTTTGAGGTGGTTTTAAATTTACAGCTGAAGTTCTTAAGTGTGATTCTTTATTTTTAATCCACCATGCTGCACTGAGTACATCCCAGTGTGAACATAAAATCTACATGCTGTTTTATAATTTATCAACAAGACAGGAACTACGAAAAACATTAGTCTGTAAACTGTACAAGTCCTGATGAGTATTGTCAAGTATTGTACAAGCTTTCTGCCGTTCGGAGTCAGCCATACACTTTTCTGTGTCTTTCTTTCTCTTTGTCCTTATTTTTAGCTCTCCAGACCTCGACCTTCATTGTCCTTCTATCCTTTCATCATCCCCACAAGTATAAAATCATTTCAACGTATATCATAACGCCACCCGAAACATGTTACATATATTTGTAATTCTCATGCCGATCCGTTGGTTGATGTTTTATTTTTGTTATTCTTGTGAGATGTTTGCGGTTGCGTGTTATACCGACCTCCCAGGAGACACCGCGAGTGTGGTTACAATGGTGTTTAAGAAAAGAAAAACGTTCAGCTATCGCCGTCATAAGTTTCTATTCTCGCTCGCTATTTTGAGCAATGTTTTTTTCCTAGTGTCACATTAGTGAGACGTCCAGCATAGAAGAAGAAGGATTGGAGACAACAAATACTAAATTCAAAGCCCCAGAATGCAATACAGCTGAACGACTCAGTTGTTCAGCTAATTAGAGCTGTCCATTAGCATGGAAGATTTGTACCGATGGAGGAGGTAAGACAGCTAGACAGAAAAAAGGAAGTAAAGCACTGCAGTGTCAATTTCTTTAGGTAGAGATGAGGCAAGATTCCCACTGGCTAGTAGTTGAAACAGTAGCTGAATTCAGAATTCTTAACATCACTGAAGATGTTGACAATGAACGTTAAAAGTCATTCAGGGTGTATTCTTTCATTCTGAAATACACAGTGATGTTTTCAGTCCTAAAATATTGTCTATTGTCTATTTGCATACTGTGCTTGCACACAGAGGAACCTGACCTTCACATTTAACTCATCCGTGCAGTGAAACCCACACACTAGTAAACACTAGGAGTAGTGAACATGCTTGCCTGGGGCAGGGAGCAGGCCCAAACCATGGTGCCCGGGCAGCGGTTGGAGGGTTAAATGCCTTGCTCAAGGGCACTTCAGTCATGTCTTGTCTGATAGTGATCGAACCCGAGACCCTCCGTTCTCCCTGAACACAAGGCCACGGCTGCCCCTTGTGTAGTTGTGCTATATGTGTCTATGTAGGTGTCACTTTTGGGGGTGGGTTGCATAACATGGCTGTCTTCTATGACGTGATTTCAGATTAAATATAAGGGAGGGCCACACACATACACTTTACTTCTCTGGTAATAATTAATATTTTTATAACATTTACATTTACGGCATTTGGCAGACGCTCTTATCCAGAGCGACTTACAAGGTTATTGGTATTACAGGTAGGCCAACGTAGTGTTAGAAGTCTTGCCCAAGGACTCTTATTGGCGTAGCACAGACTGGCTGCCCAGACCGAGAATCGAACCCAGGTCTCTCACATGGGAACCCAGTGATGTTACCACTGTACCACACCAACCAAGAAGAATCGAGACTAGATGTAGAACAGAAAGCCATACCGATTCATTTCAAAACGCCTATTAGCTACCTCAAGTAGAGTAGCTAGCAGGGCAGTTAGCATAAGATGGGATGCCATGCTACTGCCTTCACTGCATAACATGCCCTGAAACTCCTGCCTAATCACACTATAACAACAGAGTCAGTGAGTCAGTGAGTTATAAACAGTATTATTTTCATGGCTAGGTCATTTTTGTGTTAGAATTTCCATTTTTTGTTAGGAAGTGATTTCCTTTTGAATATAGCATTACGTATGCGGCTAGCTATTCCACCTTTTGTCTTTTGTTTCATTACTTTAACAACTGTTAAATTGTTGAACTATCAAGCAAGTAATAAAAGCTATTAATAATCAGTGTTTGACTCACTGCCTCTGTCATTACAGTGTGATTGGGCAAGAGTTTCAGGGCATGTAATGCAGTGGAGGCATTAGCACTGCATCCCATCTTATGCTAACTGCCCCGCTAGCTACTCTCCTTGAGGTAGCTAATAGGCGTTTTGAAATGAATCGGTATGGCTTTCTGTTCTACATCTAGTCTCGATTCGTCTTTACGTTTTCTGGTGACTAGTACAAATAGTGAAAGTACTGTGTAAATGATTTCTGTTCTCACGGACAATGTTTCCCATAAGTGCCTTCACTATTAGGTTAAACTAGACTTAAATAGTCTTGGGGTTTTCAAAACTAGATACCATTCTTAAGTATTGATTAACGTTGATGGCCAGCCATCTTTCTACTCATACATACATGACAGAACCCATTAAAGGGTTACGCTCAGTAGCGCGCTCTCGCTCTCTCTCTCTCTCTCTCTGTCTCTCTCTCTCTGTCTCTCTCTCTCTGTCTCTCTCTCTCTGTCTCTCTGTCTCTCTGTCTCTCTCTCTCTGTCTCTCTCTCTCTGTCTCTCTCTCTCTCTCTGTCTCTCTCTCTCTCTCTCTCTGTCTCTCTCTGTCTCTCAGTCTCTCTGTCTCTCAGTCTCTCTGTCTCTCTGTCTCTCTCTCTCTCTCTGTCTCTCTCTCTCTCTCTCTCTCTCTCTCTCACACACACACACACACACAGCTTTTTTGCTTATTGAATATGATAAGTGGGTCTTTGTCCATTAGCTTGTACATGTACAGGAAGTCCTGACATCCTATTGTTCCTATCTTGTCTCGGTTATTGCTGAAAAAGCACAAACTGTCTGGCGCGCTGTCTCTCGGTCTTTCGTTCCTGCCTCAGGTCAGCTGAGTCGGCATCATCCCAGGGCCAAAGTCAATACGCATTTCTACTACACACAGTCTTTATTATCAGCTATCTATTTAAATGGATTTTTCTCTGAAGGTCTGGTCTATACTAACTGATGTTTGGCAGGTGGAAAGGTCTGATATAGGAACAGAGTCTGAGTGATACTGTCTCGGAGAGTAGACAGGGAGAGTGTGACTACCTTTTGTCGCTTCACATGCATGAAATTTGGCAGCGCTGTTTACGGGTACTTGAATTGGGCCTTTATCATAAATTTATAATGGAATTCATCAAGGAAAGATTTAAATGTATGTCAAAACATCTGGTTACATCAAAACCACAGGGCCTCAACACTGGTCCTGGAGGACCCCTGTGTGTAGGGGAAACACTAAAATTTGCAGAACAGTTGGAACTCGAGGATTGGGAGCCTTGGATACAGTTAAGGTTTTATGTATTATTTGGCTATAAGACTAAAATGTATTCAGTTCCTATAATTGTCAGTGGGGCAGCCGTAAATCCCCCCTCCAACTGCTCCCCAGATGCTGTGGATAAGGGCTGCCTCTCGCTCCTGGCAAATGTGTTCACTGCCCCCTAGTGTATTTCACTGTATGGGTGGGTAAAATGCTATCCAAGAAAATTCTGAAGAATGATTTATTTCAGGTTCTGCATTTTTTTTTTTGTTATAATGTTTAATGATGCAGGAGGCTTTAAGAAGGAGAAGATGCTTCATGCATGTCATAATTTATATTCTCCAGCCCCAACAAATAAAAACTTATCAGTAAACAATTTATCCACATCAGGGTTGCAATACACTCAGAGACCATCTCATAAACTCCAAAAGCCAAAATATACCCTGGAGGTGGCACCAGTTCATCTCATAACACCATGAAGCAGAATGTTTTACAGGCTGGAAGCATCCAAGTGTCCAACGTACCTATTCAATAATGCCTTGACAGCTGTGATAATTACACTTTGTCATCTATAGACAGATTTGTTATAGCCAGTGACAGGTGATATAGCTGGCCAACAGATCATCCATAACTGAAAATGCTCTGGCACTTCAGTGAGCAAGGACTGATAAAAGCTCAGAACTGCCTGGCAGCCACTCTTGGGGCATTTAGGATGTCCATTATACCCATGACCAGTCAGCTTCATGCTTGGTTTGTATTCTTTGCTATTAGCAGATTTTATATCACAGCATTGTTCAATTCTCGATTCTGATTGGTCAGTAGGTGTTGATTTCATTTTCTGTAATGGCATGATTCAGACAGTAGTCATTCAAACAAGCGTTAATGTGTTAGTCTAAGGCTAATAAACTATTTAAAATTTTAAAAGTTGTTATTTAACAAAGTTATGTATTTATTTATAGGGTGAAATTGTGTGTTCAAGAAATTTGAACGTTTAACATTTATTGCAGTCTCTTGGATTGTATTATATTCTGGATTGGGCGCTATACTGTATGGATTTTAGTCTGGATTGGATGGCATCTGTATGGATTGTATTCTGGATTTGGTGGCATTTTGTATGGACTGTATTCTTGATTGGGTTCTATTCTGAATTGGATGGTGTACTGTATGGATAGTATTCTAGATTGGATTGTATTCTGTATGGATTGTATTCTGAATTGGATAGTATCTGTATGGACTGTATTCTGGATTGGATGGTATTCTTTATGGATGGTATTCTGTATGGACTGTATTTTGTATTGATTGTATTCTCTATAGGTGGTATTGTGTATTAATTGTATTTTGGATTGGATTCTCTATGGACTGTATTCTGTATTGATTGTATTCTGGATTGGATTGGATTCTGTATTGATTGTATTTTGGGTTGGACTGGATTCTATATGGACTGTATTCTGTATTGATTGTATCCTGGATTAGATTGGATTCTGTATGGACTGTATTTTGTTTGGACTATTTTATATGGACTATATTCTGTATGGATTGTATTCTGGATTAGATTGGATTCTGTATAAGTGGTTTTCTGTATGGACTATTTTATATGGACTATATTCTGTATGGATTGTATTCTGGATTGGATAATATTCTATATGGATTGTATTCTGGATTGTGATGATATTCTGCAGTCTGAATGTAAAATTTAATGAACCATTAATGATCAGCCTGTCGTTCTATAAATAGCATATATTACGCAGCTTAGTCTACAGAATTTGTGAACCTATCAAGCATTCTATTATGACTTTGATTTTCCATGCTGTTACTTTTCAGACATTACACTTCTTATCTGAGCTGAGATTAGTTTTTTTCTGGGGTTTTTTGAATGCCAAGTAAAAAAGAACAAAGGCCCAAGATCACAGATGAGCTAACACAGCACCGATTGAACATTCGTGTTTTTTGTGTATAAAAAAAAAACAGATGCATGTATTGCTGTTCTCTGAGGATGTGGATGCAGTTATTGCTCTATAAACAGATAAAAGATGAGGATATAGCTGTGGTTTATATGTGAGAGACACCAGAGTGCAGTGGTTTTTTTTTTCAATCTCCTGTCTGTTTTTTCTTATCATTTGCATTCTCTCACCCGTCCAAGGCAGACTTCCTGCCAACTTGTTTTTTACAAAACAGGAACTTACTGAGCATGCAGTATATTGTAATGGGGTGTGTTGAGGTGCTATTTCCTGTTGTGTCTCAGTATATGAGCAATGAGTATCTTACTTCATAAGAACGTTAAGCCTTTTTCCAGATTAGCACTAGAATGAATAATTTCTGTAAATAACGACACATCGTGAGTTGGTTTTGGGAAAGTCGTTAGAAAAATTTAAATAGGAATTTTAAATTAGTGTTGGACAACCATCAGAAAAGGTGGCGATAAAGGATGATGTGACACCGGAGTTAAATGTGTATATGCTCTGACCTCATATTATTAGATGATTATCTACAGTCCTCAACTAATGCACTGCCAATTAATAAGAATATTTCTACAACCTGAAAATGCATTTTGTACTACAGGACACTGGCTCTGTCTGGCTCTGTCTGGTGTTTTTTCTGTACACATTTAATTGTGCTTTTATCAAAGTGTGTGCAACAGTGTTGAACTGACAGTGACGAACACCTTGGCATCGACTCTACAAGTCCCTGTACAGACCTGTACAGAATCAGAATCAGTATGTTTACACACAAAAGGAATTTGGTTCTGGTAGTTGGTGTCTCTCTAGGTAGAGTAACATAAAATAAGTAGTGTACATATAATTTAAACAATGTACAGACAATATACATAAGGTGCAGGAGTGTTGTAGTGTTAACCGTGGTGTAAACAGTAATGCGCGACATGTTTTGTGGGAATGAATTGGCTGCTGATGAGTTATTTATGAGAGTGATGGCACCTTGAAATAAACTATTTGTGTATCTGGTAGTTTTTTCTGCGCATGGATCTGTAGCGCCTGCCGGAGAGGAGATGTTGGAAAAGGCTGTGTGCAAGGTGAGAGGAATCTGTAATGATTTTCTCCGCCCGTTTCCTGGTTCTTAAGGTGTATAAGTCCTGGAGGCTGGGCAGAGGAGCACCAATGATCTTTGCACCTCTCTTTACTGCAGTCTGTGTCTTCCAGACTGTGATGGAAGAGCACCAGACGGGTTCAATGATTGCAGTGTAGAACAGTTTCACCAACTCCTGTGGCAGTCCATGGTTCCTCAGTTGCCGCAGACAATACATCCTCTGCTGGGCTCTTTCGAGGATGAGGTTGATCTTCATCTTCCATTTAAGATCCTGAGAAATGGTTGTTCCAAGGAACTTGAAGGTCTCTAGAACTAGTTCTTATTATTTGTAGAGACTCTGAAGGCTGTAACATGTGTTTTATATTACTTGGACATTCATCAAATCATTCATTAGCCTGTATAGGGTGCGGATAAGGGCAGGGTCATCCTAGGAGAGACCACTCCGAATCAGAATAGGATAAAGGCGATTTGTTAGAAGTACTTTGGACTGATTCGGAGTAGCTGTTCTCTCTGAGGGAACCCAAACCATGCCAACAAAATCCCTGTCACAGCAGAAAAACAGGCTATATGACCTTTCAGTCCTATATATAGGCAGTTGTGGAAGGTATCCAACTGACTTGTTGTCATAGTTATCACTTCCTCTCTTTTTTTTTGTGCTTGCGCTTGTAAAAGTGTTGACTTGCACTTTGCACATGTTATTGCATAAAGAAATTACCATAGTATTAAAACCACTGTGTAAATCCCCCTTGTGCCGCCAAAAGAGCTTTGACCCATAAAAACATGGGTTCTTCAGTACCTTGGTGTCTAGTAGCACCACATGCTATAAGACAGGGCCTCAGTGGATCAGACTTGCTGATCTGTTTCACAAATGCTCAATTGGGTTGAGATCTGGGGAATTTGAAGGCCAGGTCAACACCCTGAGGTCTTTGTCATGTTCCTGAAACCATTTCTCAACATTTCTGAGCATTGTAACCTAGGCCACTGCCAATAGAGAAGACCATTTCCATGAAGAGGCATACTTGGTCTGCAACGATTTACAGGTTCCATTGTAACAAGCTAGTCAATGTCAGTAGATGTAATGTTACAGCTGATCAGTGTATAATACCTCTGCATACAGGCTGTGAAATTCTAAAACCATTCTTTCTACCAGATTTGGTGTTGATTTTGTGAGCCCGGTATGCGATACAAAATACAAATAATTACTTACTGTCTGCTTTGCCAGAACGTATCCTCTTTTAGTTTAAGCGAAATAAATTTGGCTGGATTTATAATATAACACCCAAATTCGTTGTTATACGTCTCAGACTTATGGTCGACATTGGCGTCGGAAGCATTTTTAATGTGGGGGGGACACATGGATGAGATAAGATGGGGGGGGGGTTCTTCCCCACAAAATTTTGAATTAATTAGATGCCTTTTCTTGCATTTTGGTGTATTTTGAACAGATTTAAATGATAGCTATCATTAAGCTAGCGGGTAGATCTCCTAACATTAATTGGCCAGCTAACTGTACTAACATTTCTACTGGAAAAAAAATAACTTACTTTTCACTTCTTTGTAAAGAATTTCCTTATGTCCTGCTGTTACTTACACTTAATAAGGCAAAGCATTAAAGCGTTAAAGCCTTAAACCTAATATAGGATTTTGACGCACTTGTCAGGAATAACGCTCCTATTTCGTTATTTTCATGTAGTTTTTAAATGAAATAAAGTTAGTCTCATATTCTGTTCTCGTTCTCTGTATTTTATTTATTTAGAATTACCTTTAGGCTATAGTCCATAAAACCCCGCAGTGTTTGTTTTAGCCGCCCATTCCCACCCGCAGATAAGTACAAACCGCCCGTTCCCACGAGATTTGTGTCAGGTCCCGCATGACCCAGCGGGAAGCAATCCCAGTGCAGGCCTCTAGCCTGCACCTTTACTGTCTGGAGTGGACTTTCAGTGGTATGTGTTTTCTCCTATTGATGAAGTGAAATGGATTCACAACAGAAACAGCGCTGGGTGAACTAATGTTTTATGTTAAATGTGGGGGGGGTCCAAACGAAGAATTATGAAATGTGTATGAAATATTATTAATCAGTATTGTTAAATTCTCAGTTTGGATTTGTCAGTGGTCAGTGATGAATTGTATATAACAGCAGCTCTATTAGCGGTTCCACACACATTAATCCGGAAACGGTTTACACACAGCCTTGTATGTTAGTCGCACCACATAAATAAATAATTAAAAACATGTGTAGTTGAATATGGTAAACTTTTCTCTGAGGACATGGTTATTTTGCATGGCTATTATTCTTTCGCAGTATGCCGTGTTGTGTTGTATCCTTTAGTTATTCTCTAATGTCTATATCACAGGTTATCTATGGCCAAGAGGAAGCGATTCATGAAAGTGAGAGTGAAGGGGGAAATCTGTGATTAGAGTGAAACTGACAGCTGTATGTTAATAATATCAAGCAGCCTCTCCCACTTTTACAGAGGAAGGTTAAGGTTGTGTAACAGCAGAACACACAGATGCACTGAATTGATTCCAGAATTGTGCAGCGTTTACATTATAAGACAGGTTTTTTATTTATAGAAACGGTTTCGTGATTTTTTTTTTATTGTACGTAATGTCAATCACAAAGGCACGTGCACACATAAACCGTGTAAAGTGGCAGGTATACATCCGTAAACACCTTTCATTTTGCGGTGTAAGTTCCACATGTCGCTACCCGCCATCTCTTCCGGTCTCTGGCCAAATGTGTGTGCTAGTGTGTGTGTGGATTTCTGTGTTTCAGCTTATCTGGACCACACAGGAAGAGGAAGCTGGCTCCAGTTGCTATAGCAACCCAACCTTTACCCCTTTCCAAGACAGGTGTTTACTGAGGCATGGCTTCTCTCTCTCTCTCTCTCTCTCTCTCTCTCTCTCTCTCTCTCTGTGTGTGTGTGTGTGTGTGTGTGTGTGTGTAAACAGGCAGGATCTCCAACTCCACACTTTTAGCAGCAAAATATACTGAAATATAATCATATAAAGGCATCTAGTAACTTATTTTCCATCCTATAAGTTATCACCATTCCATTTCTTCAGATATATTACACTTTAATAATGTACGACTAATTTAAACCTGGTGTCCTGAGTACACCAGGTGCAACCACGTGTAAATTTGGTCAAGTAAAAGGTTTTCATGTACCTTGTTTATGATGCATTTCAACCCGATTTAAGTCTAAATCAGTTCAGAGACACATTCAGGCCAGATCTAAACACATACAGAGGCACAGTACAAAATGCAATTAATGTGCCAAGCATTACAATTTAATATCCTTAGGTAGACGAAAAATGTCCCTATTAAACATGCTCCGTTTGAGGCTCATGATGCGATTTGAAAGCCGCTGTGAAATATAGAAACAGTCACGCAGAGAGCTGTAAAAGCACTGCATTAAGGAAATTAGGTTTAGGGCAATGATATGACTGATATGCCAATTGAATCCCAAGTAATTTTGGCCTAATTAAAAGTGTTTAGATTAGCACGTCATATAATAAAAAGTCATTCTTCAGTGTTTATTGCCGACTTCGGTCGCTGACGCAAGCATCCCAGTGGACCATCAGCGTTAGAAGAAGAAGCCTTTATTTGTCACATACACATTGCAGCGTAAGTGCAGGTGTTTTCTCTAAATATACCAGGAAGTCTGGGACATAGCACAGGATCAGGCAGGATACAGTACACTTAAGGGCCTTGATCAAGGGCCCATTAGTGGCAGCTTGACAGTGCTGAGGCTTGAACCAACAACCTTCTAATCAGTAACCCAGAGCTTTGGCCATTGAGACACAACTATAGACATGCACTGTGTCTGAGAGTTTTTCTTTAGATGAGGTCTTAATAAATACTCAAGTATGAGTAGATAAATTTATTTACATTCATCCGTTCTTACAAACACTGTGACTGAATGAGTAAATGGCATATATAAGAACAGACCACCCTGTTTGCGTACTAACGCAGGATATAAGGGTGAGTCAAATATTATCCGCACCCCAGTTATACTTAAACTTCTGTTTTATCAATGCTTTCTGTACTAGGTCACTGTGTCCCCAGTCACTGCTGTGTAGTAATGAGGGATTATAAAGGTTGTTGACAGATGGACAATGTGTATAGAAAAGCAGGGTGTGGGTAATTTTTGAAAAATGACACTTCAACTTGCAACTAAATTATGAATGAATCTTAAATCAAAACTTTTTGTTTTGTGGTTATGGTCGCAGCCGTGGTCTTTTGAGCAGAAGGTCCCTAGTTCAGTTGTCATGCCGACAAGACACGACTCAAGTGCCGTTGGTACCTAACCTAACCTAACCTAACCTAACCCCCTACTGCTCTCGGAGCACCATGGATAGGGTTGCCCACTGCCCCAGGCAAATGTACATTTACGGCATTTGGCAGACGCTGTTATCCAGAGCGACTTACAAGGTTACTGGTATTACATGCAGGCCAATGTAATGTTAGGAGTCTTTGCCCAAGGACCCTTATTGGTGTAGCAAAGATTGGCTGCCCAGACTGGGAATCGAAACCAGGTCTCTCACATGGGAGCAAATGATGTTACCACTGTACCACACCAAATGTACGTGTTCACTTATGTGTGTTTCACTGCACAGATGGGTTAAATCCTCACTTCGTAATATTCTTAATAGACATCGGAGTCAGACTAATTAATGACGTTCTATTAAAAGATTGCTGTACCGAACGTTACACTAGAGTCTTTTCTCTTAACTCTTAAATGAACTGATTATGCAAGAGTCTTGTTACAGAATTTATACCAGGTCATTAGAGCCGTAGATAGAGCCAATAAATCAAGATACTTTTAATTTCACTACTTTTGCTCAAGTAGAGGTCTAAAGAGAGGACTTTTACTGAAGTAATATTTTGTCTTCTTTTTACTTTAAGTGGCAGAAAAACTAAGCCTATGTAAAGTACATAGGCTTGTGGCGGCTCCTTAATGGAATGGAGTTTATTTTCATTTTGCGCCGTGATACAATCCGTGATCACATGATATCATTTCTCTATGGAATTGCGCGCTCAGTGCCTAACTACGGTGTGGAACAGGTTCCAAAAATCTGTTTTATTGAACACAAGGCTGTGTCTGTCTGAGGACGTCTGAAAAAACACAGGCATGGTTGTGACGGGAATACAATCGCAGAGGACCCCACTTAAAACAGAGAAATTACACCAGGACTCCACGTAAATCTGATCACGTCCGGTCTCGCATATGACCGAAAAGTTTTCCTTGCTAACAACCAAACCCTGACGTTACACCCGTTCATGTCCTGCATTCATTCTGATGGGTTTTGCCTCTTCCACCACACGCATCTAGAAACACCAAATTATAGTTACAGGAGCGCTTATCTGGGTTTGGGGGGTTTGCCAGTCCCACCTACGTCACCAGATCTCCACCATGTCCTACACCTCGGAATACAACAGGATTTGTAGACCGTTCTGCAGGACGTATTGTGTTTATATAGTGTCTACAGAATATTTTTGCAAGCTTGTGGAGTCCATGCCATGTATTTGACTGGGAAACTAGGTCTGGTACCATGTTATTTAATATATAATGATTAAAGCGTAATTGGGCCTTATGTTATAGGAAATGTAATAAAATGGGGAATGGTTCTGACTCTTATTTTTCAACAACAGCTGAAAAACATCTCAAAATGTTTACCAGCGCAAACCAATTTTAATTGATTACAAAACGTTCACGTGTTACAGTTCTGTGGTCCATCACAGCAACTGCAGACAGATCAATGTCACAATACAGCTCTTCATACAACCATACATGGTGGCTCCAATCCCTCAAGTGTTTTTTTTTTTTTTTTTTTTTTCTTTTTTTTCTTTGCTCCAGCATACACACATTAAAGAAAGCTTTGTTTTTCCAGATTTCTTGTTGGAGCTTGGGCAGATGCCACTGCTCGAATCAGCTAAGTGTTTGAGTATAAACAAGAAAGAACATGACTGCTGTGCATGTCATGTCTGTCGTGAAGTCTGGGATACAGGACAAGCATCCAGCACAACATGGCTTGCTGAAAACACAGTAAACAAAGCGGACTTCATCAGCTCGTACTCAGAGCTGGTGATGGCATCAAGCTCATGGATAAAAACCTACTGAAATATGAACCCATCTAATAAATTATTGCTTCAACATGCTGACTGAAAGTGACATTCGATGAGTGAGCACAAATCAGCTGATTGGGTGGCTTTCTTATCTGTAATCTTTGCTCTCTCTCTCTCTCTCTCTCTCTCTCTCTCTTTCACTCTCTCTCGCTCTCTGTTGTCTGAGCCTGTTAAGGGGTGTGTTAAGAGCCTTGTCCATTCCAGGCTTATTTTAGGCCGAAGAAAAATAAAAGACGTAAGCTCAGCTGACGAGAGGGTCTGAAAAGAGCCGTCTCTCTTTCTCTCCATCCCTCCATCCCAGAACACCTCCCCACCCATTCTGGTCTGCACACACCTTGGAATCATGCAGCCAGAAGAGAAAGCTCTCTTTCTTTTGGCTCGAGCGAGGAGGGATAGTGAGAGAGAAAGCGTTGTGTGTGTGTGTGTGTGTGTGTGAGAGAGAGAGAGAGAGAGAGAGAGAGAGAGAGAGAGAGAAATTTCTATGTATGTTCAACTTGGACATTTTGACACATACCACATATGTGACGTACTACAGCGATGTGAGCTCGCAAGGGACGGGAAAGTACCAGTGCAAGCTGAATGAGAGACAAATCTGTCTAAAGCGGGTATTAAAAGTGTCCCTGACATTAAAAACTGGTGATTCAGCATTCTGTGTATCTCTCTATTGTTACGGCCACCTATAAGACACTATATCCACATCTATATCACAGTCTACCAGTTTATGGCATGCTGTGTAGTGTTGCATGTTAGCACTGATTCAGTCTCACTTTCGTTAGAGGATCTCGTACATCTGGTCTTTGAACGTGGCCAAGAATGACTATTGGACTGATCTTACAAATAGCCAGTCATTTTTAATTGCCCTGAATTTTTGCCATGGGATGAACTAGTGGTTATGTAGCTTTAAAAAGCTGATTGCAGTTGCAGTGTTGAAGTTTGTTCTCGTTTTGTAAACTGGAGACGGTGGGAGAAGTGCAAATCTGGTTGCGATCTGGTTGGTCAGAAAGCAAGTTGTGAACCACTCATTGACCACTGTGTTAACACACAGGAATTCAGCCTCTGCATTTAACATTAGTGAACACGCATTAGGGGGCAGTGATCACACATGTCAGGAGTGGTAGACAACCCCTGTCCATGGCACCTGGGGAGCCGTTGCGGTTCCATAACCACAAGCCAATGACTGCCCCTTCCCATCCCATACAAGACATTTTACACACTCTGGCCTCGACTACCCGATACTTTTAATCTGGGCAGCCGTGGCCAAGTGGTTAAGGAACCGGTCTCGTGACCGTAAGGTCGCAGGTTCGATCCCCACCCAGGGCGCCGTGGTTTGCACCGGGCAAGTGTGTTCACTGCCCCCTAGTGTTCACTGGTGTGTGTGTTTCACTGCACGGATGGGTTAAATGCGG
>JAOVVF010000032.1:7006125-7049608 GCA_028565595.1 Duopalatinus emarginatus | reverse complement strand
TTAGACTACAGGCGTTTCGGACCACAGACGTTTCAGACCACAGACGTTTCAGACCACAGACGTTTCAGACCACAGACATTCAGACCACAGACGTTTCAGACTACAGACGTTTCGGACCACAGACATTTCAGACCACAGACATTTTTAGACTACAGACGTTTCGGACCACAGACATTTCAGACTACAGACGTTTCAGACCACAGACATCTCAGACTACAGACGTTTCAGACCACAGACATCTCAGTCTACAGACGTTTCAGACCACAGACATCTCAGACTACAGACGTTTCAGACCACAGACATCTCAGACTACAGACGTTTCAGACCACAGACATCTCAGACTACAGACGTTTCAGACCACAGACATTCGGACCACAGACGTTCGGACCACAGACGTTCGGACCACAGACCTTTCAGACCACAGACGTTCGGACCACAGACGTTCGGACCACAGACGTTCGGACCACAGACGTTCGGACCACAGACCTTTCAGACTACAGACGTTTCGGACCACAGACTTTCAGACTACAGACGTTTCGGACCACAGACGTTTCGGACCACAGACGTTTCGGACCACAGACGTTTCGGACCACAGACGTTTCGGACCACAGACGTCTCAGACTACAGACGTCTCAGACCACAGACGTCTCAGACTACAGACGTTTCAGACCACAGACATCTCGGACCACAGACGTTTCGGACCACAGACGTCTCAGACTACAGACGTTCCGACCACAGACGTTCCGACCACAGACGTTCCGACCACAGACCTTTCAGACCACAGACCTTTTTCGACCACAGACCTTTTTCGACCACAGACGTTCGGACCACAGACCTTTCAGACTACAGACGTTCGGACCACAGACTTTCGGACCACAGACCTTTCGGACCACAGACTTTCGGACCACAGACCTTTCGGACCACAGACGTTTCGGACCACAGACGTTTCGGACCACAGACGTTCGGACCACAGACCTTTCAGACTACAGACGTTCGGACCACAGACTTTCAGACCACAGACGTTTCGGACCACAGACATTCAGACTACAGACGTTTCGGACCACAGACATTCAGACCACAGACGTTTCGGACCACAGACGTTTCGGACCACAGACGTCTCGGACCACAGACGTCTCGGACCACAGACGTCTCGGACCACAGACGTTCCGACCACAGACGTTCCGACCAGATACCTTCAGACTCAAGTAGTTCAGACTGAAGATGTTTGGACTCAAGATGTTATGTTATAATTAGTGAAGAGAAGTGATTCACTGACCACTGTGCTTGCACACTGAGGAATTAGATTAGGAGTTATCTGGGAGGACAGCTCTGGGTATATTTATAGTCCTGACCTGAATCCCAGTGAAAAACTGTGGACTGAACAGAAAAGTATGTCAGAACAAGGAGGCCCACAAACCTGACTGAGTTACACCAGTTCTGTTAGGTGGAAACTCTGGCTCTAAAAATGTATCTGCATAATTAAAGGCCGTGTCCCCAAATACTACCCAAGTGTCCGTAAACCTCTGAGTCCCTGAAACCTGATAAAGTAACCTAGTTATATATAAAATGTGAGTGTGGTATAAACTGAAGTGCTAGAAACTTGTACACCAGTCTAATATCTCTAAATCTATAGGAGAAAATAGCTGCAGAATACCAGGTAGACTACGTAAAGTCAGAGACCTAGAAAACTAGAAGAGGGTGCTAAGCTTTTTGCTAGCTTTGTTAGCAGATTGAGGCAAACTAGCTACAGACCCTCTCCAACAGTTTCATTTACAATACAAAAGTCTCGATACAAAATGTAACGAGATGTCATATGAAACCAGAGTTATAAGATTAGTTTGTACATTATGTGAGTGGGGAATTGATAAAATGCCATACCACACGCATCACAGAATTGCGCTAAAGCCACTAATCCAGAGGTTCTTAAAACTGACGAA
Source organism: Duopalatinus emarginatus (assembly GCA_028565595.1). NCBI lineage: Eukaryota > Metazoa > Chordata > Actinopteri > Siluriformes > Pimelodidae > Duopalatinus > Duopalatinus emarginatus. Next base: position 7,047,671 of record JAOVVF010000032.1, on the reverse strand, counting down.
ATGAATTACTGCCTATCAAATTGTCAGTAATGTGTATGTCCTGTTCACATAGCATATTCATTATTGCTGTTCTTAACTGTCTTTTAGGACTCTCTGGAGTGCGTTTTGCGCACACCGATGTCCGGGTCCCTGACTTCTCCGACTACCGTCGTCCTGAGGTACAGGATCCTAAGAAGTCCTCACAAGAGAGCAGTGAGGCTCGCAAGGCTTTCTCCTACCTGATCACAGGCTCCACTGCCGTGGTGGGGGTTTATGCCGCCAAGACAGCCGTGACACAATTTGTCTCTTCCATGAGTGCCTCTGCTGATGTCCTGGCCTTGTCCAAAATTGAGATCAAGCTGAACGATATTCCAGAGGGGAAGAACATGACGTTCAAATGGAGAGGAAAGCCCTTATTTGTTCGTCACAGAACCGAGAAGGAGATCGCAGCTGAGGCCGATGTCAATCTGTCAGAGCTCCGTGACCCACAGCATGACTCGGACCGAGTCGTCAATCCTTCCTGGGTCATCGTCATTGGTGTGTGCACACATCTTGGCTGTGTTCCTATCGCAAATGCTGGGGAGTATGGTGGTTACTACTGCCCGTGCCATGGCTCCCATTACGATGCCTCTGGGAGGATCAGGAAGGGACCCGCACCCCTCAACTTAGAAGTGCCATACTATGAGTTTCCTGATGAAGACACAGTGGTTGTTGGATAGATGTGGACATTTCCTAATTACCTATTATTAGTATGTGTGTCTGGCCAAACGAATAAATATTTTAAACCCCTCAAACATCTGTCGTACTTTCATACCAGTATAAGAAATACTGTTTCTTTTAACAATTCAGTTTCCAGAGTATAATCAGCTCTAAAATCAATACTGTCGTCTAAAAGCTGTAGCTGTGCTTCAACCAGCATCACTGTAGACAGGTTTTTACCAGTCACACAGGCTTCCTTTAGAGTTCTTTTGATGACCTTGAACCTGTGCTGCAAAGAAGGCCTTTGAGCTTCACATAGAACCGATTTACCAGGAGGGAGTCTAATACTTATTAGGTCCCCTATGGGGCATGGACTTCACAAGCTTGCGGAAGTATTATGTAGGCAATAAACGCCAAACTTACTGGAGAATGGTCCACAATTCTGTTTTATTTCGAGGTGTAGGATTTCTGTTCCACAGACATCCCAAATGTGTTCGATAACAGTGAGATCTGGTGACTTGTGGGTGGGAATGGCAAAACCTCAAATGGGTGTGTGGTGGCACATTGTCCTGTTGGAAGAGTCCAAACTCATAAGAATTAATGCAAGACATAAAGGGGTTTGTAGATGTTCCGGGGTCCCATGGAATGCCAGCTAAACAATCTCTAAACAGTTATCAAGCCACTATCAACCTGTACCAGTTTTTCCTGGTACATCAGTGTAAATCACAATGCAGGGCAAACACAAATGTTTCCTGCATCAAAAACAGTGTTAACATAAAGAATCTATATTTTAAAACAGAATAGATAACAGGTACATAGTAAAACCAAAAACGACCAAGGCCACAAATTTCCCCATATCAGGCTCGGGTCTGTGACAGATTTGCCATTACCAGGCACTGAGCCAGTCAGTTTACATTCATGAACGTATCAAATAATTCTTTTCAAATTGTCAGACGATATAGTTATCCATGGCTAGTAATCTAAGAGAACAACACTTGCTTTGCTCTGTGGCTTGCTTCATTAGAGTAGCACTCCAGTCCATCACAAGCATGTCGGATCTTAATTAAAGACAGAATATTTACCACTTTCCTTAAACATTTAGGTCATTTGGTGCATTCTTATACTCTGATGTCTCCTTGCTTTCTTGATCTTTTAGTTGGGACCCAGAAATTAAATTGCATACTACCATTTAGTAATCTCGTTTCTAGCTAAAAGATTTGAGGATACCAGGTCTTTTATAGGAGTAAAAAGGAGACATACCATTAATCCAGTTCTTTGTGGTCTTAATAAAATGTGACATTGTATGGTCAACATATCACATGGTTCAAATACTACAGGTGTCTTTTCACCCTATCCAAAACAGCTCTTTCCAAATGCTCAGTTTCAAAGTTAATAATGAGTCACTGCTCACTCAACCTTCCTCTAGTGTGGGGCATGTTATGTAGATGAAAACTTTGGAGATGGGACTCAGGTCAACTGTAGTTTTTATATTCAATGGTTTATGATCTACATGGAGTACAAAAGTTATTAAATACTTTAAATCTAAATAGTTTGGCCAAAATAACTATAAAATATACTTTCAGATATGTTTTGATAACCTGGGTTTTACTGCCCCAGGTGTCCCTCCTGATCTCAGACCCTGGTGATATAGTAGGTTTCCCTATGTTTTGTGTGTCTAGGTGTCTGTGTTTGTCTCTGTATAAACTCATAGTGTCTAATTTTGATCTCCCCTTTATGATGTGCTTGTTATTTTGATACCTGTTTGCTCTCTGACAACCTGTTCATACATCGTACACAACCTTTCTGGCTGTTGTCTATGACAAAATCAGAAAACCTACTGAATCCCATGTTTTCTTATTTATGCAACTCACACAAAAGTGACTGTGTTATTATAGTCTGTGGGTTGGTAGGATCTCCAGATACACAAATAAATGTACACAAAAACTGAAAAAGTTCTTTTAATTATATTTCCTCTCAAATGTGTAAATTAAAATAAATAAATAAATTCCAACAAATATGGTAATATAAACAGCAAATAAAATCCTTGGGTAGCAAAATGGTTTCATATTAAAAAAAACAGCAAAATAAGAAGTGATGTTAAAAGTGTATAGGCTAAAACCCAACCAATTAAACATGTATGTATAATTATTACATAAATGTAATAAAAGTTTTAATTAAGGCCACTTCAGAGTGTAATCACATCACATTGTGTTTTGCGTCAGGTGCAAGCCACGGCAAGAAAAATTTCCAAGGACATGTCATTTCAACCTCAATTTCCTGTATCCTTGTGTCCTTACCTAATATTGTCAGAGTAGGCAACCAAAGAAGGAGAAGAAATAAAGGCATGAAAAAAAAACAAGAAGTATGATCAACAGCTGGAAAAGATGACCTGTCACATGTCTCAGAGGGAGTGTGGTTTAGTCTTAACTTCTCGTTACTGGTCACTTATAACTGGTGGAAATTGGAAAGGACAAAACAGTCAGAAAACCGTGTACAATAAAGTGCCAGAAAAACTGTTACAGATGACTGGTGATCGCTGGTGGTGCCTCTGTAATGGTATGGGGTTTGTTTAGTTTACAAACATCTCTAACAGGTAAACACTATATGTGCCTCCTTTTTGACAATTCACTCTAATGGATTTGGCCTCTTCTAACAGGACAAGACACCACCACACGTCTATAGACATGGCATTTTGCAATTCCCACATAAGACACCAGATCTCACTGTTATTGAACATATCTGGGATGCCATGTGATGCACTGTCGAAGACAGAAATCCTACACCTCGGATTACAACAGAATTGCGGACTGTTCCGTTCCGGAAGTATGGTGTTCACTGCCTACAGAATATTTCCACAAACTGGTGTAGTTCATGCTTCATGGGGGACCTACCAAGTTTTAGACCGGGATACCAGTTTTTCTGGCACTTCGGTGTACATGCCAGCCAGCTAAGTAAATAAATAAATAGCCACAGTACAGAATTTTACTGAGAACATTATTTAGGCAGTGTTTAAAAGGTGTTCTGGTGCAAAAAAAAAAAGTTCATTTTATCCTCACTCTCAAAAATGTAGTGTATCATTTGCATTTTTTTCTAAAACTGTCAGTATTAAAATAACGCTATACACACACTAAATGTTCTATGAAATAAACACGTTTCATTTAAATTAAATAATTTAATCATTATCCTCTTTACATAATTCATTAAACCTCTTGTCCAAAACAGTGATCTGATCCTTTCGTTCAGTCCACATAATGAACCTCGGCCTGTAGCTCTTTGTGAACGTAGCTCAGTAAAGCTGCTGTTACTTGCTGCTGAAGTGATGCGTTTCCTGTCACTATGGCAATTAACTGAGCCACATCAGTCCACTCGATCGAGCCCAAGATGGCCATGATGTCCTTGTAGAGCTTCTGCTGCTGGTCTGGTGTCATTTCCATGATGACCTGAGGAAGTGATTTGAACTGACCGCTTGTCATCCAGCACCCCAGAAGTCCTCCGACAGCGCCACCTTTTAACAAAGCATAAGGATCACAAATTTCAGATCAGACAACACAACCCATTCACATAGACTACCATATTCTAAGATGAATAATAGTTTTTTTAAAGGAGATGTATTTAACCATTGAAGGAGTCACCAGTGTCAGCACTTTGTATAAGTCAGTAGGTTTTCCACCATAGGAAACTCTTCTAGTTCCCCAGTAATGATACAAATTGTATTTTTCTGTCTTTCTAACATCAAGACAGAGACAGTTAATAGTTACTATAAGTGAACAATAACTAACATGGCCTCAGATGTTCAATATTCAATATAACATCCTTGCTATGTTCCTTCAGCCATAGGAGTAGTCAAAGGTTAGAATTTATGGAACCAACCCAGGTTCAAGGCTAAATGACAAGGCTCGGTAAGTGTGAAAGTGAACTACTCTAGTGAACACACACTAGGGGGCATTGAACAAAGGGGTGTAGATTTACTCTTGACATTGGTGGGGACCACCCCCGACATTGGTGGGGACCACCCCCCAACCGACCCTCCCCCCTCCCCATAGGTGCCTTGCTCAAGTGCACTTCAGTCGTCTCTTGTCCGTTACATAGATCAAACCCAGGTCACAAGACTGGTTCCTAACCACAAGGCTATGTCTGCCCTTTATGTAAATGTAAACGTAACTATAAACGGATAAAAGGGCAGCAGGTTGTTGACAGGTTGTTGTCATACAAGGGCAATAAAACCCATCAGGATGTGTTGTTGTATGTAAATAAACTATTAATTAAGCCCCAGGCCACATCACACCACTCCATCGTGGATTGTTTTCCTATAACAGCATGCCACATCATGTTGTATTCTTTTTTTTTTATATATATTTATACTTGCCTACGGCGATGCCAAGGGGTCCCCCGAACAATCCTCCAGCGAAAGCAAGTCCTCCAGCAGTCATCGCTCCCTTCCCAGAATGCTTCACTGCAGTCTTTATCTGCTGATTTGCAGACAGCTCACAACACAGCTTCATTACGTCATCAATGCAGGGAGGCATGCTGGGTAATCAATACAGTTTGGGTGACAAGACAGAGGGTTCACTTAAATTGAAAAGTATAGACCATGATATATATATATAGTTATTAGCTTATGAAGCCTAAAAATAAATACACCACACAAGATCACGTCACGTGACAATAAAAGAAACATTCTCAGTATAATAAATTAATATAGTAAAATAATACATTTACAAGAGTTATATACAATGATACACAATGATAATAAAATAATAAAACATAAAACACTCACCTTATCAGTTCAAACTTCAGATATTTATATAGAAATGTGAATAAACCCTATGAACCATTACACTGAGCTTGGATATCTAACTACACACTGGGAATAAATCTAACGCATGAGCACTGTTCAACCTGATACATATACATGAAGCCAGCACCAATAATGAGCAGTAAAACGTTTTTCAAAATATAAGTCTCAGGTACAAATGGGACAAATAATTTTTTTTTAAAGTTATAAACAGTTATAATCATAATCAATAAGTCATACTCAGTCAATAATAAATACTCAGTCATACAAGGTACAAACTGCAGTGAGTGCTTTTGACTGTGTGCCAACATACGTAGCTGTAGAATAAAATAAACTAAAATAAAAACAAAGTACATTATAGTTATAAGAACATACTGGAATCCTGATTCAGACAGTTTTTATTGTCATTTCTACCATATACATACAGTGTTGTACTGTAAACAGTGAAAAGAGACGACGTTCCTCCAGGACCAAGGTGATAAACAGAACAACAAACAATAAATATGCAAGACAATATACTATAAATACACACGACAATTTACAATACAATGAACAGTAAAGAGTAAATACAGGGAGGGGAACAGAGCAGTAAGCCCCCTGGTAGTGGGAGCAGTAAAGCACAGTTGTGGGCATTTGAGACATGAATGTCACATGTTTATTGGTGCTTAGCATTTGTTTATTCATATTCAGCAACTTTGTTGATAGAAACTAGTGTGGCTGTTGTTCTGTGGGGAAGAATTAATTACGTTTTATTAGAAAACTATTGCAAATGGGAAGTGACAAGAAGGGGATATAAAACCATCCCTATAGACTGAATTTAAAATGGAAGTGTAAGTGGGTTGTAAGACAGATGACTAAAAGTCTTTCAGTGTGAACGGACCATAAGTCATAAAATCACACTGCATGAGATGTATTAAAAAAGATGGATTTTACCATTAATATTAAATGTTAAGTAGTCGGTTTCAATATTAACTACGATCACAGTACACTGGATACTTTACTTTTTTTCAGAGATAAATTAATAATGGTTTGTTTATTTGTTTATTTGTTTGTGGACTGGCGTCCGTGTTGCTGATTCATTGCTTAGTAAAAATAACTCGCAATATTAAAAATAATATATCAAATAATACAATGTATTTTTTTATTTATTAATAAAGTCTTACAGCTACTTTAGAGTGCATCAGAAATTGTATTTTTATTAATTAATTATTTTATTTTATTTTTATTAACTTTATCAATGTTGTATCATTCATTACAATTAAAAAAAAACATTTCTGACTATTTAAAACCTTTTAGTTTATTATTTGGGCAAAATAAAACTAGATTATATATTTTGTAAAAAATAATAATAATAATAAAAAAAAGGCTAGCATTTGTCTGAATAGCAGCGCGTGAAGGGACTTTAATTATGAAAATTGTCCTGTTCGGCGATCATATTTAAATTTCTTCGGTTAGCCCTTTAGCGTGTCTCTATCCTAGGCTGGATTCCTAATGGTTCCATAACGTACATGGAGTGCACTAGGTAGCGAGTGGAAGCCGTTATGTCTTGCTCAGTGTAGTGTATTCCTGTAGGGAACAGGGAGACGTTTGGTCTTCAGCCTCCGTCTTTATTTCCGGAGAAATAACAAAACAAAGTTGAGGAACTTTTTGGTTCGAGGAATAATCAGCATTAGGACTATGACATTCTCTTTTGTTGTTAGATTTTAAGATTCTGCATAATTAACTTTTAAATACTTTATTTGATTTATGTCTTTTCTTTCGCACCAGCTGTCTGGACTTGTCCGTACATGTCCACTGGGTGTAAATATATGTAAATAAGGTGCAGAGCGCGAGCCGGTGGTCACTATAGCAACATCCTGAATGGAGGCATTAAACCCAGTAGTGTGTGTGTGTGTGAGAGAGAGAGAGACACACACACAGAGAGAGAGAGAGAGAGAGAGAGCTTCATGGACAGTGAATACTGACTAATGTGTGTGTTATGTGTAACATGTGTGTATGAGTTCTTCTGTCATGGATGAAAGCCTGTGGTGTGAGAAAACCTCCTCCAGCTTCCACCATCCCTCTCTACCAGTCTGTATAATTGAATATGCCTGGACTAACCGGATGATGGAGGTGTTACAAGGTGTGTATGCCATATCTGTCAGTGTATATGGCAGTGTATATGGCATTACAGAATCTGTAATGTGTGTGTTCGTGCTGATATGAATGAAGAGTTAGAGTATGTAAGTGAAAGGGAAAGTGAAGTGGAGTTACTGACTTATTGTGTCAGCACACAGAGGAATCTGATCTCTGCGTTAAACTCATTTGTGTGGTGAAACGCACACTGTAGTCAGCACACACACTAGGCAATGAATGGGGTGTGTGGGGCAACCCCAGGAACAGTTAGAGGGTTAGATACTTTGCTTGACGGTACTTCATTGTCAGTACGAGGGATCGAACCAACAAGACTGTTTCCCTATCCTTGAAGCACAGCTGTCTGTCTGTTATACTGTTTAATGTCTTATACTACATTGTCATCAGATATGAAAGTCATGTTGTATAATTGTCATGGCAACTGATCTGTTACTTCAACATCCAGGATGAATTTAGATGATGTGTTCAATTAAATGTTGTCTTGTGTGATAGTTTTAGGCCCCCCGCTGTGGCTGGAAGGTGACCGGAGCAGCCTGACACTTACGGACCCGTGCAGCATCCGCGTGACGGCAGCCGAGTCCTGGATGATCGTCCAGGCCAGAGACATCGAGCACTTTGAGCAAGTGATGGAGTTCCTGGATGTTACTTACACTTTACTACCTCAGCTAGTGACCCCCATCAAGCACATGAAGATAATGTTCGGCCTGAAAACTTTGGTAAATGCGGTTTATTGCTGTTACAATGAAGATCTTTGTAGTCTAACACAATGACTCACTGAACACTCATGATATCAACTAAAGTAGTGCTGACATGTTTATGTATGTCTCGTATGTTTCAGGTTATTATGTGGATGTTGTGGGAGGACCAGGGTATTGAATGCGTTACAGACAAAGTTGTGAAGTTTTTTCCTGACAGCCTTCCACAGTATCAGAGAAGTGTAAGTAGATGTTGGATTTGTTTCTCCTCTAGGGGACACTAACGCTACACAGAATAACACAAAAATAAAACACTACTTCATTCAGGTATGTGTGCAGCATGTGCAACACTTTACATGTTGCAAGTCTAAAACTAACACAAGGCTGAGTACGTATTTGTGGGATCCGATGATCGCCTGAAGCTTGTCACAACTGATGAGCTTATAATCTGCCTAAATGATCTAAAAGAAGGTCCTTTTCCTGCTGAGAACAGATAAAATCAAACTTAGCTTGTAGAGAAAGAAAGAAATTAAGAAACTTGATGACATTTATTCTGTCTCTCCTTCTTCAATCAGTGCAGATAGTTTCTGTTTTCTTCGTCTTTCCTCATATGCACAATATGAGTTAATCTGGCCCTTTAGATTTGCCTTTAAGGATTTCTATAACAATGATGGAGATCCTGTCAGTTTTATTAAGAGCTATAAAATCATCGATTTGGTTAGATACAAAACTAATAAAGCTTTAATTTGATAGTAAGCGTATGCTTAAACACCAAGGCGGGCCAATATATTTATGTTTTTGAAAATGCACGTCCATCAAAACTGGGGCATGACTGGATATTGGCTACAGTGTTATAGGAGCAGGACTGTACTGATGGGATAAATCGATTATCTATCAAAAAGTAATCAGTGCGTGTAAAAGTGTGATGAACTAGAGAAAAGAAAGAGTATTCTCTTTTAAATTAATGAAAGAAATGCCAAGGGTCTGAAACGGTGAATTAACTCATAAAAGACTGTATAATTTTAGCTGACCTTAAAGGTTCTTGCTAGTCTAAATGTAAAGGTTCTTCTGGATTCAGATTGTTTTTATCATTTGTTTAATGTATGTCCATTTCCACAATCATGCACTGGAAAGCATGCATTTACATATGCTGATCGTTTCATTCCAACTTATAGCATTCATACACCTTTGTTACACCTTTATTAACGTGTATGACTTGGCATCCAATCCAATCAGAGGAAAGTTTTTATCCGAGTTTTAAAAGTAGAGCAAATGGAGCAGGCACAAAGTGATTGTGGGAAAGAATTACAAAGTTTTGAAGCAGCAGTACTGGATAATCGGTCACCCACATATGACAGGTTAAATCTAGGGGCAACCAGAATTCCAGATCCAAAAGATCTAAGAGTGTGGGAGGGACAGCTCACACATGAAGGAGCAAGACCATGCAGAGCTTTAAAAGTTAGTATACGCATCTTATATTTGATTAAACAGATACCTGGTAGCTAGTGCAGTTGATTTAAAGTATGTGTGACCTGTGCTGTGCGCTTGGTAAGTGTGAGGAGCCCTGCTGCGTAGTTCTGGATGTACTGAAGACGGTTGGGCAGTGTAGCAGGGAGATGTCGTAAAAGTGTTCCTAATAAAATATCAATGAGTGTAGAGCTTTAACTGACAATTCTACAGTATTTTGTTAAGACAGCATTATGTATTAAATTAAAAGGTGTGCAATAATTCTGGAGACTGTTGAATTTTGGACACATTGCACTGCATTTGAGGATGGTTGTGTTTGTTATTATGTAACTGCAGAGTCACAGGCATATGGAGATGATGCAGAAGGCCCAACGAGACTTTAGAAATTTTGCTCAGTTGCTGACAAGAAACCCAGAAATGCGCAAAAACTATACCAGAGTGAGTAACCGTGTTTTAGGAATGCTAATAATTTTAAATTCAGTCTGGTAACTACAAGAAGAATGTTTTCATTGATGTCTTTAGCATTTTATCATTGCTTTGTAGAATCTGATGAAAGAGCAGTATGGTGAAGCCTACATCATGAAGTTGGAAGAAAGATTGCTACATTATTTAGATGTCTTGAACAAAGCCCTTCCACAACCCACCTACATTGACCAGGTAAGGCTGTGTGTGTCTTTTCTTTTTTTATGGTACTTAGAATATCCTATACTGGATGCTGTAATGATTGACACCTCTCAGAAGGTAGATAATGTAGATAATATAGATATATGGTTTAAAACTGCTATTATAAGAAAACCACAGTGCTAATAACGAGCATCCTTTCAACACACACAGTTTTGATTTTATAGTATACAGTCGTGAGTAATGATTTATAATCCCACTATGTGGCATCAGTCAGAAGAGGATGGGTTGTCTCTGGGGAGGTTTTCTTTGCCACTGCTGTGTCTGGGTTGCTCAGGTTAAGCTGCTTTGTGGCAATGTCTGTTGTTAAAACTGCTATGCAAACACAACTGAATTAAAGTGACTATCTGAACATGTTTAGGTGCTAAACCAATCAGGGCCATTGAAGGGGAGAGAAGAGTTACTGCAGCAGCTATTTACCTGTAATAGTGCATCTCCAGCCACAGCTCTAAAGAAACTGCTGAGATGTGGTAAGATCTGGCTAAAGTACTGTATATCTTAACGTAATGTAATGTGGACTTGCATTCAAAACGGTGCATGATCTGTTCTTGCTTTTTTTCAGCTGTGGCAGACCATAAAAGTACAGAGACGTGTACACAACAAAAAGGAGCTCAAGTTAATGGACCAGTGTTTGGGCCTTTCTGTGTAGCTCTTAGGCGATCTCTGGAAGAGCCAGAGGAAGACTGGCTGTCCCAGACATCCTCTCAGAGCTTTTGGTTGAATAGAGATAAATGTTTGGAAAACCAGGTGACAGTATTAAAGAAGAAATGTGTTTTAGATCAGACTGACAAACATCCATGCGTGCTTAAAGAACAGTGTGCTCGGACGACCGAGATCAGACTTGTTACCGAGGAGAAGAAAGCCGAAGACGACCTAACACAGCATCTGTGCTCCAGACATGGAAAGAGAATGAAGAGTATCCTCCAAGAATGCTCTGAGGAGCTGAGAAGTCATGATGGTGAAACTTCACTGATACAGGTGGAATGCACTCCGGTATCACCGTTTGTCCAGTCCACGCCACACAGACTGACCTCAGCATCTCCTCTCCATGACTCATCTTCTACAAATATTTCTCTGTCTTCACAGCCAGAGTCTTTTTCCTGTCTTTTCATGGATGAAGAGCGACAAGTTGACCCTTCACAATCAGTGATTTCTTCGCAGATATGTCCAGCACAAAAAAATAGTTTTAGTCGTTTTCCCAGCCAAAAAAGCAATATTGCATTGACATTACAGGTATCGCCTTCACCAGAATGCTCGGCATGGCTAGTCAACCCTTCACTACCTTGTTCAGTGCAGCCATCCTTATCTCAAACATCTTCATCTTCAACTAATATTTCATCATTTCCAGAAAACAAAGTCACACAAGAATCATCCTCTACTGAGCCGGAATACTCACAAAGGCTATCCTTTAAGAAAATGAGTCCAGAATCTTCATACGGTCAGCTGGCATCATCATCATCCTCCTCATCATCCTTCTCATCATCATCCTCCTCATCATCATCCTCATCATCATCCTCCTCATCATCTTCGTCATCATCAGCTTCATCCTCATCATCATCATCATCATCATCAACCTCCGCTCCAGTCACAACCCAAAATGATGCACAGGTCTCTTTAGATTCGAATGCCATTTTAGAGCCAAGCAGTTCCTTAACCAGCAAACTAAGGTTGTCTTTAGAGTCTCAGGCTTTCCTCTTGGTGTGTAAATGGCTTCAGCCCCAAGTGAAGCTCCGTAGACTGAGCCAGCAGGAATGTTACCAAGCCATACTGCCAAATCATGCTCCAGAGCAGTCATCTGAAGTGGAAGACGAAGACGAAGAGGAAGATGACATAAATGCGTCGTTTGATGTCAATATATTGTATTCAGACTCTGAATCAGACACACAAGACTCTGGGGATTCTGATTATGTTCCGTCAAAGAGATGCCGGTATAGATGAAGTGCAAAAACGTGCCTGTTACTCATCATGTGCAATTATGTAATCTACCTAATCTGATATCAGGTGGGTATTGATCATTAACCAGACTTTTGTGTTACGCTCCATTGGTGGTTCTCAAACAGAAGACTTGGGTCATCAACGACATTTAGCGTTACTTTTAGATGTATGTCATTGTATAGCACACAACGTACATACAGACATTTGTGTACAATTCAATTTGAAGAAGACTTTTTAAAATACCTCATGAAAATATTTATTTATTTAATTCTTTAAACATTTTGACATTTTATTACATGTTTTCTCTGTGAAAGGTCAATGATGTAACTCCTCTGTAAGTCTTTGTGAACGCTAAAATTTTCCACTTGATTTTTTTTTGTCCAATCACGTCTGTGTGTGTCCTGATGGCAGTCTGGCTTAGCATCGTGACAACTGCACGTAGGCCATGGATGATCACATTGACTGATTCATGAATGTTTGTACTTGTGTCTGGCGAGTCTAAGGGTTATCACATTAATTAAACAAGGGTTACGGACACAGTGGACTTGAAAGGTAGTTACAGTTATACAGTGGTGAGGAACTTTAATAGTATACAGGACAGTTTACATACCACTGGGACAAAAAGGGGGGGAAATATTTTTTATTTATACCTACAAGACATTTATTGTGTTTTTTTAAATAAAAGATAAGAAATAATTAAATAGTGTACAGTGGATATAAAAGGTCTGAAACTCATACACAGGTTTAATACACATGGGGCCTGGATGCGTGGAAATATTTTGTAGGCAAATGAACACCATACTTCCTGCAGAATGGTCCACAATTCTGTTGTATACTGAGGTGTAGGATTTCTGTGTTCCACAGCACGTTCCATGGCATCCCAGATTTGTTTGATAATGTTAAGATCTTGTGACAGGTGGGAACAGCAAAACTTGGGACAATGTCCATTGTTAAAAGCGCTATATAAATAAAATTGAATTGACATTGATTTAAAAAACTTCAAATTCAGATCAGTGTTCCTCTAATTATGAATTGGTGTCTATAGATGTGAGTAACGGTGCATTGTCCTGTTTGAATAGTTCAAACCCATCAGAAAGAATGCAGGACATGAACGGGTGTAACTCATCAGACAGGACGCACACATAGCGGTCACCTGTCAGAGACGTTTGTAGATGTAGAGGTCACATGGAATGCCAGCTAAAGGCTCGTCTGTACCAGTTTCTCTGGCACTTCAGTAGATACACCCCTGTTAAAATGGCAGGCTTTTGTGAGAATGAAAAAAAAAACTGTGATAGTTCCTTCACACAAGGCCTTCACACTATTCTGGTTGCATTGAGTGTTTTAGAAATGCATTTGTACCCCTTTTCTGATCAGGTCATAAAATCAAGCCTAGATACAATTTTACTTACTGTTTCAGTCTGTTTCTGATTTTTTTCTCTGTTTCGGATTAATGTCTCATTTTAGCCTACACCTAGATTTAATTTTTAGTGTCATGCAATTTTATGCGTTAACAATAAATATAAAGATTCCCTGCTATCGTTACTCCAGAAACCACAGGGAAGAGAATGCACACATGTGTACACATCATTACACAGCTGTGCTAAAATTTCCACAAGTTACATTTTGCAGTTCGGACCATCTTGCATCATCTTACAATTTAAGACAAAACCAATGCCGAATTTCTGGCCCGACCACCGGTTATGTAATAATGACATGAGGATGGTCAAAGTAAAACTGATGGAGAATAGGTGAATGTGTTGGCAGGCATTCAAAGATAAAAGTTCAAGGATAGTTGGATGTTTGTGTTGGCTCTCGAAAGCGCTGCCTGTTTTGTTGTTTCATTTCTGTTGTTTAAGAACATTATGCTCCTGATTTTTCATTAAGCCAAGCCCACGTTTTACGCACAGTGACCTTGGTAAGCAAACAGTTCTGTGATAAATAGTTCTCTTCCCTGTTATAATTCATTAAATTATTATTAAATTATTTCGTACAATAATATTAGCCAATAATAAAGCCAATAAATAAATTAGCCAAGTACAGTAATAAGTATATAAGAACAATAAGTATTTGGACACTTCTTTTTGCTGTTTTATATACTTTCAGCAAATATATATCCATGTCAGATTTACACAATTAATGTAAATTAACAAATAAAGTAAACATACACAAATATACTGTATGATTAAAATACAAGATTTTAGTGGGAGCATTTTAGGCAACAGATAGCAATCATGGTGACTGTGAAGAAGCTTTGAAAGTCAATAATCATCCACAACTTGTCCAAGACTTAGTGTGTTCATGCAACCACAACTCAACTTTCATAAGATGTGTACGTTATAAAAAATTCACCACATTTTCTCAGACTAATGAAAAGAAAGATAACAGAAGCTTAAAGAAAAGAATTTCCTTATGTCCATTGTGTCTGGGGAGGGAGGAAATATTGGAACTGATCATCAACCAAGAACAGCCCACTGTTACTTAAAGTAAATAAGTCAAAGCTTACACCTAATATTTCATTGTTTAGTTGAATTAATTTTGAGGGCATATAACCAATGAATAAAATTTTTACCAAAAGCTGGACATTGTGAGACAGCAGTGGGGCTCACGTGACCTAGAGTTTCAAGCGACCTGCACTTTTACTGTTTATTACTGATCATTCACTTCACTGACATGCATTGAGTTGTTGTAGGGAACCCAGAAAACCCAGAGTGGACGTTCAGTGGTATTTGTATTCTCAATCAATCAATTAATTGATATGGATTCTTTCGCAAAGTAACAGAAACAGCGCTGGGTAAACTAATATTATGTGTTAAATGTGGAGGGGTCCAAATGAATAATCATGAGAAGCGAAGAGGACACTTTCACTTCAGATTGAAGGAGGATGATGCTCATTGGCACATTGCATACAGGAAACATGAATGGAGTGATGTGCAAGAAGAGAAAAAAAAAGTATTCTTATTGGCCAAGTTACTGAATCTGAGGAGAGGACAATGTCCCCAAATATACAGCTAAAGTAACGCTGCCTTGGTCTAGACAAAATTCGGACTTAAATCCCTTTGATGAAGGTTTTTGATTGCAGGTCTGTTAGTGGAACCCTTGGGGAACTGATATCTGTTTACAACAATGAATGGGACAAAATTGACCACAATACAACAAAAGAATTGCAACACAGTACCAGTGGCATTAATTGGTGGTTTCCCCCAAATTTTGTTTATATTATATGTTGCATATTCATGCTTTTTTCTAGCAACATTTATAAAAATAAAGTACATTTATGAACAAATACATAATGTGCATATCGAAGGAAATCTAGGAATGGATGACATGGGCAGCCACCCAGGGTGGCATCTTGCCAGGGGCGGGGTGGAGCATCTACAAAACAAAAATGCTAATATTTGCTTAATCTATTTTGTATTGCTCATTTAAATGACACATAAGTGATAGCAGAGTGGGAATTGTCAGAGTGGGAATTAGACTTAAAGTACACTCAAGTACCACAAAAACTGGTATTGTCTAATACTTGGTAGGTCCCCCACAGGGCATGGACTCCACGAGCTTGCAGGAATATTCTGTAGATAGTGAACATGATATTTCCTGCAGAAAGGTCCACAATTCTGTTGTAATGGTGAGGTGTAGGGTTTTTGTGTTCGACAGCTGCAAGGCATCCCAGTTGTATTCAATAACATTGAGATGAGGTGACAGGTGTAACTCGCAGGTGTAACTCATCAGTAAAGAGGCACACATAGTATTCACCTGTCAGAGATGTACCAGGAGTCCAATGGAATGCCAGCTAAACAAACCCAATACTATTATGGGGCCACCAGTTTTTCTGCCACTTCAGTGAATAGTGAATATCAAAAGCTGAAATGGGTGTAATAGAGAAGAGGACCAGACGAGGCCAGGGTTGGTTGTCATCCAGCCTGCAAGCGTTGTGCCTCTTTTAACATGCTGCAGTTCTACTTAATTTAGTGCTTCTTTTATTTTGCGCACACACTGTAGACATGCCAGCTATCTTTGACCTTAAGAAGGCCTAAGCCAAAATTGTTATAGACTTAGACAGACTTTATTTTCTTTTTAATTTACACCGTACAGTGTGAAATTTCGTTACCTTGGCTTGAGGTAGTTATGAGATAAACAGCAGTATTAATACAGTGTTTTATATACAGTGTAGTGCAAGTGCAGCAAAATACAAATATCTGTATATGTGTGTGTGTGTGTGCGTGTGTGTGTGTGTGTAAAAATGTATATCAGCAAGTAATTTACAGTGTATTGCACAGGAGCTCCTAGGTGTGGAGTAATTAACATATGTATAGTATATTGCACGGTAATCAAAAAGAATGGAGCAGCATTTTATGTAGATTTCAGTAGTCTTATGGCATGTGGAAAGAAGGTTTTTGAACCTGGCTGTTCATCGAAGAACAGCCATTTCCTAAAATATCCTAAAAGCACTGCCTATCTGTTTGCATATATTATGCAACTTGCTGCCTCTATGTATTTGCCAAACAGTACTTCTTGACGTAACAGTAGCATGTGCAGGGCAGATGTTTTGCATTTTGCTCACAAATTTAGCTATGTGTCATCATCAGGTGATGGTTAAGGCTTTTGCTTAATCCTTCACAAATCTCAAGGGTCCTGAGTTTGATCCTGTGTGTTTACTATATGTGTTTTTAATGTTTGCCTGTGTCCGTTTCAGTTTCTTAAAGGTTCACTTTTGTTCTCAGACCTCCTATAGCGTACCAGTAGGTAAACTGTGTACTCTAAATTAACCCTAGATGTGAATGTACTTGTAAATGTGTGTATTAGGCTCTGCGATGATGTCAATCTAGATTGTATACCTACTTCATATCCCGTGAGAGATTTAGTTATGTGTGACACGGGCAGTCAACCAAGGTGGCATCATGCCAGGGGCAGAATGGGCCATCTGCACAAAAATGTTTGGAACGGTGACATTTGTGTGATTGGTTTTCTAATGCTCATTTACATGTCATATCAATGATGTCATATCGCCATGTGGGTCAGTTAACCATGTCAGACTGGGCAGTTGAGACAGGCTATTATTGCCTGGGAAAATTTTAGACTTAGAAGTATGAGACAAGAAAAGTGCCAGATAGATCTCAGTTCTTCCCAATGGGAAGCTGTGACATATTTTATGGTTGGTGTGAAATCATTAAGAATAATATAAAACCCATCTACACTGGATTCATCTTGACAGTGTTGGGGAATGATGCGGAATGTACTGATACTGATGCAAATTTTTATGTCCAGCATAGGCTGGTGTCCAGTAGTTGCAGTGACACCAACATATATAATAAATATTTTAACCTGTTGTGTAATATAGGTTCATTATTAGGATTTCACATCTAAGCCATTATGTGCCCAGTTTAGAAAAAAGATGAAAAGAAGAAATAGATGCAAAAATTTTCATAAGGTTTGCAGCTAGGTCACCTCTTAATGAATATAACACACATAGTCTAGTATAACACTGTAAGTTTGTTAGCCTAAATGGGATGTTGCATGGGTTGCGGTGCTATTATACATAAGGTGAGTATTCTGTGTTCTGTCCTACATAACACTGTATATAATTTTACAGTTTTATCATGATAATGTGTGTAGCCTGCAGCAAAAGGATCCATCATTATAATAATAGATTTAATGTAAATGCACAAAGCCAAGCAATTTAAGTAAAGATTTGCTAGGAGTAAAATGTTCCTGCAGCCTCTCTTGATTTTTTTCCCCCCATTGAGGCACCACATGCAATTCACAAAATCTACTCCACCCACATACTGTGCAGTAGCATATATGAAGCATATATACATACTGGGAATGAATCAGCATCTTATTCAGACCACGTGTCAAAGCCCAGTTCTTGGAAAGAGCCAAACTTACCTAACTGTTCTGCAGGAAAAAAAACAAAAGACAAACATCTGTTTTACATTGTTGGCGATGTAAGTGGGGTGTGTGGGACAGCCCTCAGTTTCCACCAATGAAATAATGGGCTGTATAGCCAGACGTTTATTTCTGTGGTGGCTGTCTATATAACCAGCCACAACACTACATAACACATTCCAGTACATAATTGAATCATATTCCTGTAAGGGGAATATTATTAAGGATTTTTTAGGCAGTTCTGAAAGGTATTTATCTCATTATTATTATTATTCCATTACACTCACTTATAATACACGTATAATAAACATATTACTAAAATATATTTTTTCTTATATAGTTATACAGGGCAGAAAATGCAACATAGTTAATATGTTTAGTAATGCAGAAGGGCAGATGGTTTATTTAGACGTTGTCTATGGTTATAAAAATGCATAATTTTCTATTTTAATGATTTCTTTGTTTAAATGCTTGTGTTTTTGCAAAAAACATGCATTTCTGGCATCTTCTAATTTATAATTCATCATATTTTTTGATGCAGAGTTATTAGCCTAATCTTGTCATCCTATATATATATATATATATATATCATGTAATATATATTTATATATCCTATTCCTGCATTAAGTAAAGTGATTTTTGAATTATTTTTACATTTCTGAATTGTTTCTATTTCTGATTTATGACAGAATGAATCATTTTTTTAAACAATGGCCACTGAAAATGATCAGCCCACTGCTGATCTGCTGATTAATAAATTTTCTATGGTTCACTTTACTTTTCTGTAACATGTTTGTATGAGGATCTTCTTAAGTTAAAGAAAGGTGACTGTTAAGGTCATTTAAAAAAAATGCTCTGAAAAGTCTCTGAAAAAAATGTTAGGTTGGTTTTGTAGGTTACACAACGTGCTTTATATTATTATTATTATTATTATTATTATTATTATCATCACCATTATTCTAGTTGTTGTTTCTGTTGTTGTTTTTGTTATTATTATTATTATTATTATTATTATTATTATTACTGTTATTATTATTATTATTATTATTATTATTATTATTATTATAGAAAATGTCACGTGTCGGGAAAATGAACGGAGTCTCAGTGAACGGTTTTCACGGAGATGAGAAGTTGAAAAGTCACGGTATTAACGGCGACAGTGTCAACGGAATGAACGGGAACGGAGTCACTGTTTTGAACGGGATTAAGTCGGCACGCGCTCCGCTCACCCCCGTTAAACCGAGAGCGCGCGGACAGCGCTGGAGCGTGCGAGCGTCAGAGATGGCGAAGAACACACTCAATCCTATCCGTGCTATAGTCGACGGCATGAAGCTCACCCCGAACCCTGACAAGCCCATGATCGCCTTGTCCATCGGTAAGATCACAGAACACACATATCCTACAGGGCAGAAGTCACCTGAGTTTGATCATCATTACCCCAGTATTCAGAACCATGGTGTGAAGTGTCTCAGTATAACACCACATTTAGATAAGACTGACATAATGGTGCCCTAACCTCCCCAAGGTTGATTATTTTCCTAGTGCTGGATCATCTCCAGTGTCTAATAAATTTCCTTCCATCTTTCTTTGTTTTTCTCAGGTGATCCTACAGTATTCGGAAACTTGCCTACAGATGAAAGTGTGCTACAGGCTGTGAAGAAAGCTGTAGATTCACACAAATACAACGGCTATGCCCCATCAGTAGGTGAGCTGTCACACATAGCCTGCTCAGGATAGCAGGATAACACCAGAATCCCAGAAATCATTTACCTTGCCCCTAACTCTAATCTTCAAACATCAGTGCTAATTTACATATATTTTCTTTTCATATTATTTATATTACTTTTTATTTTAATTTGAATGTTAGTCAGTTCTTTAATCTAAATATTATCATTATCAGGTTACCACAAGAGCAGAGCAGCTGTGGCAAACTTCTACAGCCAACCAAATGCTCCACTGGAAGCTAATGTGAGTAAGCCATTATCCAGATTTATCCTTTTAAATATATATATATATATATATACATATAACATTAACATCACCACTGAGTGGTAAAGTGCATAACATTGATTATCTTCTTGCTATGATACCTGCAAGAGGATATATTAGGCAGCAAGTAAACTTACCAGAATCAAATTGTGATGGTCAGAGTATCTCCAAACAATCTATCTACCAAAAGTGGTTCAAAGATTGGTTGGACCCTTGTGGTAACATCACTGGGCTCCCATGTGAAAGACCTGGGTTCGATTCCTAATCTGGGCAGCCAGTCTGTGCTACACCAATAAGGGTCCCTGGGCAAGACTCCTAACACTATGTTGGCCTACCTGTAATACCAATAACCTTGTAAGTCGCTCTGGATAAGAGTGTCTGCCAAATGCTGTAAATGTAAATGTAAAGAAGGACACTTAGTGAACAGGGTCATGGATGCTCAGAGCTCACGGATGTGAGTTAAGGCGTCTTGTCTGATCCCACAGAATGTCCACATTAGGTTCTTTTGCTAATGTCCCAGATACCACAGTACACCTTCAGAGGTCTTGTGGAGTCCATGCTTAGACATGTCAAAGCCGGCAGGCAATGTTATTATTATGGCTGCTCGCTATATATCTATATCTATAAAAAATGTGTTGTGTATCTGTCTTGTTCATAGGATGTGATCTTAAGCAGTGGATGTAGCCAGGCTATCGAATTGGCTATCAGTGTCCTGTGTAATCCAGGAGACAACATCTTGGTTCCTTGCCCTGGATTCTCTCTCTACAAAACCCTGGCAGTGTCAATGGGTATCCAGGTCAAACTGTACAACCTACTGGTATGTAATTGTAGCAAAAAGACAACTTCAAGTTATTTTAAGTACACATGGCCTCAAACATGACACATATCAAAATCCAATCAGAATATGTAATGTACTGCAGACCAAAGTAAATCAGCTCACCTTAAATAAAATATTTCTGGCAGGCATTTAGTTAGACAATAAATACCATTTGTTAATATAATATTGCATGTTTTGTGACCATTCACAAATCACAATTTCTTTTTGTTGGACATTTCAAGCACTTTTGGGGCCCCTGTGGTACCGTGTGACCCCAAAGCAGGTGCTTAGTTTGCTCATGTGTTGATTTATCCCAAAGTGTAAATTAACACGGTGCTTTGTCTTTAGCCGGAGAAGTACTGGGAGATTGATCTCAAACAACTGGAGAGTCTGATTGATGACAGGACAACCTGTCTGATTGTCAACAACCCGTCCAACCCCTGCGGCTCCGTATTTACTAAAGAGCATCTGCAGAAAATTCTCTCAGGTGTGTACAGAATGATTCAATT
Source organism: Duopalatinus emarginatus (assembly GCA_028565595.1). Classification (NCBI taxonomy): domain Eukaryota; kingdom Metazoa; phylum Chordata; class Actinopteri; order Siluriformes; family Pimelodidae; genus Duopalatinus; species Duopalatinus emarginatus. The sequence goes on along the minus strand of JAOVVF010000032.1, from coordinate 7,026,086 downwards.
ACGTGCAATTCAAAATGATGCAATATTTTAACTGTACTTCACTTCAGGTGGACCTGTAAATCCTTCTATATTAACTTATTCATTTGTTCTGTTCTGTAGTTGCTTCAAGGCATTGTGTCCCCATCCTGGCTGATGAGATCTATGGTGATATGGTGAGTAGCAACAGAAAAGCTACTCTATGCAATCTGTTCATTTTTATACTGTATACCATGATGGGGTATCTTATTATGGTGGGAGGGTTATGTTTTACCACCCCAGAGATTCTTCTATAACAACACACCCCGTTGTCATGGTTAGTCTGCTTAAACCACAGCAATCATTACTATGTTTCATATATGAATGAACAACATGACACTTTTTGTCATAGTTACACTGACACGTTGTGGACATCCTCAAAGCCAAGACTTTCCCATAGCAGTTTTAACTCTGGCTGTTACAAAGCACTGACACTGGAGACTTTTTACAAGAATGTTACAGAAACCTTTACCACATAAAGGATTAGATGTATACAATGTGTAATCACTAAGCAGTACCATTCGAACTGCTGTTATAGAAAATGAATCTACATCATCTGACCAATCAGATGAGAATTTAACAGTAATGTAGTATAGTTAGGTTTGTCTGTGTTGTCACTGTATTTATTCCATTGCTAAATCACTTACACAAGTCCTCAATCCCAGTCCCAGAATATAATTTTACCCTCAGATTTGTCTCTCTTAAATGCAAGGCTCAGGACATACAGTACAGTTCTTTTACAGCGTACATGTTCTTTTAGTTTGTACGAGGTTTCTGGCATTACACGCTTTGTAACAAAGAGAGTCAGAAGGAATATGGCCAACCGCTTTTCCCTGGCTCAGCTCAGCAGAGGAAACCACATCAGCAGAGAATGAATTACAAAAGCGTGTGTTGGAAACGAAGGTTGGCAACATATCAGACTGCAGAAAGCCGCAGGTCATGAAGGGCAAATAAAGTATGAGGGCAAAGAGTACAAATCAATATGTACCATATATTTTTTAAGAAGTAACCAAACTTGAGGGTAGGGACACATCCTTTCACCTTCATGCTCCTGTTCCAAACAGGAAAAAACAGATCTGAATAATCACATAGAAGTGTATTGGTAAAGCGGTAAAGGGGGCAGATGTCTTTTTTAAATAGTATGGGGATGATTAACCCACAGCACATACTACCCTTAAATCAAATTAGATTTATCAGCATTAGCCATCTGAGAGCATATAATGTGCAATAAAGGTTGGAAAAATGATCTAAAAATGATCATTTGTTTCAAATGATTCTAAAGTAGATCAAATTACTTCTGTTTCATATGCACAGTTTTAAAGCCTGTAGGTTCCACCCACAGTGACTGTGCACTTTTCACATCTGTTTGCCATAAGAATGCTTCAATGACTGAGATCAGAGAGAGAGAGAGAGAGAGTGAAAGAGAGAGGAAGAGAGAGTGTGATGGGTTTATTTTACCATGTGGTCTGTTTGGACCAGTTCACTGTTGTGCTTCTCGTATCCCTGGCTTGTTTTGACCTTATGTTGTTTTGGTATGTGATCCAGTGCGATGCTATTTTCCAAAAAATGCCAGTCTCAGTCTCAATTTACAGTCTCAGCCAACAGCCAATGGGAAGTGGGGGGATCCATCCGCCCAACATCGAGGCTCCAGACTAATGAGAGCCAGACAGGCAACCTCACAGAACTATAGGGGTGGACTGCTCGCCTCCTCCTTGTTTTTTTCACCATTATTTTTTACTGTATGCAGATTTTAGAGGACACAACACGCAAGGTTTAACGCAAGATACTGTTGTCTAGCACTTAACAATTAGAGTATAGAAAGAGCATTACAGTGGTCTACTCTACAGAAAACCATTTTATTATATGCTGTTATTGCTCTTTACATGCAATAGCACAAAAGAGCTTTGTGTTTGATTGTATCACACATCTCTGATGTAGTCCTAAACCTTTTCAGGTCTTTCCCAACTGCGAGTTTCATTCCCTGGCTCCTCTCAGCACTGATGTACCCATTCTGTCCTGTGGAGGTCTGGCTAAACGCTGGCTTGTTCCTGGATGGAGACTGGGCTGGATCCTCATCCACGATCGCAATAACATCTTCGGACCAGAGGTGTGTTAACTGTAGTGATTAGGATCTTGTCGTTAATATATCAACAGCATTTCATTCTCACCTTATGTATTTCTCACTGATTTTAAGATTCGAGAAGGTCTTGTGAAGCTCAGTCAGCGCATTTTGGGAGCCTGTACTGTTGTCCAGGGGGCTCTAGAAAGCATCTTACAACATACCCCTTCAGAGTTCTACCAAAGAACAATCCACTTCATAAAGGTAAGAAAACCTTAATCTTTGATAAAAAATTTAAACTGCGTTAAATTGCAAACATAACATTGTACAGACCAAACTCTAGCATGTAGTTAATTTGTGGCGAGACATAACTTCTTGAATTAAACATGACTTTTGCATCATCTCCTACAGTCTAATGCAGAAATATGCTTCTCGGAGCTGTCAACTGTTCCTGGTCTCAATCCAGTAATGCCCTCTGGAGCCATGTACCTTATGGTAATTTTTTCAATGAGCACCACAACAAGTAATTATAGTTAGAAGTTATAGTTGTAATTGCCATTGTACAGGAAGATAATAGATATTTGTGTTCACTTTAGGTTGGAATAGAAATGGAGCATTTTCCAGATTTCCAGGATGATGTAGAGTTCACAGAGTGCCTGGTTACTGAACAGTCCGTGTTCTGCTTACCCGCCACGGTATATCCCTAGACTCTCCTCAATCTATTATCTGTACATCTGTTGTAATTATAACACAGTTATAAAAGTGTCCAACAATGTATTCAATGTAGTTAAGGTTAAGAAAGTCATAAACGCACCATAACATAACAGTTTTACTTCTATCTTCAGGCTTTTGAATACCCGAACTTCTTCCGTATCGTGGTGACCGTTCCAGAGGAAATGATGGTGGAAGCATGTGAACGGATCAGGGAGTTCTGTGCATGCCACTACAGACCTCGGAGCCGAGACAGCAATGACCTGGACCAGTAAACTGGCTTGTTCAGTGAACCTGCTAGAGAGATAGAGCAAACGTGTACATGTAGTAGACAGTGAGATGCATTTCTGATGTTTTGAGTGAGGATTAATGTTTCTTCCTCAAAGTAAACAAAATATTCTAGGCCCTGGTGGTCATGATAGATGATAGAAGAATCCACCTCATTTACATCCATTACAGGAACAATTTTATTTCTCAGTCACTGATGATGATGATTAACAGTAGTGCAGAAAAAAAAGCCCACTAGGGCTTTTCACTCTGAGTAATCACGTGATAGAGGCTGCATGTATCTATAGTCTTGGCTGGAAAAAAAATCAGCCCTAGTATCACTGTTCTGTAGTAATTGGTGGTACTTAAACAACAGAAAATAATCTGTTATAACCACCAAAACAGCTACCCTCTTTATATTATATATGTTATGCATCTATTCCGTACTTTTCATATAGACCAGTAAACTCTTATGTAAATCTTGTACTTATCTTGTATGTAATAATACCCTTTTTGTATGTATATGATTATTCTACATCCATCCTGGTTTGGTTTAAAGGCCAAAAATGAGCCGCATGTCACCACTGTTTTACAAAATGATTTGGCAGCTATGAATGCCACTGTTGGATCTTAATTATCCAGCATAGCATGCAATACTCTAACCAGACTGTTGAGCATTAGTGCTTGTCTTTGTACCAATAATTATCTCAAAGATACTCAGGTTTTAGTATCTGTACAACACGTTTATATCCCCACCATTTTATACACATTTCATAGAGTCAAATATGTTTTCTATCTGATTCTTTTTCCTTTATCTGATTTATATATCAGTATTATATAGTAACCATTATTTAAATAAAGTCTTGCAATAAATGTTGGAGCACTGTGGTATGAATATACAAACATTAATATAAATCCATACTACTAGATACTACTTAATGTAATATAAATGAAGTCGACTACGGGCACAAAATTACAAACCACTTAATTATTTTTAATGTTCATTGATTTTGGTTATTGTTATTTAGCTCCAGATCCAGCCTCATGAGTTCAGTATTTTAAACATACATGTGTGGTTGGTAATTTAGAGATAATAATAATAATAATAATAATAATAATAATAATAATAATAATAATAATAATAATAATTGAACAAATAAAATATAAATATAAAAAGATTATAAAGCGATATGAAAAGGTTAAAAAGAAGGCTATGAATACAGAAATGTCAAGTTTAAGTAAAACTATAGCCCTATTAAAATGAATAAAATACATATAAAGAAAACAGAAAATTATGTTTCAAAGGTATATCGAAATTGCATAACTTCAACACAAACTGTGTTAAATTGTGTTGATTTTTTTTCATGCAAAAACTGGTCTCTAATAGCACCCTTCTATAGTTAATCATTGATTATACCTTACATGCAATCTCAAACAGAGACAAATATTTATTTAGTACTATAACTTTTGGTCACACAAGGTGACGAGTGGGAGAAAGAGATGGGATGGCCATAGTAAGAGCTATAGGAAAGCCTCCAAATGTATCAACCTTTGGGGACTATGCTAACGAATTCATACAGAAAATGACTGATAATCTACATGGCAGCACCACTAGAGTAGATCTAGTATTTGAAGGCCAGTATGAAGTAGGGGTTAGTACAGGTTTACTGAGAAGAGGTCTGGATCTGGTCAATGTCGAACTGGTGGTGAATTTTGACATGTCAAATAACATAGATGAATATGTTCATCAGGTACATATGACGTAATATGTATGGCTATTTTAACCTTGATGCTGAAGCTCTATAATTTTTGTTATACTGGAGTTATTAAGTCACATAAATGATGGAAATCCCACTGAAAGACTGTAACTAGGATCGACACTTCAGGGTTTAGACCACTAGGTTTCACTGAGGTGGACTGTAAAGTTTAATGAACTCTAAAAGGAAACCCTTGCTCCTCTATCACTGCTATTTCTGAAGTGATGTCTTGTTATTTTTGACAAGGAAGGCAGGAAGACTTGGACACAGAGATACGGAAATCACCCTCATGAACAACAACAACAAGCGCTTGTTCCTGGACATAGTAGAGAGAGTAAAGCTGACTGGCGTCACAATATATTTCCATTCAGATTTGCATTCATTTTTGTCCTAGATCTTGTATTGACAACAGGCCTGTCAAACCACTTCGTAAAATCTTCTTCAGCACATTTTAGTGGTCAGCACTGTAAAAAAGCAGACACATTAGGGTTGGTGCTTCATTGCTCCAAGGTCTGGGGATCAGTCCTGATCTCTGGTTACTGTCTGTGTGGGGTTTTATATGTTCTCCCTGTTTCCTCCTGCTACTCTAGTTTCAGTCTCCCACTGCCCTGAAACATGTTGATAAGAGGACTGTCTTCACATCCACTTGACCAGGATCAGGAAATGACTAAACAAATGGGGGGAAACAATAGATTTAAAACAGAATCTACACAAGCTGAGATTCTCTTTATGTGAGTCAGACCCAGACACACCAGCGGAGAACATCTTTGCTAAAGGTATTTGCTGACAAAACAGCGTTATGTTTTTTTCTTGCAAAACAAAGAATACTGCCTGTTACTGATAGCATTTAGCTTCTTGACATAAAATGTTTAAGTAACCAAAGTTTGACATTTGATTTTGATTTTTGTTTATATGACTTTAATACTGCAGGCTAATGTTAGCTTAGCTGAGCGCAGTATAGCTATAGCTGTGATAGCTTAACTACAAACTGATGTTCTCTGCATTGGTGTATTAAAGTTATTAATCTTTCACAAACAAATCTTACACTACAACAGGCAAATATCAACCACTGCAAGTTTTATTTATTAAACAGTGACATTTATAGTTACAAGTTAATTTCTGTTATCACATCGTTATAGCTTGTTTACGGCAAGTTTTCTTTCCAGCATCAATGTAAATTCTGCAGTTTCTCTGTTTTTTTTCTCTTTATAATCTTAATGAAATTCATATACATTCAACCTTATTTATGTACATGTAAGCTTTTTGAATATGATTCTTTTTTTATAGTTCATACTTTATACTTGTTGTGTACTGTTCTACTTTTTTTTTACTATATTATAATGTTTCATTGTTTTATCTCATTATATATTTAAGTCTTTAAGACACATGAAGTATGTTCTTTGTTGTATCATTTGCTACATCATTTAAGTGCTAATAAAAATGTATTTGCCCGCATTTGAGATTTCTTTGTGCTTTTACTGATCTTTAGTTCTTATTATACTGATGAACACTGCAATCACTGACTCTGTAGCTCCTAGAAGAGCATGCTTGCTCTTTGCCTGACAGTGTAATTATCACTTAAATTAGATTACAATTAGTTAAACAAGAAATCTAATGAGAGAAAATAGGACACTGAACCTAGTTTATACTATTCTCCAAAACAGCAGGTCTTGTGGGGTGTTCCTGATTTACAGTGGTTAATACATACCAAAGTGGTTCATGAAAGGACAACAAGGTGAACTGGTGACAGGTCATGGGTGCCTGGTCTGGTCCAGTCCCACATTATAAAACTCTGCTGCTCTCTGCTGTTGAATCCATGAATTACAAAATTTAAAGAAAGGATTTTAATTTTAATTTAATTAACTTGCATTTTATTTGTATAGCACTTTTAATAGTAGACATAGTTCCCAAGCAGCTTTACAGAAATATAAAATCAAGATATATAGTTTACCTTCATATAATTTTTATTCTGGATGAGCAAGCTGGGGGTGATGGCAAGAGAAAACTCCCCCAGCTGACAAGAGGCAGAAAACATGAGAAAAACCAGACTCAAAAGAGAACCCATTGTGATTTGGGTCCCACCGGATAGTGCGATTATAAATAATGCTTTCTATAACATGGTGCTAAATAGAAAATAAAGCAACATGAAGTATGATTTGTTGACCTTATTAACTGATCGCTGATGGACACTTGGATTAAGTATAAAATCGTTGATGCCAACTGCAGTTCTACTTCCTGTGATGACTGTTTATCAGTCGCAGTCCAAAGCCAAATTGTGTCTCCACTGGTGGTACACCAACATAACACTTGGAAGGTCCCCCATAGGGCATGGACTCCACAAGCTTGCGGAAATATTGTGTAGGCAATGAACACCATCCTTCCTACAGAACTCTCCACAATTCTGTTGTATTCTAAGGTGTAGGATTTCTGTGTTCCACAGTGTGTTGCATGACATCCCAGATGTGTTTCATAACGTTGAGGTCTGGTGACTTAGGTGTGAATGGCAAAAACCCCAAACTCAGATGAGTGTTCCTCTAACCATAATTTGGTGTCTCTAGACATGTGTGGTGGTGAATTGTCCTGTTGGAAAAGGCCAAACGCATCAGAATGAATATAGGAGAATACGGGTGTAATTTGTTAGAAGGGAGGCACACATAGTTTTCACCTGTCAGAGAAGTGTGTAAATGGAATGGTCCCATGGAATACCAGTTAAACAAACCCCATACCATAATGGAGCCACCACCAGCCTATATATTTTGCATATATTTTGTGGGGTTTTTTTCTGGCACAGTGTGTATTTGTTAAACCACCTGAATTAAAGCTGAAAGTGTACACTTCAATCACATCTTGATTGGAACATGTCAAATCAGTCAAAATCAGAAAATCAGAGGCAAAATTCCGCAACGTTTGTCACTGTCCAAATACTTATGGATGTCACTGTAATTTTATTCGCAATGTTCTTTATAATAAAGTTATGTTATACATTATAACGTATAAAACATGACTTGCAAATCATTTTATTTTGGATAATATTATAATTAACTAGGCAGAATTATGTCTTCAGGGAGAGCAACAGAGAGATAGAGAGAGATCAAGAGAGCAAGTTGACTTCCTGATTTTTCACACTGTTCCAGAGGAAATGGGAGAGTATCACGTGGGTGTAGCTGTTAAGGTCACTTTCCTCAATTTTGCCAACAGACCGCAGTTCATACATGCACAATAGTGGTAAAGAAAACACACGCACACACACAGACACACACACACACACACAGAGAGAGAGAGAGAGAGAGAGAGAGAGAGAGGTTGAATAAATGATTAACTATCTAGATAATGTAAGCGACAAACAGCAGTGGACAAGGGAAAGGGAAAGAGCATTACAACAGAGACAAGTAAAAGATTGAACATAAAAGGACTTTGAGAAGGCAGAAGGACGAGACAGCTTATTCATTGGTTATTAAAATATTTCCATATGGAAGATATTAGTGAACAGCCCAGGAAGATTGAACTAAATGATGGCAACTTGATGCCACTACTGGGCCTGGGGACATGGAAGGCAAAGGTAACATTACACTTTACTTTTCTGTAAAGTACATGCTTACAGGACAGTTAGCTCTGTCATCATTACACCATAACATTAACATTAAAGAAAAACACTCACAGGTGAAGTGAATACCATAGATTATTTTGTACTAATGACACCTGTCAAGGGTCGGATATATCAGACAGCAAGTGAATAGTCAGTTCTTGAAGTTGTTGTGTTGGAAGCAGGAAAAATGGAAAAATGTCTGAGTGACTCTAGTGCAGAACTGCCTTGATGACTGGGTCAGATCATCCACCTCCAATACAGCAGGTCCCAGTATCCTGTGGTTACCTACAAATAGTGGTCCAAAGCAGGACAACTGATCACCTGGTGCCGAGGTCATGTGTGGCTATGGCTCACTGAGGTATTGTCGGTGTAAAGTCCAGCCAAACTGGTCTGATGCCACTGAATAACCATAGAAGGATCAGTTGCTAATGTCTTGGTGCCACAGATACCACTGTCAGAGGTCTTGTAGAGTCTATGCTTTGATGGGTCAGAGATGTATTGGCAGATGGTGTTATGGTTATGGCTAATCGGTGTGTCTTAGGTAGATAGCTGTCGCTCAGTTTGTATACTGAATGAGATGAAGACACCTGACTGGTCGAGATTGTTTCCCTTATTTTCTGTAAGGTAGTTGGATGGACTGTTCTAGTACTTTATTGGAAAATGTTGGCCTGTTGGGTTTTAATGTGTTTCTGCTGGTCTGTGATGGTAAGTTAATGGAACACGTTATTCATTAATGGTTTATGATGGCGTATTGAATTGTATTGAAATGGCAATCATTTACCAATGTAAGAAAACCTCTGGTGGCTATGTGATAGCATCCAGAAAGTCCCTTAAATTGACCAGTACAGTAATGTTATAGAAATGACAGTATAGCTGTGCTGTACTATTCTTTTCTGACTACTATAGTGAAACCATAGTTTAAGAATAGGACTGTGGTTTCAGTAATGACAATACACCAATTAGCCAATTAACATTCAGTTCATGAAGTTGATGTGCTGGAAGCAGGATAAAATGGGCAAGCGTGACTTTTGGTGTGTTCCTAGTATGCAGTGGTTGGTACCTACCAAAAGTGGTCCAGTCACCCTGAGACAGGTTCATGGGCATCCAAGGCTCACTGATGTGCATGGAGGGTGATGGCTAGCCTGTCTGTTGTGTTCACATAAAAGATCCATAGAAGGATAGGTTGCTAAAGTTTAGGTGTCTTCTGGAGTCCATGCTTCATTGGGTCAGATCTGTTGTAATTTAAATGGGTGATTTGTGTATAATATTGCAATATACACTATAACTTTAGCACTGTGTCCGTTTTATAGTTAACAATATAGTAGTTTAATATGGATTTCCACTTACCCTTGTTTTCGGGCTTTTACTAGGAAGACAATACAGCTGCTCATAGTAAAAACAATAGTATTTACTCAAATAAACCGATTTAATTTGATAAATTCTGATTGCTTATAGTATACCACATTATATCATGCACTTTCACGTCTTTTAACTATTCTTCTTCACAATGCATCCTGCAACATAACAATTACGAGCAGTAAGAACATAATGGGAGTGACTCGTATCAACCCTTGAAATTTACCTTTGGCCCTAAACTAGCATTTAAAGAAACCTCTTGGTAAGAGCATGAATAGTCTCAGTATGTATAGTGAACCTGACAGTGTACTGCTGTTTTATTACATGGGCAACAGGACACAAGCTCAGAACTGTGTCAAGGTGCAGCTGAGACAGCTATAGCAGCTGGTTATCGCCACTTGGACACAGCCTACAGTTATCAGAATGAGGTGGAGTTGGGGAAGGCGATCCGGTCCAAAATGCAGCAGGGCATCATTAGGCGCCAGGACATGTTCGTTGTCAGTAAGGTGAGTCTGTGTAACGTAAATCTTCTGTAGCTGCTGTAATCACAACATAGCACAAACTTCAATCCAGTCCTCGCATGCTGCTGTGGCATAAACATTTGTTGATACCTGGTTTCATCTTGAGCCATTCTTGTGTAATAATCGCCCATAATTGCCTAACCTCAGAAGACGACCTAATGAGGTATCTCTGTGTTGATTTATGCAGTTGTGGTGCACTTATCATGCCCCGAAGGACATCCCTCTGTGTCTGAACAAATCTCTCAGTGACCTGCAACTCGAGTACCTGGACCTGTATCTGGTGCACTTTCCTGTGGGACTACAGGTTGCACAATAAACATGCATTCACTCAGTTTAGAAAGGGCATTTTAAACATATTATTTACAAAACTGTGGAAAACACATTCATTATTAAACAATGAAGAGAATATAGCACAAAGGGGACTCTGCCTACAGAAGGCCATCCAACAAAACATCAATGAATGGGTAAAGAGGGTGTTAGACAGAGGTCTAACTTGGTGCTACCACCACCAGGCATCCCTGTATTTAAAAAAACGTACTTAGAGAGATGGACAATGACAAATAGTAGCCACATACTTTAACCGTCAAATCTTAAATGATTATAGTCGTCAACCAATTAGGAAAGAAATAAATGTAATGTTTAACTGTCATGTTAGTAGCAGCCACTAACGGCGATTTCTTTCATGCAGAGAATTGATAATGAGCTTTTCCCGATGAAGGATGGAAAGATGCTTGTGTCAGACATTGACTTTGTGGATGTATGGCAGGTAAGGATGAAAATCGTGGATCTAAAACCACAGATTAATGAGAATTACTGTAGCTATTCAGTGTGTATGTGCATGGCAGGGGATGGAAGCACTGAAGGCATCTGGAAAAGTTAAGAGTATTGGTGTGTCCAACTTCTCAATCCAACAACTGGAAAGGCTGCTGTCTGTGGCTAAAATCCCACCCGCTGTCAATCAGGTAGTGAACAATTCATAGCATTAATTCCGTTCTTCCCATCATACCGGTCAATATTTGGCTTGATATATTTCTACATGTTTTTGAATTACTAGTTAAACTCATTTATTTAGTCAAACTGAAAAATAACTGTAATAATATTGTGTTAGCCAGCTCAAGCAATATATGTTGTTAAAATCTTTTCATCTGCAGGTAGAACTTCATCCTTACTTTGTGCAGTCAGATCTGATTGAATATTGCAAATCGAAGAACATCGCTCTCACTGCCTACAGTCCCTTTGGCTCACCAGGAAGGGCCAAAGAACTGTGAGTTTGTATTTCACATTTATCACTAACCCAATTTTGTCATTGTATCTGAATTAAAAAAATGTATAGTCATTTTTATATGAACTGGTTTTTGATCTGGTTTCTAAGTAATCAGAACTTCTTTAAATTCCACAGTCATAGAGGAGACAAAGATCCTGAAAAGCTGCTACAGGACCCTGTGGTTGCGGGGATTGCCACAAAACACAGACGGACTCCTGCACAGGTCACACATCCTCTGTCACACAGTTGCCACCTGTTTATTTTAGATATATTTGGACAGACAGAAGTATATTCTACACACTAATGTGCTAGAAAAACTGGTGCACCAGTCCAATACTTGGCAGGTCCCTGACTGGCCTGGACTATGAGCTGGAAATATTCTGTAGTTTTACAATTAACGCCGTACTTCCTGCAGAACGGTCCACAATTTTGTTGTATTCCAGGGTGTAGGATTTCTGTTTCACAGTGTGTTGCAAAGCAACCCAGATGTGTGCAATAACCTTGAGATCTGGTAAATCTAGTAAGTGGTAAAACTGGCAAAAGCCCCATATTTATATGAGTGCTCCTTTAATCATAAATTGGCATCTCTAGACGTATGTGGTGGCACATTGTCCTGCTGGAGGAAGCCAAACCAATCAAAATGAATGTAGGACTTGAACGGATATAACTTGTCAGCAAGAAGGTACACACAGTTTTCAGGTGGCAAAGACGTCATAGACCAGGAGTCCCATTAAATGCCACCTAAACCAACCCCATACCATTATGGAGCCAATACCTGCCTGTACTTTGCATGAATTAGCTGCATTCATTAATTAATAATAGTTAATATATAAATATAATATTAATAATGCATAGAATTATACCATCAACTAAAAATCTTGAATCTTGCTGTTTTGCAGGTTTTGCTGAGGTATCACATTGAACAGAATATTGCAGTGATTCCAAAAAGCTTCAAACCCAACCACATTCTGGAGAACACAAAGGTGATCCATCCGTTTCAATTCAGTGTCAAACCTATACAGGTTGCATATTCTCCCAGTCATTTGTTCATGCCAACAGAACTGATATTTGTGTATGCCAAACTGCAAAACTTCTTGGTGGAATCCGATAATGAAGTTATAGAAGCAGTGCACATGATGTATTTTCCTGTGCCTCTGTTATAAATATGAATTATTGTCCCTTTATGAATAACTATTAAAAATATTATTCCTTTCCCTAAAAAGGCAATGTCAGCGTTATAAAAAGGTGAGGAGACCAGTATGAAATATGTAGTTATAGGCTAGAGGTTATATACAGTATATACACCAATCAGCCCTAATATTAAAACCACTGACAGGTGAACATCGATCATCTTGTTACAATGGCATCTGTCAAGGAGTAGGATATATTATGCAGCAAGTGAACAGTCAAGTCTCAAAAACCATGTTAGACAGGAAAAAAACTTGGTTGGATGACTGGGTCAGAGCATCTCCAAAACAGCAGGTCTTAAGGGATGCTTCCAGGATACAGTAGTTAGAACCGAAAGTGGCCCAAGGAAGGACAACCCATGAACCAGCAACAGGGTCATGGGTGCCCAAGATACACTGATGTACATTGTGGGTGAAGTCTAGACCGTCTGGTCTGATCCCACAGAATATCCTCAGATGGATCTGTTGCTAATATTTTGGTGCCACAGATAACACAGAACATCTTCAGAGGTCTTGTGGACAGGTCTCAGCAGGTGGTGTTAATATTATGGTTGATCACCTTTCAGATAAGATTGCCCCACAAATTACTGCATCACAGTAAATAAAATAAACATAGACTATTATTAAATAAAGTAATATGAGAGATTTAAGGACCTGGTATATAAGATTGGGATATAAGACCTGGAGACTGAGAAATAACCCAGTTTTACAATGTCAGAATTCAGTCTGAACTTAATTTCTGTGTTAACTTTTAATTTTATTTTTATGTGAATGACCAGCAGAGTGGTCCAAATGAAAAAAAGGTTTATGTATAGCCATATAAATAAAGCTATTTACAATAATGTCCTAATCTATAATTGTAGATCTTTGATTTCTGCCTGGACTTGGAGGATATGAGTGCACTCAGGTCTCTGAATCGTGGCTGGAAGGCCTGCCTCATTGAACAGTAAGAGCAAACACACTTCATTACTGATCAAACAACTGTTTTAACAGAATAGCCCCAAAACAGATACCTTTTACCTTGTTAACAACTGTACGTTCTTTTTGTCCCATAGGTTGGAATCTCATCCTTTCTACCCCTTTAAGTGAAACGTTGTTAATAGCGGGTATGTCAGATGCACAGCCGCTCGCTGTTGGATGACAAGATTTTAAACAAAGGCATTTAACTTGCTTAACAAATTGCTTGAATTAAAAACTCACAATGTGTTAGTGCCAAACTGTGATTGTAACATAAACTGTGCTAAACTGAGCCTCAGAGAGAATGAATAAACTTTTTTTAAAAAGACTTTTTTTCCTAATTGTGAACATGATTGCTAGTCTATTACTGAGAAATTCAAATGCAAAAATTTCACACTTCCCAGCGATGGAATAGACGTCTTCTGGACAAGTCTGAGTTACACTGCAGCTTATTCCTACACACAGAATAACCCTGAACATTAAATGACTGAAGGAGCACCTCTAACATCACATCTTTGAACCCAGCAGATTCCAAACTGAACCAATTTAGTCCCCTATAAGCAGCCTACAAATACTGGTACCTGATAAGGGCCTGTGCCTTCGGTGCTGTAGCCTGCATATGGGGAGAATAACTGCCCTGTCAGCTCATATTACTGAAACCATTGTGTCTGCACTTCCAGTCATCTGTCTTGTCCTTGACTAGTGTTTTGCTTATCTTTCTCTTTCGTTCCTGTCCTGTTTTGCTCAGTGCTGCCGGACTGCCGAGCCCGGACTGTGCACACACACGCCGAGGCTCCAGCAATGTACCTGGGCAAGTTGGGTCCCATCACCCACTGGCCCTTCTCTGGAATGAACACCTGAGTGTTTTCTGAGAAGTCCATGTGCTCCCAGGTGTAGCCTCCCATCACGTAGATCTTGCCGTCCCATACAGCAACCGCTGCTTCGCTGTTCGGGTAGCGCAGAGGTGCGACCCTGCTCCACTGCTCAGTTTGTGGGTCAAAGGCCTCTACTTCTAGCACATCGAAGCGCTCCATGCTGTCCTCGTGGTCATCACTGCCACCAATGACATAGATTCGGTCGTGCAGCGATGCCATGCAGTGCCAGCCTCGAGCCAGAGTCATGGCCTGCCGCTCCGTCCACGTGTCGCCGGCACTCGGGTCATAACTAAGCACGTCACGCCGGTAAGGTCCAATCTGATAGTCATGGCCTCCTGAGATGTAAACTACACCTTTGTGTGTTGTTCCTGCATGGCCATACGTTAATCTACAAGAAAAACAGAATTACTTTAGACCTACTATAACAGTTGCAAACAAACTAAGTCCTTAATCCTGTTCTACATATTAATCTTAAAAAAAAAAAAAAAAAAAAAGACATAAGACCTTGGCAACCCTGCTACATAGTTCCAGTAATCCTCCACAGGATGGTAGACCTCAACAGATGATAGTGCACCGCTTTCATTGCGTCCCCCAACAGCAATTACACAGTCCCCCATGGTTCCAAGATAGAAATCCACTCGCCGCTGGTTCATACTGGCACCCTATAGCGGAGAAAGAATTTTAAAAAAGGGCATGGTGCTACAGCTAGACGAGTTTCAGCAACTAGTTACGGTTTTAACAATAGAAAATTAAGAATTTTACAATAATTCTTAATGTCCTATCTTTAATTACCTGTAACAGCCAGCAATTATGGAGGAACTCAGTGTAGTCCCTCGAAACACATGGACACCCTCATGCTTGGAACCCATTTAATGCTTATGCAAAAGATGAAGCGTCACAGAGACCCGAGTTTTTACTTTTAGCAGATGGTGGTATGTATTTTATGGCGGTCTAAGCCACTAAATCACGAATATAAAACTTGAAAAGCTTAAAAATTCCAGCTTTTCTTCCAGCTTAAAAATCACTTCCTGCATCTTTAGTTATGTTTTGTTTATAATGTTACCAATCTCAACGTTCTCTAAAACAGTTCTGAACAATTTACCTTGGACCACGTGTTGTTACGTGGGTCATATCGGTAGAGTATATTACTTGCTGCGTCTCCGCCGTTATCCCGTGACGAGCTCCCCCCAGCGATAAAGATGAATCCCCCCAGTACTGCCACGCAGTGGTGGCTCCTCTGAGCGGGCAGCTGTGTCTCTACCACCCACACTCCTGCTTCTTCATCTAGCCAGCTCACATCAGTGCTCAGCTCCTCACCACGCTCATACACCTCTCCTCCGACCAGCAGCAGGCGCTCCACTCCTCCTCTCAGAGCTGACTGTGCTGTCTGTAATACAGGCTGGGCACTGACGTGAGCATGGTAGCTTAGCGCTTCCTCCACCAGCGCTTGGCAGCCTGAATCTGGAGGCAACAAAGAGCGTACAGCAGGCAGGACATGCTCTGCCAGCTCCACAGGTGAGATCAGGGCAAGGCGGACATGGCGCAGGAGCTGGTGGGCAAAGGGCAAGCGCTCGGGCTTCTGGCTGAGCCACTGGAGGGCTGCCCGGAGGAGGGTTTGCTCACTCTCGTGCTGCACATCTTCGCTGGCCAAGTAGGAACAAAGTTTGGTTAATCCTACATCTTTTAAAAACTTGGGTGTGCAGGACAGAGTGGCGAAACGCTCCAGGGCGAAGCGGTCTATGAAAGCGTCCAGGCGCTCCAAGCTGTAAAGCATCGCCAGCTCCTGCAGGTACAGATAGTTGTCCTCGTTCACCTCTTTCTCAAGATACTGGCAACAGAAATCGACAGCCTGCCAGACCTGCAGCAAGTGAGCCGTCTCCAGGACGTAATCGATGTTTCCGCCGTCCAGGGGCAACTCGCCACTATAGAGGAAGTCCACGACGGCCTTGACACCCACATACGAGGCACCTACGAGCTCCACCTCGGCTTGACGCTCCTCTCTCATACCAAGAGTGAACATGGCCTGGAAGTACGGGCTGGAGACGGCCAGTAGGGCGCGGTGGGCATGAACGCGCTGCCCGTTCGCCACCAGGACCACGTCGCACAACTGACCACATTCTCGCTGCTCATTTAACCCCTGCAGGAGGTAAACGGCTTGGTCGGCCCATCGATACACCTGTCAGGAGAGATCAATACCATCAGTGATGCGTCACCATAAAGCACATGAGGGTGTAGCAATGGTTTCAACCGTACCTTTGAATTCTCACTGATTCTGTGTGGACGAGACGGTCGTCCCTGCTTCTCCTTAACACCGGCCATTTCATGACCTTCTAACATAGGAAAATATACCAACAATTACAACACAGCATGTTTATAAACATAAATACAGTCTGAACAGACAACTTAAGAGTTTATAAATAAACTAGCAGGTCAACAGTCTGACTCAAGACAGCTCCCTACTCCCTTCCCCCTACTCTAGTCCCCTACATGAGGTAATAAACAATACACTATTTAGTGAACTATGTTTTGTGGACAGGAAGCCATTTTGAGTCAGAGCAGTAGCACAATAGTTAGCATGCTAACGGTAGTCATGGTAATAGAGACCTGGTGATGAGCAGTGCTGCATGTTTGTCTCTGGAGAAGTGATGACAGTTATCCTGTGAGGAAGAGAAATCCCTTCATCAGTCTGTCATCCTGTTCCTGTGGAAATACACCAGTTATTATGGTTAAATCAGCTGTGTGTGAACCATTCCTTTCGCCTACAGCTCGAGGACACGTGAAGCTCACAGCAATGGTGTACCGTCAACGCATACTTTACAAAATAAAAGTCATGAACATGATCTTTTTGGGGGGATTAAATAAAAAATGTGGCATTTTTTTAAAATTTAAAGCTAAAGATAGCCTAAGGAAGCTAAAAAATATAAAGGGGTAATAAAGCTACTATTTACTAAATATTTTTTATTTAGTATTTCAATAAAGTGGAAATATTATAAGAGGGTTTATGTGTACATAATGGACACAAAGACTATTTTTAAAGAATTATGTGTATGTATTAAATCATATTAAAATTATTAATAGTTGTTATAATTAATAATAAACAAACAAAACCAGCTAATTAATAATTAACAATAAAATAATTTTTTTGCAATGTTACTGTAAATAATAATTTCATGTCGTACTGTACAGTGTAATAAAACAAAAATATTTTTAAAAGGTATTTAATATAACAACTTGCAGTATTCCAGAGTCAAGTCAAAGACAATGTTGACTTAAATAACCTCCTATTCAACATACCTCACCTTTATTCTTGCAATATATGTTTTTATTTTTTTTTTTTACAGAGGCCGTAATTCACTATAGTAAATAATCATTGTATTTAACTTTAGGTAATAATTTAATCCTGGTTTTAGTTTTGTCAGGAACTTTATTTAATTTGAGTTTATCTGTATCTAACGATGGACTATAAGAATTAATTCCATGTCAAATTTTCAATCATGTTTGGAATTAAGAGGTTTAGCACAAATTATTATTGTTATATTTTTATATTATTATTATTAACCTCTTATATTATTATTATTTGTTTGAATAAAACAAATAACCAGGGTCAGCTAATTCAATCAGGAGGTCTGAGATGTGTTACATTATATATACCTGTAGTAATCCTCATAGAGACTGGGTCATTTATTAAAGACTGTGACTGTGACACCTTTCAATATAAATTAGCCATACTGAGATTTCAAACTCAATATGAAAGTGTTGTGTAAATATAAAGATTTTCATCTCGCTTTTCTTCTTCTTTTCCTTTATATATTAAATAATAATGTACTGCAGTAGTCAGTCAGATGGAGTACAAAGTATGTAGAGAATGTGGCTTTCTCAATGGTTAAATGGTTATGAGAATAGATATGTTATAATAATAATAATAATAATAATAATAATAATAATAATAATAATGATGATGATGATTATTATTATTATTATTATTATTATTATTATTATTATAGTATTAATCTGTCTTTAACCTTGTCACTTCAATTTCATAACAAAGATAAAGCATACTTTATCACAAAAGGCCTATTTCTTAAAAGTGGTCAAAAGTAAATTCTCTTAAAAAAAAGTAAAATCTTGAGCAAGGTACAAAAGTTCTGTAAGATAAGAAACCCTGCCTTTAAGTTTACTGGTGATAGTTAAATCAGTTTTAATCACAGATGCTTTGTTTGAAATGATCAAAAGTCACAAAAAACCTTTATGTGTACTGATTGTATCAGTGCTGAATACAGAGAATGTGTAGGCTAAAGTGATCCAAAAGGTGAAAATTACATAATGTCAATTGTTTTTTTTAGAAGACCAGAAATACACTTTTAGCTCAGTGTCCTGGAGAGTGTTAGCTGTGGGCCATTAGTGACTCTAGGCTGCTTAATTATTTAAGCTTTATTTAATTTTTTTATGTTGTTTCAGGGAGTTTTTCATTGCCCCTGTTGCCCCTGACTTGCTTCTTAGGGGGAAAAAAAGCTCATTCAGATTTCTGTAAGCTGATTTGTGACAATGTACTATATAAAATGTGGCTTTAAAAAAATCACAGGTTAATACTATAGTCTCTGATTTCATTTCAAACTTGAAATAAATCATTGACCTGGACTTATGTCTGATTGTCTGCAATCACATATTCACCAATTTACAACATTACTACTGAGTTCAGTTACTAGTAATACATACTGTATTTTATTTACAGTAGAGTACAATCTATCCTAATTTAAAATATATTTCTAGACATATGTGTGGCACCTCAGTGTATATCTGTATGCTGTATGTGTATGTATGTAGACTGACAAAGACACTGATCCTCTACAATATTCATCTTAACCCATGCTGCCATTGTGACCATGACATGTCACAAAACTCAGCAAAAGAAGCTTACAGACAGTTACTTAGGTATTAAGAGTCTGTATAGGATCCTTATCAGGCATTGGCAGAGAGCCAGAATTCTGAATTGTATTGTATATCAGTGTGTATTTTATTGAAACAAATTTTTATTAAATATTCAGTGAGCTCATTGTGGTTTTTCATTGTGGTCCAAAGCCACTACTGCATTATGACAACATTCCTGTATTTGCAGTCGAAGCATTGCTTCACTCTGCAGCTTTACAGGCAGTGTGTGTGTGTGTGTGTGTGTGTGTGTGTGTGTGTGTGTGTGTGTTTGTGCTGGTTTTTATACCTTTGTGAGGACTAAAAGCCCTCTCAAGGATAGGAATACCTGTTATTTTTGACCTTGTGGGACATTTTGAAAAATTCCTGTAATAAAAAGGTTAAGGTTTACTGTGTGTGTGTTTTTGTGTGTGTGTGTGTGTGTGTGTGTGTGTGTGTGTGTGTGTGTGTGTGTGTGTGTGTGGGTGTGTGTGTGTGTGT
>JAOVVF010000032.1:6961588-6985556 GCA_028565595.1 Duopalatinus emarginatus | reverse complement strand
GTATAGGATGGTAGTACGTATATGTGGTATAGGATGGTAGTACGTATATGTAGTATAGGATGGTAGTACGTATATGTGGTATAGGAAGTCTATACAATGAAGTGTTGTGTTTTTTGTAGAGGTTAGTTGTGATTCCTATCTAACTGCTGTGAAATGTCACCACCCACATCTGAATGTCACAGTTTCCAGCCACACATCAGGGGGAAATGTTTAAACCTTTGCTGTTTTGTTTACCTTTACCTAATGTTTGACAGTTAATTATTGTGTATAACACACTAGTTAGACAGAGGTCTCTGTAGGTCAGCTCAGAAACCACATGCATCATCAGCTTCCGTACACACGGTCCTCTTCACTGTTTTATACAGCATATGTTTTTAAACACACACACACACACACACACACACACACACAGAGAGACGGAACAAGGACTGCTTTATATTAACTTAATATCAGAAGTGTACATGTGGAGTTCATTCATGTGTTAGAGCTCTGTAAAAAAATTATTTATCAAACATTAGTCCAGCTTGGCTTCGATGCAAATCAGGGAAAAGCGACGTTAGATAGGCAAATCTGTTGGGTTTCCGTCCCGGGGCTCATTTACATTCGTGTTGTCTTCATTTTCGGACACCTTTTTCCTGCCAACACATTTACATTACATTTCTGAGACGCGCGTGTGTGTGTGTGTGTGTGTGTGTGTGTGTGTGTGTGTTGTCCACGTTGTTAAAGCCAGTTTCCCTTTGTCTTCTTATACAAGACAACAGGTACTTTCATTTTCACCTCAACACACACACACACACACACACAGTGCTTTGACTTGTACGACAGGACGCAAGTTTACACCCTTTCAGACGTGTATATTAAAGGGTAAAGCCCTGAACGTTTGGAGCCTGAAGCCCTCCTCATGGCTTTTATTTGCATCGATAACATCTTGACTTCCGTATGTCTCTTTATTAAGCTTATTGGCCACGTCCCAAACCACCACACTACCTACCGTACTTAATAGTATGTCAGAAAACTCTCCACGGTCAGATTACCGAGTTGCCGCTATATTTTGACACACACACACACACACACACACACACACACACACAGTTAGTACAGGCTCCGGAGGGACGGAGCAGCTTTATACGGCTTTACTTCCTTGTGTATAGAAAATAGAGGAACTGAGAGCTTTGCTCAACTGAGCTGACAGAAAAGCCTTTTAGTTTTTTTAACCAACTTTGGCAACTTCTTCCTGATTTTAAAATGTGACTTGTGTGTGTGTGTGTTTGAACAGGACTGCACCTCGAATTGACCACTCTTAATCCTTAGACTCGGGTAAGTTTTAATTGATTTAATGAGGTTTTTACTGTAGAAAAAGGGGAAGAGAGAAAGGTTTTTTTTCCCTCTTACATCGTCTGTGTCTAGATCTCTGTGTTTAAACTGCAACTGAATGAAAAGTTCACTAGGGCGAGGGCTCTTTTCTTTATTATAGGAAGTAAACAGTATAAGCATAAGACCTTAATTAAAAGGACATTCAGGACACCAAGCCTAGAGTCCTAGGTTTTAGTTTAGTCTTACTTAATATCATACACACAGACTTCTAATCTTATAGCACTGAAATGACATGAACAGTAACAGTAAAGGTGAATAATCTAGGCTATACTGCATCATAAAGCATAATCATACACCTTACAGGACAATGTGATGTAGAGTAACTTAGCCAGGTCATCAGTTCGATGTTACATATAATATATAACATGTATCGTAATATAATATGTAATGTAATATATTATAGAAGACCAATTTGGACATGGACATGACTAAAATCCTAGAGATAGTCAGGTAATAGTTACATTACTCCTCCTCCTGTGTCAAACTAATCCCATCCAAATAAGGCGCGAGTCTAAATGCCTGACCATAGCCACTGCTCGAACCTGATGAGACCTGATCTGGGTTTAGCACAGACTAGAGCTAATCCTAACTCAAATGCTATACAAGCATCCCAAATTAAATGATATTTATGTTTATAACTCATTCATCACCACCATAACTGAACAATTATGTTTGGATGTTATATATAATATAATATAATATAATATAATATAATATAATATAATATAATATAATATAATGCATATCTATTATATAATGTAATATACAGTAACAATTTATCCATCCTCTAAGATACATGCATACATGCAGTTTATTAAAAGATGACCAATTTGGACATGGACATGACTAAAATCCTAGAGATAGTCAGGTAATAGTTACATTACTCCTCCTCCTGTGTCAAACTAATCCCGTCCAAATAAGGCTTGAGTCTAAATGCCTGACCATAGCCACTGCTCAAACCTGGTGAGACCTGATCTGGGTTTAGCACAGACTAGAGCCAATCCTAACTCAAATGCTATACATGCATCCCAAACTAAATGATATTTACGTTAATAATTCATTCATTACCGTCATAACGGTTACGTATTGATATAATATATAACGTAATATATAATATATATCTTATATATAATGTAATAGACAGTAACTGCTGATCCATCTTCTAAGTTGCATGCACACACACAGCCTGTAAAAGATGACAGATTGGGACATGGACACAGATAAAATCCTAGAGATAGTCAGGTAATAGTTACATTACTCGTCCTCTGTGAAACTAATCCCATCCAAATGAGGCTCAAGTCTAAATGCCTAACCACACACTGAAGCCAATCCTAACGCCAATACTGTACAAGCATCCCAAAGTAAATTATATTTAAGCTCATAATAAACTTATTAAAGTCAATCACAATTGACCTGTCATGTTAGTTTTTGCTGTGTATTTTTTAGTAACATAATCACCAAACTTATCCAAGCAGTACTGTTTGAATATTTTAACACCCTGTAGCTTTCAGTTTTACTGGAAGGATCCCGTAGATCTCCTCTGTTAACTGTATAGAGCTGTGGCTTTCAAATTGAGGTCATTGAAGCATAGCCAAGGGGCTTTTTTTTTTTTTCAAAATACTGTAGCGGAAGTCATAACTATTACTATAAGTTATTCCATGTATTTTTATTTTTAAGTTTCTAAACATTGTAGCTGTTTTTTTTTCTTGGAACTTGAATTAAATGGAACTCGAACTTCCATAACTGAGAACTAGTTAGAAATGATGTCAGCTTGAAAGCCGTATAGTTTATCATTGGTGAGTACAGAAATAAAAATCCTCTATAACACACTATAACACTCACTGCTCATTAAACACATTGACCAGGTTAGGGTTGTGGTAGATTCAGAACTTATCCCAGAGACACTGGGTTCCTGGATGGGATGCTAGTCCATCACATAGCAGCATGTATTCACTCATTCATTCACTCATTCATTCAAACCTAGTTTGAAGCGTAGCAGGACAGCGTGCTAAGAAACGTCACACAGGCAGTGACCTGATCGAACTGGAGACCCTGGAGCTGTGTGGCTCCAGTGAGTTGCCAAAATATTATTTTATTTATTTTATTCGTATGACTATTTATTTATAAAATGTGTGACGATGGTTTGTACAGTGTATGTTACAGTTGAAGAAGTTCCTAGCTATGGAAAAATTGAGAACGTCTGATATGCTCTTATATATTTAGGTACCTATAAACTCCTAATAAAACTAATACACATGATGTATGCGACTAGTGATATTGATAGTAAAAAAAATATTTTTATTGTACTTTTTAACTGTGCTAAAAAATCCCTAACAACATGCCCACGTGTTCTCTATAAACCAGCATCTAATCTTTTGTATCTTTTGAGCAGCTTTTGGATCCTCACACACTGTAGAACACTTTGTCATGATATATCTGTTATAAAAGGTTATACACTTCTGTTTTTGCCTTTTTTCTCCTATTGCTTTTGCTCTTATTGTGTGTTGGATTGGTGTCTTGTTGCTGGATACACCCACAGTTCATTCGTAACTTCTCGTAATGCTTGATTTTTAAGAGGTATATTACTGGGGAGGGGTGTTGAAAACCTTTGCACTCAACAGTAAGTGAAGATATTTCTTAACACATAGTTTTTTCTCTCTCTCTCGCTCTCTCTCTCTCTCTCTCGCTCGCTCAGACAAGTTTTTTTTTTCTAGAGATACAGTGCTGAGTTCTTTGGGTTAATGCTTTACTAAAGCTGAAGGACTCTAATCTCCCAACTGTCCGGGTCTTCACAATTCTCTGTGCTCTTTCATTTGCAATGCAAACCCAAGCTGCTGTATGGAACAGCATCCACGTCTGCTTTGCCTGTCGTGGTTAAGCTTGAGGGGAAAAAAATGTATTACATTTACAGTAAAGAAAAGTAGAGTATTTAATTAAAGCCACTATACAGTAGAGCTGGCTGTCTGCTTCAGATAGTGTTTCTTTTCCTTTGTATTTCTCTGTGGTATATATTACCTTTAGCTTCAGGGTCACAAGCTGCAAAGACCGAAACTGACACAAATGGACGTGTCAAGACAAAATGTCCAACATTTGTTTTTTCCCCAGTGTTGCTTTGTCAGATATTTTAAAATTGCCCATTTCCCAGAATCTAAGTAGCTGCCATTTCTTTTGCATGATTAGTTTCTAAACTGTAAAGCAAGCAATGTATGGTAAGGACATGACTTAAATGTTTATTTACAACACTCATGCATCTCTCTCTCTCTCTCTCTCTCTCTCTCTCTCTCGCTTTCTCTCTCTCTCTTTTTGTGTGTGTCTGTCTATGTATAACAGTGTGTGTGCCAAAAGCCAAGATGGCAGGGCGACACGGAGACAACATGTTGGAGTATCAGAAAAGTATGATAAAGCGCTACCTCGAGAGTGGCATCATAATGACCGTGTACAGGCAGAAAATGGAGAGGCTTAGCGTACAGGTCATTATGGAGACCAAGCAGGTGGCGTGGACGCGTGTTGCTGGCAAAACGGACGGAGTGTGTGAGTAACTCGTCCTAGACTTGGACCGTGGGTTAGTTGGAGTGTGGATCAAAGCAAAGAAAACGTTTTTGCCATATTCAGTATAAGTTCATTTGCAAATGCAGAATAAAAAAAATATTTTTATTTGTTCTGTAGATACAGAATAAAGAGACCTTGGAATTAAGTGAAATATTTTAATACACAAAAAGTGTATTAAGTTTAATGGCTGTACTTTATAGAGCTAGTATTAGTTAGTGCATGTGGTGGTATAACACCTCTTATCTAAAATATCACACCTCTACTTTCACCACCATCCTTTCTCACTGTCTATTCTTGGTTATCCTTTTTTATTTCCTTTTCTCATTTAATATGTGACTTGAACTATTAACCACTGTTTTCTGTCTGTGGTGCGCAATATAACATTGAATCCTATTTTAGATCTGCAGGTTAGATCTCAGTTTTTTCCTGAGTATAAGACATTTACCAGAATTAATCTTTTAACCCCTCTATAGCTGATATTAGGATTTCCAGTTTAATGTACATTACAACCTTTTTTTTCAGGGAAAATTCTTAAACTTTTACTGCTTTTATTTTAATTTATTAGAAAGGTTATAAATTGTGTTGGTCTGTGGTTTGCTATATAATTATAATTCTTGCTCAACTCAGTTTTGGTGTTTTGTAGTGGACATATTAGAGATCCGTGAGGTACGTCCAGGAAAAAACTCCAAAGACTTCGAAAGGTTCAAGGACAGCAAGGACAAGCACACAGAAAACATGTGCTTCACAATTTTCTACGGCTCCCAGTTTGTCCTTAATACCCTAAGCCTCGGGGGTGAGTTTGTTTTTGCTACCTGAATGCAAGGCATCAATGCATGAATCATCTGTATATATGTTTATAAAACTGATATGTCAAAAGTCATAAGACAGCAATTAGTAAATTGATAATGAAGTGACGTTACCTCAGAGGACAGCAGAGGATTGTTGTTGTGTGTTATCTTGTGAGTGAGGTTGAACACTGGCCAGCACGCTCATGGCAAGGCAATGTGAATTATCAGAGTTTTCATTTCTGAAGTTGTGTGGGAATTTAACACTCGAACCACAGTGTCAGGTGTGTACCAGGAATATGTTGTAGAAATTATTACCACCCACAAAGAACAATGCAGTAGCCAACTAAATAATCATGTCTGGCTAGAAATGTCCATGTGAGATCAGAAGAGATCAGTTTTGGCACTTGTGTATTATTTATCATCAAAACAGTTGCCTGTAAATGAACTGTATGCACATATAGATGGCACTTACAAACTGATATGTAGAATGACCTGTAATGAATCTGAATGTAATTGTATGTGTTTTTCTTAAATAGTGGACTCAGTGGAAGATGCAGAGAAATGGCTAAGAGGACTGGAGCTACTAAGAGAAGAGACACTGCAGGCTCATACACCAGAAATTATAGAAAGGTACGTGTATATGCTGAGGTATGCTGTATTATACAGATCTGTCAGTTCGGTAAGGAACACTATTTTTATCAGGCGATTACTACTGAGCAGATCACTGAAAGAGGGATCATCAACCAACCAACCGCTATTTGGGTTTTCATCACAGCATTGCTGCTGACATTTTAGTAACATGTTAGTGGTTGTGGTGGCGGTATGTGTATCAAATACATTAGCCTTCTTAGCGTTTTACTGTTATCCTATGAACCGTACAGACCCATCTCCTATGCCTTACGATCACACGTATTATCACTTTTTAAATGTATGTTCGTCTATGCACTGTTTGTTTTTTATCCTGGAGTTGTCTTACTTCTAAGCTTCTTTCCTGAAATATATACAGTAGGTACTATATAATAGCTCATGCTGTATCTAAAACCCGCAATACGCCCATGACCTTTTTGTCCTGATGTGCACCTCAACTCTGACTAGATGTCTGCAGGGGAAATGAATGCATACTTCCCTCTTTATTCTTCCTGAAGCTTTTGGTGGTGTTGTTAACATATTTGTAACAAATGTCATCAGGTGGCACAGTTGGGTAGAACCTGAAGGGCCTGATTGTGCTTCTGTATAAAGTTTGCATGCTCTTCCTGTGTCTGTGGGGGTTTCCAAAGAAATGGTTGGGCAACTTTTTTTAGATGAAGAAGCCTTTATTTGTCACATACACTTAAGTGCTAGAAAAACTGATACACCAGTCTAAATTGGTAGGTCCTCTATAGACATGGACTGCATGAGCTTGCGGAATTATTTCATCCTTCTTGTAGAACGGTCCGCAATTCTGTTGTATTCTGAGGTGTAGGATTTGGCACATTGTACTGTACTGAAGAGGCCCATAAGAATAAATGCAGGACATGAATGTAACTCATCAGAAAGGATGTAAAAAAAAAAAATGTCAGAAACGTTTGTAGACGTTCCAGGGAATGGCAGCTAAACAAACCCAATACCATTATGGAGCCACTATTAGCTTATGTATTTAGAATAGGCTTGTCTGTACCCATTTTTATGGCTCTTCATTGTACGCATTACAGCACAGTGACATTCTTTTTATTTGCATATCCCAGCTTGTTAGGAAGCTGGAATCAGTGCACAGGGATACAGCACCCCTGGAGCAAAGAGGGTTGAGGGCCTTGCTTAGGGGCCCAACAATGGCAGTGCTGTCATGTTAAGGCTCCATGGCCCAATCTATTAGTATCAGTTTCTGCCAGCAACTCTGACATTGGCACTATTCCTGACTTAGTAGCCATGCTGTTTATAATCTCAGAAACCAGAATCAGACATGTTTCTATTTCGCTACCATGTCAGTCTCATTGCTGTACAGTAATTAGTCTAAAAGTCAAATATCTCGTCATATGATGTCCGTGTGGCATCCTAATGGTAATAGTGGAATGAGGCTACAAGGTTATAAACAGCAACAGATGTACTGTAGAGAATAAGTTCATGTTACACCATGATCTACTCTATAATGTAGCTTTACCTGATAATTAGGCGATGAGTATGCACATGTGCGTTAAGAATAAATACGCACACTGACACTGCCTCGTCCTCCCTGTTTCCTGTTCACGCACTGTGATTTTTTTTCTCCTGTGTAGTTGGCTGCGGAAGCAGATGTACTCTATTGATCAGACCAAGAAAAACAGGTATTTGTTCCTCATGATTGTCTTCTTCTTGTATGATTTCCATGTTAAAATGCGCACTGTAGAGACTCTGTCTTATTCCACAGCGTCAGTCAGAAGGAGGTCAAGTCTCTTTTGAATCAGAGCAACTTTAAACCACCTGGAGGACGATTTTTCAAGGACAGATTTTTGGTACTAATACACCGCACACTGAGCCACGCTTTCACATTAATAGTAAACCTGTAGAGAATATATTAAACCTCTGAACAATCTGAGTGTAGATTTGTGTCCTGTTTCCAGGCTGTTGGAGGGAAGAAAGACAGCCTTGACTTTGAGCAATTTCACAGGTTCTACAATGAGTTAATGTTTGAAAACCAGAAGACGGTGAGTGTCTGACACTTGATTGGGAAGTCATTTACTTTAAACCATGCACCATCAGGTGTTGATCTAAAGCATGTCTACTGTATTGTATGTTTTTGGTAGATTTTGGATGAGTTTAAAAAGGAGTCCTGTGCCTTCATCATGGGGTGAGGTTTCCCCTTGTTTCATTGTCCCTTATTTCATTTTCATCATAATAACATGTGTGTTGGTTGTATATCAGCCTGTAGTTATTGTGTTGTTTTTGTTTTTAATGGGAATGTTGTGTTTGTATATGTAGTAATACAGATAAGCCAGAATCCTCGGTAGTTCTCCTGTATGACTTCCAACGATTCCTTGTCTATCAGCAAAAAGTAAGAATACTGCCTATTTGTAGATGCTATTTAACAAATGTACATTATACGTACAGTATATACATTGCGCAGAATCACTCACTACCTCGTTTAGCACCATACATTTATGGAGC
The DNA here is from genome assembly GCA_028565595.1 of Duopalatinus emarginatus. NCBI lineage: Eukaryota > Metazoa > Chordata > Actinopteri > Siluriformes > Pimelodidae > Duopalatinus > Duopalatinus emarginatus. The sequence goes on along the minus strand of JAOVVF010000032.1, from coordinate 6,976,725 downwards.
TACAGCAAGCATTAATACAGGCTCGCTGGGGCAGAGATCATTCTGCCCCATGCAGAACAGAAGACAGGACAGTTCATGATAATACCTATTTGATGAAACTGGCAATGGTTGCATTTCTTTCCATTCACTAAATGAATATTGATGTATGTAATTTTTTTGTTCAAGTCTTGTTGACTCTATTACAGAGTTATTCACAGGATAGTAACTGTGGAATAAATCAAGAAAGATTGGCTGCATTCGAAATGCCATACATGAAGTTCAGTAGGCGATTAGTGTAGTTGAATTGTGGGATAGATTATCGATCCACAGTGTGAAGTGTTCACATTCTTTAAAATGGTAGCTGATGTAGTGCGTCATCCTGGTACTTTTTACATGCTATTTAAGGAATACTGCGCATTCAGACACACTTCCCCATCTCGAATACTGCTTTTTTTTTTACTGTGGTTTCAGACACAGCCTTTGTCCTTTGATATAAAGTGTGTGAGGTGTGTAGGATTTTGTGATATTTAGAAGTGAGTGTGCAGATTACAACCAACTGAATACCACGCCTTCACTCTCTCTTTCCAAGAGTGTAATTTAACCTAAGGTGCCCATGAGGCGCCAGTAGCTACTTCCAAAATGTCATCGTCTGCACTGATGATATCAAGCAGCCTGTGAAACGATATGCTTATTTTGCAGGAGATTTGGGCTAACAACATAAACCAGGTGCGAGAGCTGATGACCATTTTCATCGATGACACCATGAGAAACACCAAAGATCCAGAGTTCACAGTTGGGGAGGTACAAAATCTTTAAGGTTATTTACACCAACTTTACACAAATTTGTCTTTCTCTTAAGTTAAAATATATTTTTTATGATTTATTTCTAGTTCCTCAGCTTTCTGTTCTCTAAAGAGAACTCAATTTGGGATGAGAAGTTCTCCGAGTTGTCTTGCTTGGACATGAACAACCCTCTGTCTCACTACTGGATCAACTCGTCGCACAACACGTGAGTGTGGACCTCCGAGAAGTCTCTGCGAAACCACATTCATACACAGTGCCTTGCATTTGTGAGGTACTTCCTGTGTCAGAGAGGGTTGTGTGTCACTTTTTGACATTTTTTTTACAGCTATCTGACTGGTGACCAGCTACGCAGCGAGTCGTCTACAGAGGCCTATGTGCGCTGCTTGAGACTGGGTTGCCGCTGCATTGAGCGTACGTGACAATAAAAGATTTCATATTATATCTGTAATTGTAGTTCTGCTTAAAATAGGGAATATTCTGACAAAAAAAGTGTAATTAAACCATGTTTGGCTTTAATGAAGCTCCCATGAGCAACAGCAGCACTGAAATGTCTGCATCACACAGCACTGTGCGTAAAGCTGTTTTTTTTTCAGCTTTTCACAACATTGTTAAGGCAGTTTTAAAGTATGCAAAAACTGTATTAACAGATTTCACTACATTGTGTAGGTCTTTTACTTAGATACCTGGAAGGTAAACTGAGCCAGATCGAATGTTTCATTCAACTTGACTGTTTTTTTTACATAGTCATAAAATATGTGCAGCAATTCCACAATTCCAGATTTACTGAGACAGGTTACGTTTAAGTGTTAATTTTTAGCCTGTTGAATTTTGGTTGTTCAGATTAATGATGGGGAACCGCTATGTAATTAAGTAACCAATTAAAAAACTTTAAGTGAACTTTAAAAATACTTTAAGTGGTGATCTCACAAGTCTTTCATTTATCATTGGGAGTAGCAGCAAATTCTCTATACAACATAGCTCAGTGCTTCCTGGTCTCTTGCATATGCAATACTTCTTTCCATGCCTTTTTTATCCTTGAGCTACTTTAAAATGGATTAAAACTAGCTAGTGCTAATGTTCAATAAAGTTTTTCATCACTCCACCACCCTTTAACATGCCTGGACACTTTGAAGTGAACTCTTTACCTACAAAGAGGAATGTGACCTCCGCATTTAACCCATCCGTGCAGTGAAACACACACACCAGTGTACACTAGAGGGCAGTGAACAAAATTACCTGGAACAGGGGGCAGCCCCAAATTATAGTCCCTGGGGAGCAGTTGTGTCCTGGGGATCGAACTCAGGACTTTCCAGTCACAAGACCAGTTCCCTAACTACAAGGCCATGGCTGCCTACAAAAGTTTGCATAATTAATGAATCAATATATGCATTGGTTAGGGTCATTGACAAGATTAATATTTCTAATGTTTCTTATAAATTATTATGTACAGAACATAAAATTGAGCAGAAATAATTTTTTTACCCTTTTTCTTTAGATCAGGTTGCTTTTATTGTTTTTTACTATCCAAAAATTCTCCCCATGTCATTCACATTTGCCCTATATGCCGAAATTTTGCTTAGGCCAACCAATAATGCTTAGAAAATATTCACAAGCAGGAGGAAGACACACGAAAACCTTTACATTAACATTAAATACTAATATTAAATCAAGGATAGAATAATCCTAAAATATGAGTATAAACTGTGATGTCATTCCCACAAGTAAATACATTTAGACAGGTTTTTTGTAAGGCCTATCAAAAGATATATATACTATAGTTAAAAAAAAATATGTCCATTTATCCATCTTTCATCCTAACTATATTCTTGTTGTAATACAGTGGACTGCTGGACTGGGCCAGACGAGCCCATCATTTACCACGGATGGACCCGAACAACCAAGATCAAGTTTAAAGACGTGGTGAAGGCCATCAACGATCATGCCTTTGCAACGTCGCAGTAAGTTAACCTCCCCTGCATAACATTCGCTGGTGTTACATTGATTTGGCTCCTTTCTAGGCTTCTAGTTTTATTATTGCATCTACTACCACAAACATATATAAATAACCAACCAACTGGCATGTAGACTAGTATATAAATTAAGATCCCGTGTCTCTTCCTTTATTTTCTTATGTTCTCCCCATTCATTATATATACAACAGACCTTAGGAGAAAAACCCTAACATAACCCTCAACATAAACACCAAGGCCCTTTTATACATTACACACTGACTGGTGAGGTGAAGGGGTGGGATATATTAGGCAGAAGGTTCTTGAACAGTCAGTTCTTGAAATTGATGTGCTGGAATCAAGAAAAATGGGCAGATGGTTAGAGGACTGCATCAGGACATCTCCAATACAGCATGTCTTTTGGGGTGTTCCTGGTATGCAGTGGTTAGAACCTACCAACAGCAATCCAATGAAGGACAACTGGACTTGTGATCCAGCAGTAAATCATGTGTGTGAGGTATGAAGGTTAGACTGTCTGGTCTGAGCCCGAAAGTGAAAGTGAAAGTGAGCTTTTTGCCTACTGCGCTTGCATGCAGAGGAATGTGACCGCGGCATTTAACCCATCTGTGCGGTAAAACACACACACACACACACACACACACACACACACACACACACACACACACACACACACCAGTGAACACTAGGGGGCAGTGAACACACTTGCCCGGCAGAAGGTTCTGGTGCCAGATACAACAGCGCATCTTTAGAGATCTTGTGAGGTCTATACCTCCATGGTTCAGAGGTGTTTTTGGTTACTGTGTAGGCATCCTGTTGCTCTTTTAATGTTATGCCGATGCCTGATCTCTATTGTGGGGTGTCCCTCTGGTGGCGGGAGGCCGATGTAGCAGGCAGCCCCAGCTTAATTTTAATTATATTAAAATGATTAAATCAGTGCTTGGGAGTCATGTTGGTGGCAGATGTGTGTCCAGATATATTAATCCACAGCTTGTCCCTGCGGTTAGGTATCCTGTGGTGCTGTCCATAGAAGAGCACTGTGACGTAAAGCAGCAGAAAATGATGGCGCAGTATTTCAGAGATGTGTTCCAGGACAAGCTGCTGACTGACCCTGTGGAGCTGGAAGCTGAGCAGCTACCCTCACCCACTCAGCTCAAGGGCAAGATCATCATCAAGGTACCCTCTATATTTATAGTTATATAGTGCTTCCAGGTGAATTTTATCGAGATACTTTTCATATTAGTTTCACTGAATAATATATATTACGGTATAGAACTGAATAGTAAGCTAAGACGTCAAGAGGTTAATTGAAAATGTGGTGTGTGGGTATGTGTGTGTGTGTATGTGTGAGTTTATGGCCGAGCTGCTGATCAGTCAGTTGTAAAGTCTGTCACAACATGGTGCTAATTTAAAGTGTCAATATATTTTAACCAAAAATTTTATTCATCAGTTTTTTTTAAATTCAATTTTGTTTAATCAAAGCTAAAAACTATTTATAAAAAATAATTATACTCTATGTGTTTCCGACTGATTTCTGTTTTGCTGTTTTTTATTTCCACAATGACCAGAGTGCACAATAGCTATATTTTCAAGCTCCAAACAAATCAAACTTCTCATGACCTTATTTACATATTTTAAGCCTTTGCATGCAAAGAAAGCAGGAAGTTAACACCAGATACAGTTACAAATAATTATTTCTAATGTATAAGCAGATATAAAGTCAAGACTGAAAACTGTGTTACCAAATGCATTCAGCTGCTGCCATGTATACAGTAACAGGAAATAAAGTGTACTTATAGGCTAGACGACGAAGAACCACGACTTGTGGTTGTTGGCTGCTAGGTTGTGATAGCTTGTATGTACGGTTAATGTGTGCTGGTCTGCTACTTCTTCCTCTTCTTTTTTTTAAAAGCATAAAAAGTTGAATATTGGTGAGACGTTTGGACTGAAAGACCTGTCCAGAGGAGAAAAGCAGGGAGAACTTTCCATTTGGGACCCCATAGATGAGGTGCTTCAAAATTTCCTTCTTACCACATTAATAACTATGTTTTTATTAGTAAACAAGAATTATTATACTCATTCTAAGTGGATAATAAACAGTCAACTCCAGAATTACCATACCAGTAAATTTTTATAAATATTGGCCAATGTCAAGACAACTGGAGGCACATAAAAGCTGTGTGCTGTCATGTAGTTTATAGCTGCAGTTGCTCTTCCTATTATCAGAGCTGTTGGTTAGTAGGACGGCTTTGGAACCAGACTCAGAAGTAATGTCAGGCCATTTTTAATCTCCAAATACTCCTTGAAGAAAAACTTCTTTCTTCCCCATAGTCATGCAACATAGTCACAGATATTGCTGTGGAAGAGCCCTCTGCTCGCCATGTGTAAAATTGTGAGCGTAAAATTACGGTTTCCAAAAACTAAAAAGCCTGAGCTTTTTTTTATTTTATTTTATGTTTTGTGATAAAAAAAAGATATGATTCGCTTTTTATGTTTTTTATTTGTCAGTTTTGGCAAGAAAAACTTATTTCTCTGTTTCTTGTATTTGGATTTTAAAACAAAAATCAAATAACCGTGTGGTTTTTATTTTTACATTTCTGTTTCTCAAATAAAAATCGAATGACCAAAAGATGCATGGACCTGTAGTTTTCTTATGCATTTGTTTATTTATTTATTTTTTTGAAGGGTGTTAATAATTCTGGAGTTGACTATGTTATATGTTTGCATCATTCATCGTATATGACAAATGTGTACTTTTTTTTTTTTTAGAGATGGTATAAGCACTACTGTGTGATCTCCAAAAACAAACTGTACTATGCAGAGGAGAATGATTCAGAAGAGGACATTGGGATGGCATCCCAGGTTGTATTGATTATTTAATCCCAGGAGCGATGTAGCTTTTGAATTCAGTAAATTCTGTGTCAGTTCTTGGTGTGTGCTGATTGGCTGTTGTGTGCTGACTGCTGTATCTTCTGCTTTCATGGTTAGGTACATTCTATGGATTTACACCGGTCAGAGCCCTGGTTCTATGGGCGTCTAGCTGAGGGCAGGCAGAGTGCTGAGAGACTACTGCAGGAATACTGTGCCGAGTCTGGGGGTAAAGATGGAACGTTTCTGGTGCGAGAAAGCGACACTTTCCTTACTGACTGCACCTTGTCTTTCTGGTACGTCTAACAAGATCTGCCATATTGTGAATCTTACCATACTGTGAATAATCCTAAGCGGCCTCTTTTACATACCTGTTACACATGCACAACCACATTCCAAGTTAAGTAGTCAAGTCAAGTAGTTTTATTGTCATTTCAACCCCATATACAGTGTTGTACAGTATACAGTGAAAAGAAACAACGTTCCTCCAAGAGCAAGGTGCTACACAGAACAATAAACTACACAATACAACGTAAAGTGCACGAGTGCTGAAGCATGTGCAATGACGCAAGACGATTTACAAAAAAATACCCAACACAAAGTACAATAAATACCCAAGACAAAGTACAATAAATACACTAGACATTCGTATACATGGACACTAGTTGTTCTTGTGCCCATGTGCCGGAAAAAAATAGGACAGACACGAGTAAACTAACAAAAAGCACAATTTTTTATCCGGAGTGGCCGCCGTGAGCTATTGCTGTGCCGCCATCTTGGATCTATTTCCACAGATATCATGCATTTTGGCACTTCTTTATAGTTATGTATGTTTTGTGTATATAATAGGTCTAATACAATTTTTTTGACCGGTCGTGCTGTTTGTGCTTGTGTGTTGCACAGGCGTGGCGGGAGAGTCCAGCATTGCCGGATCCGCTCATCCTCAGACGGGGGCCACACCGCATTCTTTCTGACGGACAACCTGCACTTCCCCAGTGTGTATGAGCTGATCAAGCACTACAGAGACAACCCACTCCGCTGCCAAGACTTCAACTTGCGCCTCACCGACTTTGTGCCGCGGCCCGACATGCACCTTAATGAAGGGTCAGTGATGACTGTGGACATTATTAAAATTGCATTAGTATTTATTAGAATTTCGTAGGTTTCCCACAGCGCATGGACTGCACAAGCTTGTGGATATATTCTGTAGGCAGTGAACACTATACTTCCACAATACTGTTGTATTCTGAGGTATAGGATTTCTGGGGTTCCACAGCACATTGCATGACATCCCAGATGTGTTCAATAACTTTGAGATCTGGTGTCTTAGGTGGGAATAGCAAAACCCCAAACTCAGATGATAGTCTCATACTCGTCAGAAAGGAAACACACATAGGGTTCACCTGTCAGAGAAATATGTAAGCAACACAGGAAGTCTCGATCATAATGATTTTTATAAATTTCTGTCTCAAAGCACATAAGGATGGTTTATAAGTAATGTAACACAGATTTGGTTTAGGACAGTGTAACTATAATCCATCAACAAGAACTAAATTCACCGTGTAGCTAAATGCTGAAATGAATGCCTTGTCTGTGGGGTCTCATTTTCAGACTAAACTGATTTAAATAGGTTAGATAGATTCAACTTTATTGTCATTGCTCAGTACAAGTACAAGGCAACGAAATGCAGTTAGCATCTACCAGCAGTGCAAATGGTAGCAATGTGCAAAAGTGCAAATGTAAAAACTGTGCAAATGAAAAACTGTGCAAATATTAAAAAGCAATGTGCAATATCAGAGTGCAAATATGAAAAGTTGTGCAATTAACACAGAGAGATAAATAAATAAGATAAATAAGAGTATGTGGATAAAAAATTGTAATAATAGATACAGAATAAATATGTAGAATGGTTAAATATTTAACTGAATACAGAGTAAATATGTAGAATGGTTAAATATTATAATATTATATTTACAGTGTCCAGTGAACAGTGAGTGTATTGTGTTAGGTTAGTCCAGTGTGTGTAATGTGGTCAGTATTTGTCCTGATGTAATGTGGTGTAGTGGATAGTTGATAGTGGATAGTTGATATACAGGGGAAATTAAATTACATTTACCTTGAACTATATAGTGAACAATTTAATATACATAGTTGCTTTTGTGCAGCATTTCTCCAAATGCCACAAGACAAACCTTTGTTCTGATTAAAAACAATTGTATAAGGCCCACCTTTAAAGGCTAAGCACCACCTAATGAATTTCACTGGCGATTTCACATTGTTTTAGATACTGAAATATACAGACATTTATTAAAATGAAAATAGCAGCTATTTCTAAACTTGATGAAGAGGATGAATCTGCGGGAAATTAAACACCTCTTTTTGTCATTTTTGCATTACCGTGAGTGCATCTACTAGTGTTGTTGTCCACCACATGTGTCACATGTGGGACGTGTACATTTTCTGAACAGCATGACTAAACAAGGACGGCAGTTAACCCTCTTTTAAGCTGTATTTCTTGAATTTGAATTCGTTTTTTGACTGTCGATTATCACAAGTTAGGTACTTAAATTCCTCTGTATTTATGTGTTTGACACTTTCATATTAGGTGGTGCTTAGCCTTTAAACATACACTTTCAGATCAGTCAATCTGTTTTACTTCGAGTACCCCCCCCGCTTGTCTATTGCATTGCATCTTGAAATCCCATAAAGCCATATTAGAAGCAGCTGTCGGCTTGTGGTTAAGCCTTGGGACGAGAAGGTGCCAGGTTCAAGCTCCAGAACCAACAAGACTCGGCTGAAGTGCCCTTGAGCAAGGCACCTAACCCGAAATGCTGCCCAAGCAGATAGGGGCTGCCCACCGCCCTGGGCACATGTGTTCACTGCCCCTAGTGTGTGTTCACTGGTGTGTATGTGTGTGTTTCACAGTGCTCCAGAAAAAAAGAAGTTCACTTCACTTCAGTTTGTACATATTTCCAGCAATCTAAATGTAATGTAAACCAACAGTAATCTGTTTAAACTTTACTGTAATTTGACATTAGTTCCCTACAGTGCATACGCATCCCCATCTAAAATATCGCTCAAAAAAGGAGACTGCTCACATATCACCCTGTAATGCTTATTTAAATACGGTTTCAGATGTCTTCATTGTTTTAAAATGGTGCTTTCATAGTACTGTGCTTTTCTCCTGTACAGGTGGTTTTACTCAAACATGAGTCGAGGTGAGGCAGAAGACAACCTCCTGAGGATCCCTCGAGATGGAGCCTTCCTGATAAGACAGAGGGAAGAGCCCGACTCTTACGCCATCACCTTCAGGTGCTCTGACAGCTTCTATTATTTTTTTTTTTACTCTCGCTCACTTTTCCTCCTTATCATCCCTCCATCAAGGAACTGAACATGATGTTGCAGTTGACAGATTCAATTTGCATTAATGGTAATATCTGTGTAAATGAGGCTTTGGTCCGCTCTTATTTTTGCACCTGTTGTAAAGTGTCAGCTGACTTTGTTTGCATGACTGAGTTTAACGTGTGAGAATGAAACCGTTGGGCTTCTTTGTTCTTGCAGAGGTGAAGGCATGGTCAAGCACTGTCGAATCCACAAAGAAGGATCCATGTACGTTTTGGGCTCCTCTAGCGAGTTCGAAAGTCTGGTGGAGCTGGTCAACTACTTCCGCAAGAAACCTCTTTACCGCAAGACCAAACTGCGTTACCCGGTCACACCAGAGCTAGTGGAGCGTTTCAGCATGGTCAGTCCGTTTGTCATGTTTCAAAACCAAGTTTACAAAATAAGATAACAAGTGTAGTAAGCCTAGATATATAGTATATACGCATCCTGGTATCAGGTTTTGGTCCTGATGAAGCAAAATTGACAGCAATCTGGATGTATTTCTCACTTAATAATGGCATTCAAAGCAAACCAACTTGTTAAAATATCAAAAGAAGCCACATTACTCAGATACAACTAACCTATAATACACCCTTAAATAGTAGCTTGACGCAGGATGACGCACCGAGCATGGTCAGTAAAAATAGGTGCAGTTGTATAGGTTTCAACAAGCATATACCAAGGTCATGCCTGACAGCACATTAGTTCTGTTAGCACAGAGTACTGAAACACACACACTTCCTGTCCTTATTGCTTATGTGTTAAGGTGCAGTTAAAGGCACCGTGAGCAAAACCTGCTCAGGTCGGTCATCCTTGTGCTCTCTAATAATAACACAAATTAAATGTGGTATCATCTTAAACATAAAACTCAGCATGAGAAATTCAACATATGGCAGTGAGCAACATAAGCAAAGCTAAATAAATTTTCCTGATTGATTTACTTCTAGGTAGGTTACTCATTTCATTCAGTATCGGAATCAGTTATTCAGTATCAGAAACTATGGTTTTGATGCAGCCCCAGTAATAATACAATGGAGCTTTCTATCAACGTCTTTTTATTTCTTTTGCTGCAGACGAACAAATGCGCTTCAATTTACGACAGCAAGCAGTATGTGGAGGCCAACGAAATTGAACCATCTCCGGTACGTACAGTCCTGCAGCACACACATTCTGAAATGTTACATTACTAGCAGTAGCCTAAGATGGAAAAGTACTTGTTTGCTATCACTGTGTCTCAGATAGGAAAGGGATCTTAAGCAAAGAGGAAATGTGCCACGGCTAAGACAGCAGTGTCATGCCTGAGCGTATTTAGATTATATTCTCCCCTCCAGCTGTGATGCATTGCAGCATGTGATCTTGCACATTCATATCTGAAACGTCAAAGGGTGATTCAGGGGTTTAATTTAAGCTGCTTTTGTAAAAGTTAGGTGTTAAACATTTGCATAAATATCCAGCTTGGTCTGTAACAGCTCCTGATCTTGTAATGCCGTGTTCCTTTGCAGACTCAGAGCACTGTGAAAGCTCTGTATGATTACCGGGCCATGCGACCAGACGAGCTCAGCTTCTGCAAGGGTGCTCTGATCCACAATGTTAGCAAAGAGAGCAGTGGATGGTGAGACTCCATGTTTTGTTTTTTTTTGTATTGAGAGATCATTCTTCTTAATGTTTAATAATAGGCATGGTCATGGTCAAAGTAGAATTACAGAGATAAAGACCTTAAATGAGCAAGAAGCAGGAAGAAACTGACTGAAAATAGAAATGATATTTTCCTGGATGAAACCAGATCTTGAGATTGATAAATTCTCAATATATAGGTGTCTGTACACCCACTCATTTAAGCTATTGTCCAATCAGCTAACCATTTTGCAGCAATGCAATGCAATGCAAAAAATCATGCAGATACGAGCCAGCAGCTTCAGGTGACGTTCACATCAACCATCAGAATGGGAAGAGAAATGTGAGGTTCACCACAATGGGGCACGTAAATCCCACAGCCTGTCTGAGTATTGTTGCTGACCATGTGCATTCATGGCCACAGTGGCAACTTCCAGCATGATAATGAACTGTGTCACAAAGCAGAAGTCATCTCATGAACATGACACTGAGGTTGTTGTACTTCAGTGAGATCACTGATCACTGGATCTGAATCTGAATCACTGGATCTGACAATTTTGGGATGTAGTAGAACATTCTCTCTCTCCTGACAAATCTGCAGGAATTGCACGATGTAATGATGTCAACATGGGCCAGAATCTCAAAAACAAAAATGCTAATAAAGAGCTCTGCAAGTGTATACAAAGTAAATGTGTTCAAAGGGCTGTATGTAGTATGCAGGCAGTTTTAAATACTGTAGAGTTGAAATGATCCACCAAATCAGATAAAATCAAAAGGTTTTGGGCCATAAATATTAACTTCTGGTTATGATTCATATGTGTACTAGTTATGCAATGTTCTTTATTGCCCATGTTGTCTATGATTAACTTTTAATGTCAAATTATAATAATATAAAATAATGAAATCTCTCTCTCTCTGCAGGTGGAAAGGTGATTATGGTGGGAAAATGCAGCTCTATTTCCCATCAAACTATGTTGAGGAGGTTGCAAACTCTGCTGCTGCTGAGCAGAAAGACCTGGTAAGAAAGTCCGGTCTCGTTTTCTTTATCCCACTGTGTAGCTGTGTTCAGATCTTTCAATTGTTCTTGTTGTTATTTGATTGGTTTATTATAAACAGCTGAAAGTTTGTACATTTTGCTAATAAACCTAATTTGCAATGGTGGTTGAATCATATTGATTTCAGCTGTAAGTGATTATGTAATGTAAATAAATTCATATTGTTATGAATAAGTTTGGTTCTTCTTTAGGCTGATGAAGATAATCCACTGGGTGACTTGTGTAAAGGTGTAGTGGATATTTCTAAGTGCAACGTTGGTAAGTTTGCATAGGCAGTGTTTTTGTAAAAGACACTGTAAAAGTCAACATGTGGTTTAGAAATACTGAAATTAAATTCCTGACTAGCTTTAATGCGCACATTTCTTAGGTCTAATGTCTTCTTTAGGTCTATTGCTTTTTTTCTAGATTTTTTCAGTTTCCTCTTGCAGTTATTTACCCTGATTACAAAGATAACTGCTACCTTAAATTACGTAATATTTGGGTGTTATTTTTCATGTAGTAACCATAAACCAAATGTTTCTTTTGCAACCTTTCCGCTTACCTATGTGTTCCTTATATACGTGCTGGTGTGTGTCCACTAATTGAATTCATCTTCATGTGTCTGTGTCCTCAGTACGCTCAGCTCAACATGGTAAACCTGTAGTGGTGACACTGCAGAACAGGGACAGTAAAGAGAACATAATGCCATTCCACTTGGCCACAGAGACCACAGAAGAACTGTACGAATGGTACAAGGTGGCATGGGACATCACTCAGAGAGAGGGAAACCGTGAATTTGAGGTAAGAATAATAATGCAGTTCCATACACCTCAAATTACACGTGGTACAAAAACATGCATAAAAGTAAAGCCATTAGATCGTTACTATTAAACAATTATCTTCTTTATACAGCAAAAGGAGCAGGAGAAGGTGGAGATCAAAGAAGAGGTGGCCAAAGAAATGTCTGATTTGGTGGTGTACTGTCAGCCACGCAGCAAAGACAAGGATCGATTTGGTACCTTTCTCACTTTCTCACTTATTTCTCATTTATTTTATTGAAATTGGCTCGAGTGACAGGAAATTACCAACCAACTGAATTCGTGTCTCTGTGCCTCCTATCAGACAATTACAGCTATAAAGAAGTCCGATCCTTTGTGGAGAATAAGGTTCCCAGCAAGAACAGATCAAAGGAGTTCCTAAAGTATAACCGCAAAGCCCTGAGCCGCATCTACCCCAAAGGCCAGCGGGTGGATTCCTCCAACTATGACCCCCATTTTCTATGGATGTGTGGCTGCCAAATGGTAGCACTCAACTTCCAAACCGCTGGTGGGTGAGATTTTAAAAAAGCAAAGCATGCATTACTGAAAAGTGATGTTTTATACACTCATTAGCCGTAACATAACAAAACAGCTCAGACTCATCAATGTATGGCCGCCACAAGACGGTGACAGAAGATCCTACTGTCACAATCCACGCCCATGAGTGAGCCACGGGCACCCCTGACCCTTTTTTTGGTTCACCTGCTGTCCTTCTTTGCACCAATCTTGTGATTATTAACCACTACATACCAGAAACACCTCACAAGACCTGCTGTTTTGGAGATACTCTGAGCCATCACAGTTTGGTTCTAATCAAAGTAACTCATCAGGTTCCGTGTTACATCTTATGACATCTGTGACACCTGTCAAGGGGTGTATATTTTAGGGTGAAAGTGAACAGTCAGTTCCTGAAGTTGATGTGTTGGATGCAGGAAAAATGGGCAAGCATGATGCCCTTTGACGAGGGCCAAATTGTCATGGATGGGTGAGACTGGGTGAGAAGATCTCCAAGCAGCAGGTCTTCAACAGGGGTGTTCTTAGTATACAGTGGTAAGTACCAAAGGAGGACAACTGGTAAACCATGAACAGGGTCATGGCCACCCAAGGCTTACTGATGTGCTTGGATGTGAGGCCAGCTTGTCTTGTTCGATCAGAATATCCACAGAAGTATCTGTTGATACTGTCTTGGTGCCTCAGATACCATAGAACACCTTCAGAGGCTTTGTGGAGCGCATGCCACTATAGGCCAGAGCTGTTTTGGTGGCTGATTTGGCAGGTGATGTTTATGTTATGGCTGATCTGTGTATATACTTTTCGGGTATTTAAATCTTTTAGCATTCAGGATTGTTGGTTTGTTATGTTTGAGAGCCTGTATGTTAAAATGTGGTCAGGTGTTAAAAATTGTTCTTTCTGTTTAGATAAGTGTACTCAGTTAAACAACGCCCTCTTTAGTCTGAACGGAGGCACAGGATACGTACTACAGCCTGAGCTCATGCGTGCAGACTCCTATGACCCTCAACAGGAGAAGAACACTGTCAAATTCACCCTCTGTGTCAGGGTAAGACTGTGATCTGTTACATATCTAATGGTGTGGTTGACTGAAAGTCATGTAGTTATAAAATAGTGACATTATTAGCAATACTTTAGATGTTGTAGTTAGGTTGCATTTCCCCTGCTAGTGTAAGATACATTCATACATTAATACATTAATAATTAGTTTATTTTCCAATTAACACCAAGTGTCTTGTTCATCTTATACAAATATACCAATTTGCCAGTGTGTAATAGTTTTATTACTATATAAGAACACCACGTTATACTTTTAATGTTATCAATTCAGATTTGTATTTAAAGTTAAGGGAGTTAATTGTACTGTCATTTACAGTATAGCAGCTATAAACAATCGTTCCCTCACCAGCCTTTCTTTCTTTTTTCTCTCCTGTGACATTAACATGACAAAGAAATGTGAATCTGCAAAGTCATCTGTCTGACTTTCTGTGACTTTCCAAAAGTGCTGAATCAAATTAGTAATTCATTTCCTCGATTTCCTACTTTGTTCCCTTGATTTAATAAATATATATATTTTAATTGATTTGTTAATTGGTGATTTGGTAATTGAAGAAAACCTCCTCCAAAGCAGCCCTAAGAGTCCAGCCTGCTCGGACATGCGGTGTCATACCAATAGCTCATCACTTCCTGTTAGTAAGAGTCTGACTTGCTATGATGTGCGTTGTCATAGCAATAGTAGTTGCACATAGCACATAGTTTATACTGTTTAATATTATATTCTGCATGTTTTCCTAATTAACACATTGAGCGCAGTACAGACGGTGAAATAGACCACTTGGACTTTATTCAGTTTTACTCTGAACTCACTTTTGAAATACCTCAACATACTTCAGCTGTTTAACATGGCATTAGCTACGACTATGGACTAATACTATACAGTATACACATACCTATTTATCTCAAAACTGCCTATATGAACAATTTCAGTCTGGTTTTCGCCCGCTTCACAGTACAGTAACTGCTCTTATCAAAATCACTAATGACCTTCTTATGGCAGCTGATTCTGGTTCATTTTCAATTCTTATTTTCTAGATCTCAGTGCAGCCTTTGATACTATTTCTCACACTATTCTTCTTAATAGACTCTCTTCTATAGGCATCAAC
>JAOVVF010000032.1:6949742-6961361 GCA_028565595.1 Duopalatinus emarginatus | reverse complement strand
CCACTAATACTATACAGTATACGACTACGGACTAATGCTATACAGTATACACTACCCACTAATACTATACAGTATACGACTACGGACTAATGCTATACAGTATACACTACCCACTAATACTATACAGTATACAACTATGTACTAATACTATATAGTATACACTACCCACTATTACTATTCATAATAGTATACGTGTCATAGGCTAATACAGAAAATATGAGCTTATTACACTATTTCTTACTAACAGAAAGTGATAAACTGTTGCTATGACAACACACATCATAGCAAGCTGGACTCTTACTAACAGGAAGTGATAAACCGTTGCAGTGACACACACAACACACCTGGCTAACGCCATATGTATATATATATATATAGACGGATTACTAAATTGAGGGAACGATTAACATTTTTTTCCCACTATACTTCAGGGGCTCTGTACCTAATAGCAAAACTTATTCTGTTAATCTTATACACAGATCAGCCATAACATTAAACCCACAGACAAGTGAACTGAATGACATTACAATGTACAATATTACAATATTACATTGACACTTGTAAAGGGGTGGTATATATTAGGCAGTTAGTTAAATATTAGTCAGTTCTTAAAGCTGATGTAAAGGAAGTAGGAAAAATGAGCAATTGTCTTTGACAAGGGCCATATTGTGGTGGTTGGAAGACTAGGAGCATCAAAGCATCTCCAAAACAGCAGGTCTTGTGGTGTGTTGCCAGTATATAGAAGTTATTACCTACCAAAAGCAGTCCAGTGAAGGACAACTGGTGAACCAGCGACAGGGTCATGGGCACCCAAGGCTTAATAATATCAATATAGCTACCAGAGACCATAGTATACCTTTAGAGGTCTTGTGGAGTCCATGTCTGGATTGGTGATTGATGTATAGCTATAAGTAAAAATGTTATTACTGATAGCCACCGTTGTGATTTTATTTCAATTTTAATAAACTTTGAGCTCCATGAAAATTTTAGGTAACATGCACGTTTCCTGTAGGTGTTAGCAGCCAGACATCTACCCAAGACTGGCCGCAGTATCTCCAACCCCTTTGTGGAGATCGAGCTGTGTGGCCAGACTGATGACACCTCCAAGTTCAAGACCACAGTCTGCCGTAAGGAATGGGGGATGGATGAGGGCAATAAAAATACCTTTTCTGATAAGACTATAATTATGAATGTTAATAATACATTGTTAAACCTTTTGATGTAAATGGTTGTCTTTTACCCAAGGCTATAACGATGTGTGTGTGTGTAGATGACAACGGATTAAACTCAGTGTGGCTCGGACCTCACCGGCAGGATGCAGAAACCGTCACATTCACCGTGTATGAACCAGAGCTGAGCTTTCTGCGCTTTGTAGTGTTTGAGGAGGACATGTTCTCAGACCCCAATTTTCTGGCTCAGGCTACCTTCCCGGTGAAGGGCATCCGCTCAGGTGAGAAGAGCATATCCATAAATGCACAGTGAACCTTTATAGAGGAGGATGTGCTCACTGTGTGTTCACTATTGTGTATGTGTGTTTCACTGCATGGATGGGTTAAATGCAGAGGTCAGTTCCTCTGTAGAGTGGCCACTGGAGTAGTTTACTTTCACTTTCACTTCACCTATATCGAGGGGAAAGTATTCCTTAATCCTTACTGCTCTTTGCCCCAGTAAATTACAGGTTTTTTGATATCTAAAATTTTGGATAATAGCTTGGATATAAATAGGCATCAAGTGTACAGTCAGTTCTTAAAGTTGATGTGTTTGAAGCAGGAAAAATGGGCAAATGTAAGGATCTGAGCAACTCTGACAAGGACCGGATTGTTATGTTTAGATAACTGGGTCAGAGCTTCTCCAAAACAGAAGGACTTGTAGGGAGCTCCTGGTATTTAGAGGTCCAAAGACCTGGGGACAGGGTCGTGAGTGGTCAAGGTTCACTGATGTGTGAGGGGTGAAAGATTGCCTGTCTGATTCAGTCCCACAGAAGATCCACAGAAGGATCTGTTGCTAACGTCTTGGTCCATGATACCACAGCATACTTTCAAAGGTCTTGCCGAGTCCATGTTCTGCTAGTTTTGGTGGCTGTTTAGGCCGTGAAAGTGAAAGTAAACTATTTGAGGAATGTGATTTCCGCATTTAACCCATCCGTGCAGTGAAACACACACACTAGTGAACACTAGGGGGCAGTGAACACGCTTGCCCGGAGAGGGGGCAGCCCAAACCACAGTGCCTGGGGAGCAGTTTAGCTCTCAGTGCCTTGCTCAGTCATGCTTTGTTTGTTACAGGGATCGAATCTGGGACCTTCCAGTTACAAGACCGGTTCCCTAACCACAAGGCTACGGCTGCCCCTATGGTTGATCAGTGTATAAACCCAGCTACCTGGCCTTATAAATAATTTGATAAAAAATAGTTTACAATAAATACACAACCATCATGTGTAATTTATGATTCTGTTGTCATGTGTAAGGATTACTGCACTCCTGTGCCATTTTAAATGTGGAATAGTGTAGATCAGCAGTTCTCAGGCAATTTTTCCGTTTTTAACCAAAGTCTACGCTTTTTTTGCTTTGACTTGCTCAAAACTCAAAACAGAGGTGTTACACCATTCAACATTCCACAAGGGAGAATTCTTGATCGGGTTGCCAGATTGTGCCGCCCAACCTGTAACATTTTTAATCCCACTGGTTTTGAAAAACAACAAAAAAACTTCCTGCTTTATATACACTAAAGTGCCACTAAGGTCCTCCACGGGGCATGGACTCCATGAACTTGCGGAAATGCTCTGTAGACAGTGAACGCCATGCCTCCTGCAGAGCGGTCCACAATTCTGTTGTATTCCGAAGTGTAGGATTTCTGTGTTTCACAGCATGGCATCCCAGATGTTATCACTATCATTGAGATCTGGTGACTTAGATGGGAATGGTAAAAACCCCAAACTCAGATAAGTGTTTCTATAAACATAATCTGGTGTTTGTAGACTTGTGTGGCGGCACATTGTCCTGGTGGAAGAGGACAAACCTATGAGAACGGATGCAGGACATGATTGAGTGTAACCCATCAGAAACTATGGCGAACTGTTAAAACTTGCAGATCTTTGTTTTTCATCTTGTGTTTTTGCGCCCCCCTAGTTTTGACATTGGTCTGACGCCATAAGAAACACATAGCGTTCACCTGTCAGATGTTTGTAGATGTACCCGAGGCCAAATGAAATAACTATGAATGGCTAATACCATTATGGAGCCACCACCAACCCATCTATTTTGCACAGGCTCGACTGTACCAGTTTTTTCTTGCACTTCAGTTGACAGCAGTTTCAATTTGGAAGCATCTGGAGATAGCTTAGATTGTAAACTGCAATTAAATTAAACAGCAAATCCAATCTGGCAACCAGATTTCTACTTGTGTAGGCCTGTATGCTCTTACCCCAATCCTGATTTTGTTGTTTGGACATCCCAGCGACTGCAACATGGTGTGTAAATCTCTTAATCTGACATTAGGACATAGGTTCTAGTATTATCACACAGTGACATGACTGGTCAACAGGGAAAGTTGGTTTGAGACAAGGGATCATTTTGGGAAGAAGACATCCCACTGGACATGTTTGAATCAAGCCTTCCATGTCACACATGCTAATGTTAGATCATTGTGAAGTGATCAGGAGTGGTGTGTATTTGTGTCTTTTTCTGTTAGGATATCGCTCTGTTCCTCTGAAGAACGGCTACAGTGAGAACCTGGAGCTTGCTACTCTTCTGGTGTATGTGGACATTCAGCAGGTTGAGGTAAGGGAAAAAAAACCTCTGTCACTGTCTGCCAGCTTTCCTACGTGATTTTTATATTTGTGAAAATGTCATATTTTGTATACCATTACTCAGGGCGAAACTACACGATTCATCAGAATACAAACATCACACACTTAGTCATCGGGATATAATTACTCATCATAGAATTGCTCACATGATCTCATCAGGGTTTGTACGTGTGACTTCATTTCCAAAATGTTCTGCTGTACTTTGCCTATCAGAAAGCAGAAGAGGAGCTGTACTCGTCCTCCAGCCAACTGCGAAAAAGACAGGCCGAGCTGTGCAACGAGCTCTTCTTATACGACACACACTCCGGCCTCCAGCAGCGCGCTGCACCCTCGAATCGCCACGATGTCCTCCTGCAGGAGTTCCAATCTAATGAAAGTCAGCTCCTGAAGATCAACGAAGCATGCAAGCAGAAGTAAGTGCCAGTAAATTCAGCGTCATGTCCTAGCTTGTTTGACCAGCACTCAGAAATGACAGAACACCAATAATACACACTTGTCATGTTTGACTTGCTGTAGTGGTTTAACGTCAGTTGTATCAGCAGCACGCTTATAATGGAGACTTCAAGTCCTCATGAACTGGCTTCTTGTCACCTTATGTTGACATATTTCCAACTTAAACAGGAAGTCGGTGGCACTTACCGACTGTCAGGTTTGTTTAGTTTCAGTGTGCGAGTGACACCAGCTAATATTTAATATATGCCACACCCCGGTTGTAACCAAACAAACCTGGCATTAGGCATACTTAAATATAGAGAAGAGATTAATGAGAACCTTTTACTTACTCTTACTGATGGATAGAGAAGCCTGACTGTGTATAAAGGTTAAATAATTCTCGCTCAGTCTCAGGAAAGAACATATTCCAGCACTGAAGTGCCCCCAGGTTGGTAAAAACACCTCTGATATGTATGCCACAACCCTAAACTTCCACAAATTACTCCGTCTTTTGTAAGGTTGCTGGTTCGATCCACACAACCGGTTAGACATGTGGTCAGCTCAATAGTGTGTGTGTGTATACAGGTTTCACTGTGTAAATGGGTTAAATGCAGAGGTCAAATTCCTCTGTGTGTGTGTGTAAGCACAGTGGTTAATGAGCGGTTCACGTTTTACTTAATGTAAGCTGTTATAAACCGTTTGTTGTTAAGCCAACGCACTAATACTATAAGCATGTTCTAGAGAGTGCAAAGACACTGTTCTAGAGAGCATGTAGTCAGTCAGTCGTTATCTTATCCACGTAGTCTGTCAGAATTGCAGGTCTGTCCTATTGAACCTACCCGGAATAATTTAGAGTGAGGCGGGAATACCACCTGGACAGGGTGCTGATCCATTACAGGGTACCACATACAAAGACACACCCATACGCTCACACTTGCACCTAGGGGCAATTTAGCACATCAGATCAGACTAACGTGTGTTTTTCGGGAGGTGGGAGGAAACCAAAGCATCCAGCAAAAACCCACGCAGATACACAGAGATACACACCAAACACCTCACAGACGGAGAGCAGTGTGAGGCTCTTGAGTGGCGCAACAGAAAAGCGTTCGCCCGTATCGTCAGGAGATCATGAGTTCGAATCCTGGGTGATGTTACAGCCATCTGAAACCGGGAGACTAGAAATCAGAACCGCTCTCAGGAAGAGGCATTCGGGCTCTTACCTATCGATTATAGCTATGCTGATCATGGGTGTCTGTTTGCTCATGCATACAGAAGAGGGAGGGAGCACTTTGTGTTACACCACCCCCTAATGGTGCATGAGCACGTAGCTTGAAAAGAAGCGATGGCTTGAAGGAATAGCCTTTGCCTTCTCCACTCCGTGGCTGCCATATGACAGAGGAGAAATATCAGATGCGTGAGTTAGGACTGTGGCCTCACAGCAAGACGATCCGGGTTTGATTCACGCATCCGAAACGTTCTGTGTGGCGTTTGTATGTTCTCCCTGTGCTTGGGTGGGTTTCCTCCGACAGTCCAAAGACATGCATGTTAGGTTGATGGGTCACTCTAAGTTGCCAGTAGGTGCGAGTGTGTGTTGGCCATGCGACGGATTGGCAACCCGTCTATGTGACAGGTGTGAACAGCCATGTAGTTCTGACATCATATACCGCACCTAGGTTTAAGGAGATATTCACAACTTTCCACACTGTTAGGTTGTTATCACTGCTTCACTGCAATGTAAGATTTTTGGTCGACCACATTCATTATTCAGTTGTTTTGAATTTGCCTCTCTACAGAAGCTGCGTGTAGGTGATCCTTAATAAATGACCGACATGTGCTGTTCTTTCCCCTTACAGGATGAAAGAGAAAAAGATCAACAACAGCAAGTTCTACTCATGAAGAAGTGCTCAGTACACCCCCCCTGCCCCCGACCCACTGTGTCTTCTATTTATAAAGCATCCTCTTCTCCGTGGCTCAGCTGCTCTACTGCTGAAACTCACCCAACAGGCAGATAAAAGCAGACTAGATGGGAGTCGGGACAGTTTCGCTTTCCAAGGTGGGAAGTTCAGGGGTGAAAACGTTGCCACTCTCCACATCACCGATCGTCAACCTCAGCAGAAAATGCTGTATTGTGAAGAGCTGGAACTGTGGAGCTGCTTTTACATGAAGAAAAGCAGTTTGGCTGAACCGTGTTCCTCAAACTACAATTCATATTTGTTTGCAGTGTGATAAACAGTTACTGCTGACTGTTTAATAAAATAATAATAATTATAATAATAAAGACCTAAGATAAAGAATGAACTTGTGTTCAACATTGATGCCTGTTTGTTAAGACTTGAGTTTTGCTGTATTGAATGTTGAATTAATTATTTAATTTTTCAAAAGCCCAACTACACAGAGGTGCCAAAACTGTTACAGATGAGCCTATGCAAATATGTGAAATAGTTTTTTTTTGTGTGTGTGTTCACAAATTCAGATTCAATAATTCAGGTTTTGTTGTTCAACCATTAAAACTAATTCTAAACATTTCTTTAACTTTTTATTTGTTCCCAAATGAATTTGCAAACTGACTTTCGACTGATTAAATATACAAAACCCCAATTACTGAATCTAAAAAGAAAATCAAACCCATCTGAAAATATATATATATTTTCTTTTTTTTTTAATCTTAAAATGACATAAGATTTGATTTTGTCTAAACATTACTTAGTCAAGTAAAAATATTTTTCAACCAGTATGGCTGAAATAATTTTTTTCAAAAGTTATTCTTTATTTTATTTGTTTTTAAATGAGTAAAGAAATATAAATTAATAAAAATATTAGAAAAAAAAGAAAATATAAGTCATATATAATAATAAAAACATTTCTAAAGAAATTTCACAGTTAAGGCCAGTTTTATGACAGCATTAAAAAAAAAGGCCCTAAAATGATACCTTTTAAAAAATAAAATCAAAATTAATTTTCATTAAATAAATTTTTATTTATTTATTTTTAGAGAATGACAGTAGTAGAGAATAGTAGTAATGCTCTATATATTTAAATGAACCTTTAAATGAACTGTCCGTAAGTTTTTATTCATGAAAAGGTTAAGAAGATCTACTCAGTGGCTTTTTCAATAAATGACTTGAATGCCATTTGTAGGTTTCAGTATGACTCTCAGTCTATTGTGCCACGAGACGCAGTGCAATAACAAACACGGCTTTGCATTTGAAACATATTCACAGACAGTTTATTCTGATTGAAATTATTTCACATCGTAGCTGACTTATTTTCCTGTTCAAGGTCTTGTATTGTCATTACAACAGCCACAGAGCAGCAGCAGCAGTGACCCAGCTGTAGAAGCGGTTAAACACAGACAGGAGGAAAAATAAGGGCAGAAGTTCTATCTGCAAAAAAAAAAATCAAAAAAAAAAAAAAAATCCAGGAATTATGGGAAATGTAGTTAACTTATGTACATGACTGCGCCCGGGAAGGGGACTGCAGTGGTAGATGTCCCATTCATCACCACATTAAGACTCAGTCACAATTCAAAATGATAGAAAGCTTTCGGTTTTTTTTTTTAGAAATTGCAGAAAAATTGTAATATCATGGGAGAGGGGTAGGAGGGGTGTGAGTGGAAACAGAAAACAAACCGATGCAAATAGCAGTGAGCGACACAGAACAGAGAGATGACTGATAGTCGACAAGCTCTGTAAAAGCAGTTATCCCCATTTTTATACAAAAAAAACAAAAACAAAAAACAACAAAAAACAACTGATTCCCGGTTTATTCTAGCCCCATTGCCCCCCCCCTTTTTTTTTTCTGAGACGCTTCCAACAAAATAATGGTTGGGAAACACTCCACGATATGTAGAGATATGGTCCACTTTCCACAGTAGAACCATTCCAGACATCTTCTCTGAGGACTCATATTGGGGTGGGAAAGACATCAGGTTTCCTCTGCTGAGCCGATTCGCTAGTTTACAACCGTTACGCCGTTCGGTTCACTCTCTCCTACAGAGGAGCGTGTTGGCTTGTCGTTCACGACAGGAACTGATTACATTTCAGCTGCGTACAGCACTATGCTGAAGTTCTTGGTCTGTAATCACACACTTGCTCCTTTCCTTGCTCTGACGCCGATCTGATTTGAGCGTCCGAAATGAAATTACAAAATTAAAACATCTGCTAATGCGACATGTACATGCAGCAAGAGAGCAAGAGAGAAAGAGAGAGAGAGAGAGACAGGAAAAAAAAAAACAGTTCAAAAACAAGCAACGAAACATGGAAACAATTAAACAATGACATAGTGAAGGTTATTACAGTGCACTTGGTCTGGGAAAAAAAAGAAAAGAAAAGGCAAAGAAAAGAAAAGCTGAGCACACATGCGGACACATCCTGAAAATGAAGGCAACAGCAGTCTCTCGAGAAGATGAGAGAAAGAAACGAATAAAGAACTCTACGACAGAATGGGTGAGGGAAATTATATACACTTGTATGTACATTATACAGGGTGCAACCACGCAGCGTCTTTATCTGGACCTGAGACGGTAGAGCACGATGGATCTCTGTGCCGCTACCATCCATGATACAGACAGTATTGAACTCTCAGTGCACGGCGTCCGTCTCCACGCTCTGTTTAAAGCTACTGCACAGTTCGGGTTCCTCCGGTGGACCAATTGTGAATAATGATGCAATGAAACCATCCGATCAGACACTGGTCAAGCAGACTGGGGGTGGTGGGGGGGTAGAAAAGTGTGAGCTCTCTCATACTCTGTGCTTGAAAGTGCAGGGAGAGAAGAGACGAGCAGTCTGGTACAGTTTCTAGGGGAAGGAGGGGGGGAGAGATAAAGAACCAAATGTGGTATTGGGTCTAAACAAAGCGTTCATTTAGCCATCAGCTGTAACCAAGTGACCCAACACTTACATGACCGTTTGCATATTGAATATATATATGGATGCTTACACAATCGACAATGTGATCTCTTCATTCAAATGTTTACCTGTTTTGGTGACCAGTAACATTAAACCTTTGGAAATGTCAGGTGGGGAAAATACAGAATGCGAATAACTCGACCGGTTTACAAATCATGGCTTGATGTTTGATTTCTTATTAACGTGTGCGACATTTCGCGGCTCAAGCACTATAGGAAACCAAACATTCCGCCGAAGCTGATGGAATCTGCTGAGATATTTACACACGATTGCATCCGGCGGTCGTGACGCCACTTCTTAAGAGGTGCATTCTTCATAGAAAATGTCCTGTAGGCACCATCTTGGCTGATTTCATTTTAACAAACGGGACAAAACAACGCGAGATAGACTGCGGGGAAACGCTAAAGGGTCCAGGATGGAGAAGAAACAGGCTTCATAAATATTAAGCAGTAGTCCCAGACTACCTTCCAATTGACCGCTGACTTAAATACGGGTGCATGAACAATCTTGTACAATGAGACCGGAGAAATGTGGCTGGAAAACCAAACAAAAAATAAAATCTGTGTATTAGGTTGTATACCCAAGCTCCTGAAATTGTTAAAATGTCAAAAGGGAATATAGATATCGATATATATATACTTTATACTGTATAAACACACACTTTATGAAAGCAGAGATGTGTGGAAAAATATGCTCATTCAAGTTGATAAAAATTTGAGAGAGAGAGAGAGAGAGAGAGAGAGAGAGAGAAAGAGAGAGAGAGGTTAAAATGAGTGTATACAGTAGCGGACACTCAGGCTACCACCTTTCTACATCAGAGGCAACAGCATCAAGTTGGGACGGAGGATACAGAAACGAAAAAAATAAAAAAAATAAAAATAAAATAAAAATAAAAAAATAAAAAAAATGGCAGAATCGAGGACTGAGAGGACCAAGCACGAATGCACAGCTTTTTCCGCAGGGAGGCGACATCAAAACTGTACTGGAATGTGGCTCTCAGCAGTCGGGGTGCACCTCTGGGAAAACAGCTACCCGTGGAGAAAGGGTGGAGGAAAGGAAAGGTAGAGTCGGCTTCTGAGGGTTTGAGTCTCTGATGGCGGGAAAAGAATAAAAAGAGTGGCGTCGTTTTTGGTCTGACACACTTGCGAGGAGATCCAGGTGCAGCTGATTGGGTTTCTTTTCCAGACGTGAAAAAAAAACAAAAAAAACAAAACGTGAAAGACAGTCGAAAAGAGAGAAAGAGCTAAAGTCTCCTTATGTGATATAAATAGGACGGGCCTCATTTTCATCAGATGATGTCACTATAAATATTCTTGCGGTTTATATGTGGCTACAAAGAAAGTCCTTTCCGTGTTTTGATGATGACACTCTGCACGAATGCTTGGCTCATGTCACCAGAAGGTCCTTGGTGTTGAATAAAGTTCCTATAAAGACAGTCCTCGTCTGTAAATGACTGATTGTGATGATGTTAAAGGCTCGGTGTCTTGATGGCGTCAGCAGATCCTTATGCTTATATGATGTCGGAGATTCCTTGAGAATCAGAGGGGTGCTGATTAGGTTTACCAGGCCTCTGTGTAACGCACATCCACCTCCTTCAGGTTGGGGAGTTTGGCCTGTTTTGTGGAGGATGAGGAAGAGAGGGGTAAGGATAAATTTCAGCCTTTTTGAAGTATTTACAGAAGAACAAATGGGATTTTCAGGACATGGGTAAATACGCTACCTTCAGGTCCTCGTAGGTGTCTGCAGTGAGTTTGGTGCTGTTCATGTTCAAACTGCACAGGCTCTTCATCGCTGAGATGCGAAACACAGTAAGAAACCAATTATTTTTTTTTGCACATTAACATCACAGTCAGTCTTAGGCACATGTAAAGAAATCTTGTGTAGAGGTTTTTATTATTTGAAAGTAAACCCCCACAATGAGCAGTAAACAGTAATAAAGTAAAGAAAGTCAGGATTCGGTTTGACTACACTTTGCTTTCACACCAGGTTGGGACGATCCAATTTTATTAGGGAATTAGATGATCAGTTTTACTGTGTTTTTCTCCAGTGTCCTGGAGAACTTGTTTTTCTGGAGGGACGGACTGTCACACTCACTTCTTCCTTCATTCTGTTTTTTTTTTTATTTAACAGATTGTTTTCCTTACTGACATAGAATTTTTTTTTCCTGTAACATTATTACTATTATTATTATTATTATTATTGTTATTTATAATCTTTGGATTTATAATCTAAAATGTTTTCGGACTGACTCAAAAATGCAGAATTCATAAAATAAATGTCTACAACAACATTTATACTAAACACCATTTAGGGTGCCTAAGACTTTTGCACAGTACTGTATTTCCGGAGTATATACACTGAGTATTTCTGCATCCTACACTTCTGGGGGGATCTACCAAGTATTTGATTGGTGTGCAGTTTTTCTGGCACTTCAGTGCACTGACATAACACAAATACAAACACCACGCTAACTAA